>JALPQD010000157.1:3508190-3925690 GCA_023101885.1 Typhlomys cinereus | reverse complement strand
AAACCTCCCTTTCTCCCTTAAGTTGATCGACTTTGAGTATTCTCTCACAGCAATAATTAAGAGCAACTATTACAGAAATTGGTACCGAGTAGTGGGGTATTGCTGTGAGATTAAAAACAGCTGGTACCACGACATGAAATTGTTTGTGAAGCTGAGAGAAGTTGGTACCCAAAAGTATGGCCAATGCTGTGATGTGGGTAGTGTGCCTTTGGAACTGTTTGTTGGGAGAAATGTGGAGAACTTTGGGACTTTGTGCTGGGAAAGTCTTTGCATCTGAGCAAGGGGGCCAAATGGGCCTTTCTTGTGAGAGCTCAGAGGAGAGCAATGCTGTGAGAGCAGTGGAAGCCCAGCTTGTGATGGTCCAGAGGGGAACAGAGACTGTGTTTGCAACTGGATGAGTGACACATGGAGCCATGTGTTGGGCGAGAGTTTAGTGAAGTTTTGCCCTCGTCTTGAAAGTTTGCCTGAAATTAAGTTGGAGTGCTTGGCGGAGGAAATTTCAAAGCAATGTAGTCTTGACAATGTGATATGGCTACTTTTTAGTTGTCTTCAGAGTTATGAAAAAGAGCAAAGAATCAGGCAGGAAGAAGCAAAAACTGTAAGATCCAAGAATGAAAAATACAATGGCAAACTTAAAGAGTTGAACCAGGAAGAAGCAGAGAACAAAATGGCTCTTGAAGAGATTAGCTTCATTTGTAAATCAAAGCCTGCTCTTAATTTGAATAATAGGAGAGGCCCTAGTTTGAGGGCAAGATTCTCAAGGAAGGCTCCCACTCATAAGAATGCAAATCCTTTCAGAAGACTGGAGCTAAAGGGTAGAGTTCAAAAGCAAGAGTTGGTTTCTCTTACAAGCAACTGCCCAGGAGTGAAAGACATGGCCAGCATAGAGAAGCAGAATCAGCTGTGATTCAAGGGGGCCAGTCTTGGCAAAGTTGTCCACGTGGTTCTGGTTTTAGAGGCATCAGTGATGCAAGAGGGAGGAGATCATGGAGTCCTCCTCCAAGATTTCAAAAATTGGCAGAATCCAGGCATCATGAGGCAAGAAGCCTGCAGTTTAGAGGCCCAAGAAGGGCAGTTTGTGCTGTGGAGTTAAAGCCTGGTTTGCCATTGAGAAGTAAAGATGTTAGAGATGCCAGACACAACGTGGGACACCTGCCAAGGAGAGCTGTATACCCCGGGAAGAGTCAGCTCAAGAGACCAACGTATTCTATGGGCAGCTGCATTGGAGGGATGGAACCAAAGCCCTTTGGAACTGACATGATTTCAACAAGAGGCTTACCTGTTGGACTTGGAGCTACAAGATTTGGGGTTTGTCCTGCTGGTTTTCGGTCTTGTTATGGACCAATCTTTCCTGGATATGCCCCTATTTCTTCCTTTTGGAATGGGGAATGTTTATTCTGTGCCATTGTATATTGGAAGTATGTAACTTGTCTTTTGATTTTACAGGAGGCTTTGGACTTTGGACTTTTGGACTGTGTTGGGAATACTAATGTAGTCTATGAAGACTTTTAAAGTTGGACTGAGTATGGTTTGCATAATGAGATGGCAATGAGCCTGTGGGGGCCAGGGGTGGAGTGTCATGGTTAGAAATGTGTCCCCCACAGTCTCATGTATTTGGCAAGGTCATGGCACCTTGAAAGGTGGAGCCTTGCTGGAGGAAGGCAGTCACAAGGGGTGGGCCTTGAGGTGTTTTAGTCCCATCCTACCTCCAGGAGAAATCGGTCTTTGCAGCAAGCAGTCTGCAGTCCTCAGCTTCCAAGATGTCTGCGATGACTTAGCCTCCTCCAGCTTTGGCCAGCCAGCCATGCCGCCTCTGCCATGAGAAACTGTGCCTCCCCTCTGGAACCGTAAGCTGAATAAACCTCCCTTTCTCCCTTAAAAAAAAAAAAAAAAAAAGAACTTATTTATAATTAATACTATATATATCTGGCTAAGAAAGCAAAACATACTAAAGCAGAAGGAAAGCAAATGTTTAGCTCTGATTTATTTATAATAACATATACTATGTAAGCACAGGGATTTTTCCTGGTTTAACAAACATAAGCATTTCCACATTACTACATATAGTTGTATCACCATGCCAACATGCATGAATTGTTTTACTGGAATCTGTTGTCAGTGTGTACTCCATTGGGAGATTATATGGAGGGTCATTGTTTAATTTCATTTTAACAAATGTTCATGTGTTTTGTTTGAAGGCACAGTTATCTCTAGAATTTTGAGATAGATAGGCTTTGATTCAAGAATAATACTTGTCCAGAAACATGGAATGAATGGTCATGGGGAAAACCTGAAAATTATTCTGAAATATAATAAATAATTTTGAGATTTCTGAAATTCTCTGAAAACATCTTAATCAAAATGTCAGGAGGTGCTTTGACTTCCTTTTCTGAATGCGAGTCAGCTTCTACTCTTCTTCAACCCACGACTGCATTCGTTTCCAGCTTCCATGATTGATTTGTGCATCATTTGATTATGTGTGCATCATTTCAGTATATGCTTTTCTGAATCAAACTGGTGCAGATCTAAATGGAAATAACTTAGTGACAATTGCAATATTTTGCAAATACCATTAAGGCGTAATAAATATAGTTCTTCCCTTTTCCACTCATTTTACCACATACATTCTTCTTTTTTTTCCAAAACATTGTAATATAGCTGGAAATCTAGATACGTTTGTTTTTTAAAACCTATTTAAATATTTGTAGAATGTATGTTGTCCTGCAATAAGAATGATGCCATATGTTCAGAAACATGAATCTTCAAGGGACTGCTTACATCCATATCTTGACTTTACCTCTGACTCCTACTGTCTTATCATTACCTCACAATGCAAAATGTTCTCGGCCCCATTTCTAAAATTATCCTCATTTTTGCAGTCCCCAAACTGTTCAAAAGCTTTATCAAGTCAATTTCTTGACTATGAGTCCCTATAAAGTAAAAAAAAATACAACTTAAGCATCAAATATACAGTGGCACACATAGTTAACATAGTCATTTCAAAAGAGGAAGGAATAGAGGCAAAGTAAGGAAACATTTGCCCAGAGTAAGGCTGAAACATGACAAGGCAAACATAAACACTGTAACTCCATGTCTATGATACGGGGCTTCTGCGGGCATTACTGTAGCCCTAATGGACTTGGGTAGTCCCACTACTTCAGCTCATGTGGCCTCTGGCTCATGCAGCCTCTCTTGGGATAGCTCTACTCTGTGCCTGTAGCTTTCTTTGGCATACTTCCCACATGACACTTTAATTATCCTAATTGTCATTGCAACTTAGATTTTTACCTTCACAGTTGCAAGTAATAACCTTCCAGTGCCTTCTTACAGTGAATCTGGAACTACCACACAATAAGTGACCTCATCATCTTTCTGAAACCTTGTCATAGTCCGCATGACCCTCTCAGTCTTATGCCTAGCATCCCTAGAAAATCAGCAACATATGAATGATGTCAAGTTTGCTGTCAGCTCCAGATAGAGCTTCCCCCTTTGAACTGTAATTGTTCCCCCTTTGAATATCTGTTCCTGAATCCAGAGGGCCCTGAAAGCTTATCTTTTTAAGAACTCTACTTTCCAAGGAATTTTTAGTGTTAAACTCTGGGGCTCTCAATGGATAAGGTCTTGAGTCTTTCCTATTATACCAGAACCAAGTCCACACTTTCTCTTTAAAGGCACTAATCACCTTAAAAATTGGAGATTCTTTGTCTGTATCTGCCTTATGTGCAACTATAAACTCACTCATACACTTTTCTTCATCAAACTGTACATTTTACATATCTTTTTTCCTTTTTCTGCTCTTTCTGAAAGTAAATCTGGATAAATGCAGTGAAAAATAACCATTTCACAGTCTGAATGCTATACTGTCTTAACATTTCCTTCACGGAATAAATTAGACCATTGTTTTTTAATTCATCCTCAGTCAAGGTTACAGGCATGGGCAGAATGCACCTGGAGTTTTGCCAGAATATGTTACAAAAACGCTCTAGTCCAGTTCCCAATTGAGTCCTTGTCTCTCTGTGAAACTTTGTAAGTCTTGCCTTCATTCTCTTAATTTCTCTTGACCTCTGCTCTTCTCAGTTCCCACCAGAATTACCTACCAACCCTGCTTGCAGCACTCTAGAGCTTCTATAATCTGCAGCTACAATTCTTTACAAAAATTGATCCCCAAAGCCTCATGGTCAGACTATGATGGTAATGGCACCACTCATAGCACCGTTTTTCTATATTAGTTACTTTTTTGTTGCTGTGACCAAATATTTTACATCCACCAGAGATTCATTTTAGCATGTAACTTGAGGGTACATAGTTCATCTTGGTGGAGAAGTCATGTAGCTGGGTGGCTCTGTGACAATGGAGTTTCTGATAGCCCCCTGATTATGCCTCTGGGGACTAGAAAAGAGTAAATGTGACAAGAAGAAGCCAGGTAAGGACTTGTCCCCAGTGACTTACCTCATCCAGCCAAGCCCCATTCTAAAGATTGCGCAATCTCTGAAAACTTCATTACCAACTGCGGACCAAGTATTCAGACACACAAGTCTGTGGAAACACTTTCAAATAATGAAAGAAGTCAACATAATTAGTACAAATTACTTAGACAATGGATTGAGACCATGTTTGCTCAGGAAAAGTTGTCTCTGGAGGATCTAAAGAAATGTTAGGATTCTAAAATTCTAATTTGGAGAAACCTATAGAAATTGTAGCTAAAATAAGCAGATAGGAGAAAGAGAGTGAGAGAGAGAGAGAGAGAGAGAGAGAGAGAGAGAGAGAGAGAGAGAGAGAGAGAGAATGTAAGGAAAGACAGGAAGTTGACTGAAAAATCCTGGCATGTCCATATGTAGGAGATGGCAATGGAAGAATAAGAAGATATTTAGGTAAGGGGACAGTTCTCACAGGTGACAGGAGCACATACAAAGTGTCCAGAAGGAAGGTAGTGTGAAGAGGGTGGCACCTGAGGGAAGAATCAGGGACGGTGCAATTAAGGAGTCATTAAGAGTTCTGATGTGTCATTAAGAGTTCTGATGTGTGATAACAGAGCTGTTGTCATGGAAACCAGATGGCAGTAGTTAAAGCACCTGCAATGCAGAGACAGCAAACCATGTCTCTTTTCTGAGAAACTTGACAAAGAAAGGTAGAAGAGGAATAGTATCTATTATTACTAGCTGCAAATTACTGTTCACCTCAGTTTCCATATTCCCATTTAAGTTCTTCATTTCTTACTTGTGTCTAGTTATATCTCTAGGAAACTGAGTGGACTTATCTTAGTGCTATGATTTTTTTTTTTACTTTCTTATCTCTTCCATGAAACTGTAAGTATGAAGATAAGAATGCTGTATTAGTTGACGTTATATAATCAGTGATGAACATTGTTCCTAATATGCACTGTGTGTCAAGTATATGTCTGTTCTCTAATTTAACAGGTTTTTAATCTGTGGCTAGGTGTGACATCCAATACCCATCAGGATGGAGCCAAGGGCATTGCAGGAGCAACAAAACTGAAAAAAAAATCAACAAACCATAATTCAGAACATCAGAGACTCTATATATCAACCTCCTGGAACTAGGCCAGCCTAATTTCTCCCCATCCTGAAGCTCAGGGAAATTTGCGGAAGAGAGGGCGGGAAGATTGTAAGAGCACAAGGATGGGAGGAGTAATGATATACAAGATACTCCACACAAGTTAGGGCCAAAGCAATCATAATAGGACTTTGCATGACCTGCGCCATGGCCAACACATTATTGACCCCACAAAGTCTAGCATAGACTAAAGGCACTAGGATCCTTGGAGGCTAGGGACTGACAGTCACAGTAGTGTTCCTATGCTTAAGGGGAACACCGGAAAAGGTTCTGGGAAATGCCGCTGGGTCCTTGCACTTCATCGAAAAGGGGGACTCAGAGGAGAGTTTGGCATGCACATTAAAGGATGCTCTGGGGATGGGGGTAAGGCACTGGGGGATGGGGAGGAAAAGGGGGAGTGAAGGGGTGAGCAGGGAGGTGTGGAGTGGAGGAAGAGAGGGGACCGGTGTACCTGTTAAGTTTGCATGATCGGAAATAAAAACAAGTATATGTCTGTTGAACAAAAGAGCTTATGCATACTTTTCTGAAAAATTATTTACCCATTCAACTTTTCATCCATACATCTTCCACTCAATCCTCTGTAAATATTTTTCTTCTATGCCTCTATCTCTTATTTCAAAATGTAACTGTCAGTTCATTTCCTCTAGAAATATATGCCTGATTAATCTCATATATACAAGACAATTACTTTGCTATACATTCTGAGGAAAAAAAACTCCATCCCTTCTGTTACAGCTAGATACAAAGTGTCCACTGGAAAGTGGAGTGTTAAAGTTCTGGGCACACTTGTAAAGAATCAGTGGTTGAGTTAAGCTCCAAGCAAGCTTGTAGGAGTTTGTCTGATGGGGAGGCCCAGCCCATCGTGGGTGTGGCTAGTTCTGGGAAGGCAATAATAAGCTGGAAAGAACTGGGAAAAGAAAGGGGCATCCTTTGGTATATTTGACCAAGCTAGTCTGGCATGTAGGGCTTGTCCCTTTCTCACCAGTCTTGTGGATGTATGAATATGGTGTGGCTAGTTCCCTCAACCCCTGGTGATGGTGTAAACACTCCTTCCAAGCTGGACAAGGAACGGTAACCAGACTATCACAAGCCAAGAATAAAATCCCTTGTTCCCCTTCTTTGTTTTTTCAGAGCCCAGTCTCTCTCCTGTTTCCCTATAATCGTTAGGATGGCAGGAAGTCTTGCTGCCTGTCCGGGCTGCCATGCTTTCTGTTCTCATTACAGGGTCACTGTCAAGGGTCTGTGATGGGAGCCAGATCTGCTTTTAAAACCAATGACTATCTTCCCTCTGGCTCATAACCTGAGAGAATCACTTTAGCTTTTGGAAAAGTAAGAATAAAAGCTTTATGGCCTCATTTTTCTTCTGTTCATCCTATCTATACCATGAATCTGGTCGTTGGACTAAATGGAAGATAGCATGTATCATGCTCTGTTAGGGATTCTTAGATCACCTCTATACCTAATCACCCCAAAGGTGATGTGTACAGGACCCTGTGTACACATCAGTTTGTTGCAGTAACAGAGAGCTGATCGACACACTGAGTATAGGGAGTTGAACAAATGTTGGAGTGTAAACTGAAAAGAAATAGAAATAAAGGAAAGAAGATAACACTTAGTCACATGTGTAAACATTTCCCTAACAGTATGACAATTCCATTATCTGTTATGCAAAGTTGACCCAGACCAAACTTTTCAATAGACTTCTTAAGGGGAATTAATTCCTGGGATAAAAAGACATCATTGAATGTGATGATAATCTCACCTCTCTTCATTTAGAATGACTGTAGCCATGCAGCCCCTTTGTGGGAATTGAGAAAATACTAACACAAGCCAGCTCTCACAGACACTGATAATTTCATCACTGGTTTAGAAAGATCATAAGATTTCTAAGTGTGTTGCATCTTAAGTAAGGAATTTCTTCTCTGGAAAGATAGTATAGTGATTCTAGAAATGCATGTCTAGATACCACCTCCAGGAAGGAGTGATCAAAAATACACTCTCAGAAGATGATGACAGCCATGAGTGAAAAGATAAAAGCCCTGGACTGCCAAGGGAGTGATAGTTGTGAAACTGTGGAACTCCATAGTGTTTAGAAGGGCAACTTTGAACAGAAGATAAGCAAGAAAGGAAATGGGAATCCTTTGGGACACTTTTTTTGTGTTTGTACTACATATTGAAAGTCTCATAAACATAGAAAAGTACTTTGGATTGAAAATCATAGCAAGCTAACCTTACCGTCCTATAGCTTCCAAGTAGAATACACTACCACACAGGGATTGTCAAGTGGAGAAATGTGGTCCTTGAAGACAGATGAGTATCTTAAACTCAGTAACCTTCTGTCTCCAACATTTGTTCAACTCCCTATACTCAGTGTGTCGATCAGCTCTCTGTTACTGCAAAAAACACCTGGAGTAACTGGCATGTGAGAAGGAAAGGTTAATTTTTCTTATGCTTTCAGCAGTTTCAGTACATGATTACTTACTATTTCCTGTTGTTTCAAACCTGTGGAGGCATGATAGATAACAGGAACACTTGATGGTGGAGATCTATCTATCACATGCATCTAGGAAGCAAAGGCAAAAAAGGGGAAAGACACCAGAAGGTCAATATCTCCTCCCAGTGCTCAACACCTCAGGGACCTAGCTTTCTTTCACTAGGCTTGAATTTTTAAAGGATCCATTACCTCCTAAGAGCACCTCAGGTGGCCAAGCCTTTAACATACAGGCTTTTGATGTCTATTAAAGAAAGATCTAGATTACAAGGTTCACTTTGATCATCTATAAGAATAGATGCTACTATTTATCCTGTAAAGTTATGGGCAGAATAAAGTGGCATAAAAGTAATGAATAGATTTTACTAAGCATATACATCAGTTTCCCTAGAAGTTACCACTTTGGGGAGATATTTATTGTATTTTCAAAAATATTTTCATTTAGATTCAGTTGTACTATGATATGTATAATACCAATTTGGTACTGTTCAGAATTATGAATTATTCTAAAATTTTTGGCTAGATTTTCATCAAACATTTGAAAGGATAAAACACAAAGTGATTATGCAGAAATTTAAAGTCTTGACAAAAACACACTTATGTGTCCCTTCGACAGAGGTATTATTCTATGATGTTAGGAGGATAAGTCAATTCTGAGAGCAGACCAATCTCAGCACTCATTTCTTAAATATTCATCTTAGATAGACTATGGTATATAACCCACAAACTCTGAGACATTTTTTAAATAAAACAATGTATAGAGAATAGTGTCTTACATGTACTTCTTTTTATTGTTGTCTCTTTGTATAAATTAAATGGCAATTCCATAGTTAAATAGCTTATTTTACAATGTTGACATTTGAAGACATTAACTATCATATAAGCTATTTTACATTTCTATTTGCTATGGGTGATTAATGGATTTCTGTTTTGCATGTTTAAACAACTAATTAACATATTAAAGTTTCTATCATATAAGTCCTTCACCTCCTTGGTTAGCTCTACCTAGGCATTTTTTAAAGCTTTGCAAATGATACTGTTTCTTTATCTTATTAGTTTGTATTTCTTCTAGTGCATTCATTATTTGGGTGTCACATATCCAAATAGCTCTGTGTCATTGTTATAAGTGCTCTTGATTTTTTTTTTGAATCTTAATCAAAAGTTTTAATTAGTCCTAGGATTTTACTGGTGCAGTTCTTTAGATAGATACTTAGATAGAACATTTTTATTTAAAGTCATGGACCATAAATGTTATTTTGTCTTAATCTGAATTTTTAATGCTAAATTCACCTTAAAATCTTTTCAAGAATAATAAATACTAGATAATTTGCTGATTACTCAAAATTGTTTATCCATTTGCTTATTTTTATATTTTGTTCTTTGACAGTTTAACATATGTACATAATGTATTTGGATTAGTGTCTCTTTATTCTTTGACAGTTTAATACATGTATGTAATATATTTTTATTAATGTCTCTTCCACAGTCTCTTATCTACACTGTGCATATATACCATATGTACCTTATGCATTTATCATTTAATGAACATCTAAGCAATTCCATATCCTGGGTATTGTGAAAAAAATGAAATGAGCATGGATGAGGAAGTATCTTTACAGTATGATATAGGGCCTGTTGGGTATGTACCAACGAGTAGAATCTGGACATGTGGTAGTTCTATATCTAGCTTTTAGAGAACTGTTTTCCAAAGTGACTGTACCAGTTTGTATTCCCACAACTTTCTTTCCCTACATCCTTACCAACATTCTGACTGAGCTAAAAAGTAATTCTCAAAATAGTTCATTCAAATTTTTTTTGGATTTGTTCAGATTTATTTTCCATATAAATTATTATAACGTTTTTATTTTTTCTATTTATTTATTTTAATTTTTTAATTATTTATTCAATTGTGCATGTGTGCGTGTGTGTATGTGTGTGTGTAGAACCACGGGCGAATTCGGGAACCACCATGGAGGCCTCCACCTCCTCCTTGTTTACTCTGCCCTGGGATTCACAGGCTCCTGCCCTACCAGGACCAGAAACACAGGCCGCCCCCGCTTCCGACAGGTGTCTATACGTGGGGCCTAGCATCCGAACTCAGGACCTTCCGCCTGCAAGGCAAAAAAAGCTTAACCCCTGAGCCACCTCTCCAGCCCCTATCTTTTCCATTTCTGTGAAGACTATCATGACAATTTTGATTGAAATTGAATCTGTAAATTACTTTTGGTAAAATGTTTATTTTCACAGTATTATTTCTACCTATCTATGTACATGGAAGATCTTTCCATCTTTTAGTGTTTTCCTTCATTTCTTATTTTGGAGTTTTAAAGTTTCTGTCATATAAGTCCTTCACCTCCTTGGTTAGCTCTACCTAGGCATTTTTTAAAGCTTTGCAAATGATACTGTTTCTTTATCTTATTAGTTTGTATTTCTTCTAGTGCATTCATTATTTGGGTGTCACATATCCAAATAGCTCTGTGTCATTGTTATAAGTGCTCTTGATTTTTTTTTTGAATCTTAATCAAAAGTTTTAATTAGTCCTAGGATTTTACTGGTGCAGTTCTTTAGAATCTCTGAAGCATTGCATGATATCATTTGCTCAGGGATGCTTTCAATTCTTCTTCTCCTATTTGTTTCCTTTTGATTTCCTTCTCTGGTCTATATGGAATAAGAGTTAAGTCATTGGATAGTCTTGTGTTGTTCATGACTTACATGGAATTTAGGTTTTTCTCACTTAGGGTCATGCTGAATCTGGACATTCTGAGACATGCTCCTTCCAAATCTAATCTTTCTAAAACTTTTTATCATGAATGAATGATGAAGTATGAAAGATTTTTTTCTCAGTGTATTGAAATGATCCTATGATTTCTATTCTTAAGTCCATTTGTATGATTTATTACATTTCTCACTTTGCATATGTTGAGCCATTTCTAAATCTCTGATGTAAAATCAACTTGATCACAGTGAATTAACTCTTGGATGTGTTCCTTTATTTGGTTTTAAAGTATTTTGAGAACTTTTGCATCTGTGTTCCTCAGGAATACTGACTGTAATTCTTTTTTTGTTTGTTTGTTTTGTCTTATCTAGTTTTGATGTATAGTAATACTGGCTTCATAAAAGTTTGAAAGAATTCCTTTGAATTAACTTAAAATTCTGCTGTTAATCTATCCCACTTATTACTGATTCAATCTGTTTATTACAAATCTGTTTAAATTATTGATCTCATCTTGGAACATAAGATATTGAGAGTAGAACAGAGCTATTTGGATATGTGACACCCAAATAATGAATGCACTAGAAGAAATACAAACTAATAAGATAAAGATAGAATTAAGAAGATATCAATGTTTATGCAATCCTGAAAAAAATAGCCAAAAAGACAACATCAATTATAAAAGACATATGATTGATGAAATATATCATTCAAAAATATGAAAGACCCAATCCATCACATTGATCCCTGAGGTGGAAAGAGCAAGCTACAAATTGCTAGAGCAGACTACTAACAGAAGCAGGGTGGGACTAACCAACTTCAATATCTGCCTCCTGTGACATGTCTTCCTCCAGCAAGGGTCCATCTGCTTTATAAATCTGCCATGACCTTCCCTAACACCAATATGCATTTGTGGGAACAACTCACATTCAAACCATGACACATTCTCATCTCCTCTTCTTCTGCAATGTTCCCTGAACTTTAGAGTTGGTTGGGGGGTAGTCTAAATGTTCTGTTTGAGGACTACATAATAATTTTTAAAAACTCTTTTAGCATCTGTCTGGTTTTAAAATATGAGCTGCCCCCCATAGGCTCATATGTTTGCAACCCTTGGTTGATGTTTGAGGAATTAATGGCAATTTTAGGAAGTGGAGTCCTACTGAAGGAAGATAAATCAAGGACTATCTCACCCTGCTTTCTCTAGGAGTCTGCTCTTGCTGTCTGAAGCTTGCTGTTTCAACCTCAAAGATGTCTGCAGTGACTTAAGCTGCCTTCAGCTTCTGCTGCTTGTCATATTTTCCACCATAATGGACTGTATCTCCTCTCTGGAATTGTAAAATAAATTAATCTTCCCATCTCCCCTTAAGATGATTGAATCTGAGATTGTCTCACAGCAATAGATAGAGTAACTGTGATAGAATTTTACATTTGAAAAACTTTTTTAATTGTTTCCATATATATATATACACACACACACACACACACACACACACACACACACACACATACACACACATACACTTAGATGGTAATACCACATATACATTAGAATGAATGAATTTATAAATTAATTGAGTTTAGAATATCAAATATCAGTACATTAATTGATGAGGATATGATTTCTACATGTAATAAGGATCCTTATTCCAGCAACACAGTCACAACTATAGTCAAAATGCTGAATCTAGACAAACATTAGCAAGAGAGACTTTAGTATTTCCTCTTACTAATATATGAGTTACTACTTTCCAAAATGCTTTTATTCAGTATCAATGGGCCTGCTTGGGAAGTCCAAAGACAAGTGAGAAATGGCAACAATTTCATTTTTTTCTCCTAAATCACTTAACAAAAATTTTTTTGAGGTTCTTCAGGGGGTCCAAAGTAAAATACAATTTATGGTACCTATATATTGGATTTGAGAATCTCAACTAGAATGACATTAAAATGAAAAGTTCAGAAAAAAAATGTTCAAATATGACTTGATTTCAAATAAAGCTAAAAATGTGATGGCTAAAGCTAGGTAGTAGAGGGGAGTGTCAAGGTTTGAAATGAGAGTTTACCTCATAGCCTCATATGCTTGAATCTTTAATTCTTTGAGAAAATCATGGCACCTTTAAGATGTGGAACTTTGCTGGAGGAAGTCAGTCATAGAGGTTGAGCCTTGAGGATGGTTAGCCCCACCCTGCTTGTGTGAGTGAGATAGTTTTTGCAAATTGCAGCAGCTCAAAGTCTCCATGATGTCTGCAGTGACCTAGGGCCACTTCCAGCTTCTGTCAGCCGGCCATGTTTGTCCACCTTGAAAGACTCTATCTACCCTCTGAAACTATAAGCTGAATAAATTTCCCCTTTTCTCACCTTAACTTGTTTTAGCTTCAGTGGTATCTCATAGCAGCACAAAGAATAACTTACAGGGAGGGAAGATGTTTTCTTCAATGCTATATCCACTGATATATGATTAATACTCCAGATACATACCATCAAAGGCACCCAGATAAAATACATTGGGCAAAAAAGACATGAAAATAGGAAGAAAACTGATAAGGAAGAGGGGTTGTAGTGGGAAAAGGAGAAAGGATGGGACTGGGGATTAAAGCATGAAAATATCATAAATTCACTGTGTTGATATATGAAATTTTAAGAGAACAAAAAGGAAAAGGCAAATACATGAGGCAACTATTTTACTCAAATTACATATAGTTAATCAATTCAGTGACTATATAAGAAGTATATATATATTGTTTTGAGCATGGTCATAGTTAGATACAGGTGTCAGCTTGATGGTTCAGGGTTTGAGGTGTGGGCACCTTTGTATAATTAATAGTTAAGCCCAGAGAAAACTTGCAAGAGATTGTCTAGTTTATGAGGAATGCTCAATTCAAGTAGGGTGAGACTAGACTTAGACAGGTGAATGAAATATAGAGAATTGGTTGAGAAAGTTGGCATTCTTGGCAAATGATGCTGGTCTAGCAAGTGAGAATTATCCTTCTTTCAGCTGCTTTGTGGATATGATGTGGCCACTTCCCTTTGCCCTTGCTTTTGGTGTGAACTCTTCTGCCAAACTGGACTGAGAACTGTAGCCAGATAATGATAAGAAAATATAAACCCCTTGTTCCCTTAAGCTATTCTGTTGTGATTTTATCAGCAACCATGCAGATTATCTGCAACAAGCATCATACATATAACACATTTATCTATTTTTGTATCTGCAATTTATATATCTGCAATAACAGTCTTGCTAAAAAATACATTGGATAATGAGTTGTTTTTAAAATAGCATGAGTAATATATATAATTCACTAAAGCAGCATTTTTGATAAATTGAGTTGAAAAACAAGATTTCACAGTATAAAAGCATATGAAATATTTCCATTGCATCACATTTTTAAAATGCACTGAAAGTTTGAAGGTTTATCTATATTTTTATTAAAGAATTTTTTAATTATTCAAAATTAGTAGATAGCATATATGTGTCTTTGTATATAAACCATTGGAATAATTAAAAGGTAAAGCATGTGGGACTTAAGTTGCATTTCAGTTGTAAAGTGCTGGCCTCGATGTGTGACTCTCTGGGGTTAATACCCAAAATAGCATAAGATTCCAGTAATTGTGAAAAGCAAATCATGAAAAACAAAAATTGGTGAAGTGTGAATCTGTCATCTAGATAAAATGTTGCAGCATGTATGTTTTCATGTGCTTTAATAATACACAAAATAAATGTCATGTATTTTTAATCTCTAGTATTCTGTTTCAAAATTTAAACTAATCAGTTCTGAAGTCTTACTATGAAAAAGAAAGCCTTCAATTTGAAATACATCAAAATAAGACAAATAATAGGCTTTTCAAAAATAAAAAAATGTATTATTTTATGCTTTCTACCTAAATTTCATAGCAGAATGCCTGCCAAATGATATGACTCTGAGTAAATCCCCTTGGTACTAAAGAGTTTTAGTCAGCACATGCCAAAGCCATTTGTATGCTAGGTAAAAATTGTAGAGCACATGTTCTCAAACACACTCATGTGCAAGCACTCTGGATTCCAGAAACAAGAATCGAAATACTGGCCGGAAACAGCAGAGGATAAAAAAAATCTACATATAGAAATGTAGCATTTGTCTTTAATGTCAAATCTGGTTCCTTAAAACAATGTGAAATCAGCTTAATGAATGGGAGTAATATGGCTGGTTGGCTGCATATGTCCAACTCTGGGACAGCTTTTGTAAATCAGAAAATATTCTTGCACTTCCAACAGTAACTGAAATCATATGGCCAAGTTTCTTGTTTCATTCATGGCCTAATGATCAGGCTGGGGACCAAAGACTTGAAATAAAATCCAGCATAATTAAAGTGCTCATAGTTATGGAACTATTACCTATGCTAACTAATACAAATTTAGAATATTCAATGTTTATCCTAATGGTATTTATCTGTTGAAGGTGATAGAGTGGGTAAGGATTTATTCATGACAGACAGTAACATTTTGTTAGAATATTTGATTGGGAAATATTACAGAGCCTCAAAGAATATTATCATACAGGTCCATGAATAAATAAAAATGACAAAGCGGGACTCTATTTACCTCAAAAGTGAAATAGACTGACCTATAGACTGACTAGTTACTGACTAACTTTATTAAACACTGTTCTCTCTTTTTTTTCTCATTGTGTGACCAGATATGTCAAACTTTGTTGTCTGGGTAAGATCTACTTCCAAAATAAAACTAAAATCATAACTTCTTGTCCTCATTGGAAATGTATATTCACTCTGCATCATAAATGAAATCCTCATCCTCCGTGAGCATCTCAAAAAATAGAAGAATTATTTAGAAGATAAAAATAGAATGGTGTCAAGAAGATGTAGGTATTGATTCTAGTTGAACTACAAAATACTTCCACAAACTTGGAAGAGGTTACTTAATGCTAAAATTTTCCTTTAAAAAAATGGGAATATGTTACCACCTAACTTCTCAGATTATAGGTACAAAGTTATCTGTTTTCATGATATACTGTGTCATGAATGCTGTTCTTAGCAGATATTCTTTTTCCTGGTGAGCAGGACAGATCAGGATAATTAACTATGAGACAAGTCAACATTATGCATTGCTGACGGGAATCACTGGCAATGTCTACACATGTGACAGGCAGTGAGCCAAGCAGAGGGAATGCCAGGGTTAAGGATGAATAGAACAGGCATAGGCCATCTCTTCAAATCACATAGGACCTCCGTGTCAATTTCTTTCCTGAAAAATCCAGATCTCAGTGGCCCCAATATTCTTTCTTCCAAAAGACCTCTCAAATCAAACAAACCAAAATCAACGATCCTGTTTAGAAAAGAAGCAAACTTTGGCCTAACATGTAGTGATGTCAATTCCAACCTAATTATATTGAGCAAATACAAAATGATTCCCCATTTAATTTAAAAGTAAATTATTATGTGTAGACATATCTATTTCTATAAAATGTTTACTGCCAGTAGAACTATTCAATTTTTCATGTTTATTTTTACATGGTAATGATTTTCTGTGCAACCCACAGGAAATATCATTTTTCATTTTCACATGGAATAATGACAAATGCTTAAGCAAAAGTTTACTCTGCATAAGTGACACACTTCCCAAGTAATAATGCTCAGTAGATTAGGTAATTTTTAATGCAGAAATGTGAATAACAATAAAAAGAATAATTACATCAAACTCTTTGCTAATGTTAATCACAAATTCTAAAGAAAAATATTCTTCCTCTACAACTATCTTAAAAGCCCATGAGAGTTGTTATGTAGCTGCCAGATTCCATAGTGTGCTATATTTTTATTCAACTTCTATGATAAGACTATTCTATAACACAAATGAGTTTTCAAGCAATCCCTTTGCATAAGTGAAAAGCGAAAGTGTGATTTACAAAATAGTCTCAAAGTTTAGATGTCAGAGTTCTGGAAATCCCATAAAGAATAATTTTACACAGACACACACACGCGCGCGCACATACACACGCACATGCACACAGTTGAATAAATAATAATAAAAAAATTTTAAAAAAATTTATATCCCTTTCTGCTTTTTCTGAATGAAGCATATTGTGAGCATGTTAACTTGTCCCTTGGAATTTTGTCACATAGGTTACTAGCTGTTCCCAATCAATGCAAAGATGAAAATCCAAAGCTCAGATTATTCCTGTGTTCATAAAGACACAGGACAGTTCACAAACATTTATCAACAGCCAGTCATGTGTTTATGTTAAAGAAATGTGGTGAGTGTCTTAAGAGTATAGGTTATGCTAAGGCTTTCTTCATAGTAATAATACATAATAATGAAAATCCTAATATAACAATTAAACCAGGAGCAGTGGCAGGTGGATGATCCTTCTGTGTTGAGTGGGACCCAGGCAGTGTGGTTTGCAACCAGACTTGACTGAATTGATGAACTTACTAGAAAAGTTCTCTCCTGGGGCTGGAGAGGTGGCTCAGGGTTTAAGCCTCTGCCTTGCAGGCAGAAGGTCCTGAGTTTGGATCCTAGACCCCACGTATAGACGCCAGGCGGAAGCCGGAGCGGCCTGCGTTTCTGGTCCTGGTGGGGCGGAGCCTGTGAATCCCGGGACAGAGTAAACAAGGAGATGGAGGCGGTCCATGGTGGTTCCCGAATTCGTCCGTGGTTCTACACACACACACATACATACGCACACACGCACACACATTCATGCACAATTAAATAAATAATAAACAATAAAAAAAGTTCTCTTCTATGTCCCTGTTGCTTCTGTTTGATTCCAATCACTATAGTATGATATAATTCGTGCATATAAGAATCTGGCTCTGGCTATTTCTTTACTAGCTACCTAGAGTCATTTGTCATCCAATTTTCGCAAGTGTTTTGACCTAAGAGGAAACATCAGGAAAGAGCTGATGCTCTTTGTAGGAAGCAGGGGTCAATTGTTCTGTGATCTCGAAACCCTGTAGTAGCCTTCTTTATTTTGAAGAACCATTGTCTCTCCTATGGTAATACATTTGCAAGGCAGGCCTTACCGGGCTGACTTTTCAAATCATAATTATTTCTTCCATATTAACAGTAAATCAAATTAACATTTCTGATAATTTTAGCCCATAAACTTACTGAAATGTTTTAAGTCATTTCTCATCTTATTAACTTATGCAAAAATATGAAAGAAGGAAATCTTGAGAAATTTGTTGGATAATAAAATGTATAAAACATTAACAAAACCTAGTACTGTATACATAATAAATTTAAATCAATACCAGTTGCTTTAAACCTTTCTCAAAGGAATAGAAGATTTGTCATAAAAATGATCCAGTGAAAAAAGATTAATTTCTTAAAACATGCATTATTTTCTCTTGCATACTGATTAAGACCTTGGTCTCTAAATTCCAGTAGCCTAGAATTACCTTTTTTCCATGAAGCAGCCAAATGATTTTGGGCAAGTCATTTCTAAGTTTGTCTTTTTCATTTCTTGAAAAAACAAAGACTATGATAATCGGCCTATAAAGTAGCCTCAGAGTTCTCGCTCTCTTTTTACTATCATACTTTCTGGATTCCCTGTCCTTGAGTCTAAGTTTCACAAGTGACCTCTTTTAAAATAATGGTAGGTCACAGATGACAGAGCATATGTCCAAGTTTAGGTTATATGAAAATATAACGTATTCGCGCTCTCCCCTGACGTTTCTGTTTTTTTTTAATTTTTTTAAAAAAATTTTTATTATTATTATTTATTCAACTGTGTGCATGTGCGTGTGTATGTGTGCGCGCGTGTGTGCCTGTGCGTGTGTGTGTGTCTGTGTGTGTGTAGAACCACGGACGAATTCGCGAACCACCACGGACGCCTCCACCTCCTTCTGTTCCGGGATTCACAGGCTCCGCCCTACCAGGACCAGAAGCGCAGGCCGCCCCCGGCTTCCGCCTGGCGTCTATACGTGGGATCTGGGATCCTAACTCAGGACCCTCCGCCTGCAAGGTGGAGGCTTAACCCCTGAGCCACCTCTCCAGCCCACATTTCTGGTTTTTAATAAAAGAATTTTTAAAAAAGAAAATTAAAAAAAAAAGAAAATTAAACATCCCTTCTTGGGGATCACTTTTCATTCATCTTAATTCTCTTGCTCTGTGGTAAACTACCTGCCCACTAGTAGTTACAGTGAAAGCAATTTATATCAGTGCAGACCCCGGATGTGCCCACAGCTAAAGAAGCAAGTATCAAGTAGGATCCACTGCACTCTACTACTGAGCCACACCTAGTCCTGAAAGCAGGTTTTCTGACACTTGCTAATGGAAAGCAGCCCATGCCTGAGTGACCCAGCTAAACTGTGTCTAGTTTTCCTAATTGATAGTGACTATGAGCTAATAAATGTGTAGAGGTTTAAACTGAAAAATTGGAGTTAATTGGTTAAATCATAATGGAAAATTAATACAGACTAGGATAATAATAGCAAAAGTTTGATGTGTAGTTGTGGTGTTATGAATAAAGGTCAGGTAGAACATGGCATGCAGCAAAACCATACAAGTGACAATTATAGACTGAACTCAAAAACTCACTGAGGTGATGTTCACTTCCACAAGACCTCCTCTATCAACATTTCGCCATCCATAAGGGAAAATCTCATTAAACACTACACCTCTCTGTAGATACTACATAAGGATAATCCCATACAGGAGAAGGGGAGCATCTTTAATCAAAAGTTTATCATTGGCGTCCCAGCAAACACTCAAGCACTTGCCATTTAGCCATTCCAGATTGAACTCAATGGGTCACATCTGCAAAAACACCTGAATGGAAAAGGAGACTGACTAGAAAGAGGGAACTATGAAGTGGGAGAGGAGAGGGTTTGGGATTGGGTTGTAAGGTGTAAAACAGATAAATTCACTGTATTTTTTTATTAAAGTGTGGAAGAATACAAAAAACCTTAAAAAGTCGCCATCATTCATCTTTGTATTGGGAGAGAATTAAAAGTTCTAAGGTTTTATGTTTTGTTAAATGTTTTATTAAATTGAAAAAAATTAAATAAAACCTTTATATGATAGCAACTCTGTTATTCACATATAATTTTTTTGTTTCTAGTCATATCCTTGACTAAAAAAGCATTCTTAAAATTTTCCTCTGTGAGAGGAGAAAGCCTCCGCTAATTAATTTGCAATGTCATTCTTGGTTGAATAATCCTGAGGGGTGGTTTTCAGGAAAGTCTCTAGTTATTTAGACAATCTACAAACTCAAAGTCACATGCATTGCCCAGCATTCTGATGACCACCAGCAAAGTTTACTATTTGGCAGGTAAAACAAAGGATATTGCTCTTTTGGTGTATTTTATGCACGATTATAGAAACATAGGCTTCTTGATCATTTCTACCTCCTTCTGCATGGAGTACTGGCACTTCACTTAAATGTTGTTGAAATTATCTTCACTTAAACTAATGAAGGTGAAAAGTATCTCTATAGTTTCATTCATTTCTCTAAACCTCTCTCTCTCATAACAAAAGTCAAGACATCTTATTGAAGACAAATGGCTCTGGCCTTGGACATTCATGATAGGGTCTTTGAAACATAACTAACCTCTCAAAAGTCAGGTACTGCTTCAAGACAGAAATAATGTACAGACAGAAAGAACTACTCTTACTTTCCCATGTTTCCCACATCCTTTCTTGTTCACTGGTGGAAAAATTCTTTTCACACAAAATGAAAAAAAGTCCACAGAAGACAAGAATTTTTAAGCATCCCTTCTTTCTCTTAAAAGTACTACATCATTTTTCAGTGTCATAAAAGTCAAGGCATCAGCCTAGGCTGTGGTTCAGCAAGGACTGTGGCCAACTTGTGGATTCTGCTGACATTGGGGAGCAATTGGAGTGTGTTAAGTAGGACTCTTCCCCCAGTAAGGTTTTTATGCTTAGCTGACAAACAGTGAAAGAAAGCCGTGAGACCACTTGACCTTTCCCAAGGAGGGCTGCAAAACACAAGGCACAGATCTTGGACATGTACGTCTGCCAAGTCCAAACATGTTTAATTCAGTAGGTTCACAATGGCTAATCACTAGAAATTCTGATTCATGCTTAAAAGATTTGGCTCTCCAGCTCCATGGATACTTTCTCAGTGTAGACTGGAGAAGTTACTGTTTTTCCCTCTCAGTGTTTTTGATAAATCAAATTCGCAGTTGGAAAGGCTGTGTGCAATAAAAAGCTGTGTGGAATAAAAGGAAGAAACTAATGAACAGTTTCCAGTACTGTCTTAGCTCCTCTTGCAGTGCAACCTGAGGAAAGATTTTTTTATCTTTTTAACTGTAAGTTAGAGGCAAGAAAGTCAAGTGAGTCAGTAATACCCAAACAAAATATATACATAGATAATTTTCCTTCTTACTTTTTGTGGACTATGTATAATATAGTTTTAATATATAACATCATATGAAATACATTAATGATATAAAGATTATATTTTTATATATACATAAATGTATTTTGATCATGTTAACCTTCCCATATTAACCATAATAATCCATTTCCTGCCTCATTTCTAATAAACTATCATTTTTTTAAAAAAAACGGAGACTTCACTCAGAAATAGACTAGATTATTCCTGTGCTTAGTAACAACTGTATTTAGAGATTCTAATGCTTGAATTCTTTTTTTGTTAGTTCTGGTCTCCGCTGCTTGTCCAGTTCTCAGGGTAAAAAACAGAATTGCTAGTAAATCTTAGACTCTAAATTTTTCAAAGAAAAACAAACCACTCAAAGGAACTTAGAGACTTTCCACCATGGTTCAACCACATGAAATCAACCACTTAGTTTGGATCAGGAGGAGAAGATGGAAGGGGCACTCTTCAGTCAAGACAGTGGGGCTGGGCTCTAAGCTTACAGTAGATGGTAGCGAGGAGAGGGGGAGGAAAAGGGCAGCACAAAGGCAGATTGGTTAGAAATAGGCAAAAAGAGTACCTAATGACTATTCACTTGAAAATAATTAATTTAGGAAAGCAAAGTTCTTTGTTTCTCTTATTAGAACCACCAGAAACTTTAACATTTGCAACATTCCAGACTTTCTAGGACTGAATTTACAAATGCATTAAAATGAGCTTCCCAAAGATTTTTTTAATACTGGAATTAGAGGATGAGACTCTGAGTGTTTTTCTGACCACAGACTACAGCATCGTCTAGGAACTTAGCACAGCACCTTCACCTTCTCAACTCTACCTTGGATCCACTTCAGTGGAAACTCTTGGGATAAAGCCTATCTACCATCTGCATCTCCTAAGAATCCTCTGCAGACCCTGCAGAGTTTGGGATCTGCTCCATATCATTTTATCTGTTTTCCAGATCATTTTCTAAATGAATTGATGCTTGGTTTTAGCATTCAAAATATGTAACTAAAATAAAGCTCTTGGAGTTTATTTTTTAGAAAAAAAAATGATACTGCAGGGATGGGGAGATGGTTCAGGGATTAAAGCCTTTGTCTCTTTTTAATCTTACTTTTAACTTTTACTTTAGTGTGTGCATGTGTGTGTGTGTGAGAGAGAGTGTGTGTATGTGTGTGTGTGTGCACATGTATATAGGTGTGTCAGAGGGCAACTGTATGTCCCTGTAGAGGACCAAGGGTGACTTTGAGAATCATCCTGGATTGCTTCTACCTTCTTTTTGCTTCATTCAGGGATTTTCCAGACTCTGGAAGTGCAGGTCACCACACCACATTTTTCCCCGGAGCTTTTACGTGGGGGGACCTGGGATCTGAATTCAGGACCTTCTGCTTGCAAGGTAGCCTTAACCCCTGAGCCATCTCTCTAGCCCTAAAGCTTTTGTCTCTTAAACAAAAGGACTTTAGTTCAGATCTCCATGCCATGTGGGCAGCACTGAAGGAGGTCTGCAATTCTGACCTTGGAAACAAGAGCCCAGGAAATCCCAGAGTAAAACAATAAAGAGGTAGTGTATCCAGGATAATTCCTGATGTTATCCTAGGGCACACACACTCAAGGACCCTCTTGTACATAGACACACACACACACACACACACACACACACACACACACACTCACACAATAAACAGAAAATCCAAAACAAACAAAC
The DNA here is from genome assembly GCA_023101885.1 of Typhlomys cinereus. Lineage (NCBI taxonomy): Eukaryota > Metazoa > Chordata > Mammalia > Rodentia > Platacanthomyidae > Typhlomys > Typhlomys cinereus. The sequence goes on along the minus strand of JALPQD010000157.1, from coordinate 3,902,876 downwards.
AAACAATAATGACTCAGCAATTTAAAGGTTCATTTGTCATCACCATTTTTTAAATTAAATTTTGCTTAAGATTCAAAAATTTTTAAAAATGTATTTTCACCCGACAGACCTTCAGACAGGTTATTTGGGACTCCAAGAAGCTTCTGGACTTCTTTTTAGAATAGTGGATCTGTACATTTGAGTACTAAATTCAAACCCTACTCATTGTAATCCTTGGTCTGAAGTACCATAGTAATGAAAGCATTGCTGTGCTGGAGGAATGTGACCTAGATCTGAGTGCCCAAGACTTGGAATGCTGTTCGTCTAGATCCTGCAGATGTTGTTTTCTGCTAAAGACTGGGTAGAGAAACTGATTTGTCTTATCATCATTAAATAAATAAATTGAGATGAATCCAAGGTACAGTTTAAAATGTAATTAAGGTTGCCTGGGATCACAGTCTACGTAGCTTCACAATCACAGAGATGAGGATTTATTTGGAAAATGTATTAGCACCCAGTATGTTAGAAGCAGTCTATTTCAGTTCCGTAAGATCAGTATGGCTAACATCCTTATTTTCTTGATACACATGGCTACCTAGAGGAAACACTTTTTTAATTTAGAAGATTTTAGTGGTAACTAATGATTCTTGAGATACAATCAGTCAGGTTTGGGATTTCTTACAGAGAATATACATAAGATTATTAACAAAGAGATTGGAGGAACTATGTTCTATGTTCAATGTTTATAATTTTTGCTTTGCTCTGGGTTTTCCCAGGATATGCCTTCCAGGGATGGAAGTGTAGGACACTGCCATTTTCACCATGTATTTTAACATACAATCTGGGATCCATATTTGTATCCCTTTGTTTGCCAGGCAAAGGCTTAAACCTTGAACCACCTCTCCCGCCTGAATTAAATTTTTCATCACTGTTCCTGCAACAAAATTCCCCTCACATACACATAAAAAATTCAAAGAACTAACAGAAGTATATTTCATATTTAGAAGGTAGAATTTTACAATTAACTGTACAAAAAACCCAATCTCCATTTTGTTAGCTTTTAAGTGGGAATTCTGACCTTTTTATGACCTATCAAGTGAGACTCTCCAGAACTGGGATGTAGAATTTCAGATTTGACATAATACTTTTTGATTATTCAACCAGCAACCAGCGGGGACCTGGGCTTCCTGGCTTGGTGGTCAGAGCTTGGGAAATCCCAGAGCTAAGCAAAAAGGAGATAGAAGCAAACCTAGATGAGTCCCAAAATCATCCTTGCTCCTCCACAGGGACATACAGTGCCTGGTGAGACACTTACACACAATGCCCTTTGACATACACACACACACACACACACACACAAATAAATAAAGTTTTAAAAAGAGTCTGGGTAAGGTATCAGCACTGGAATGAGTTCTGTTGACACCAAAACCTGTGAGACTCTCACCTCAACAACACTTTTCAAGGAAGGAAGGAAAAAATGATGACATATTAAAGAACACAATGAATGTTCTTTATACTCACTTTTTCTTCTTTAAAAAGAGATATTTTTCTATAATTTGTCATGTACGTAATATGTAGTAGTATGTAGTACATGTATAAATGGTTAAATAAATGTACATATGTGTGTATATTTAAAGTTTTTTCTACTTGAGTGAGTTTTTCCTTTGAGTGTAGGCTCTCGATTTGTATGTAGTTAACTAGGATCTTTGGTGAAATAGGATGGACAGCAAATGAAACAAAAAATGTACTCTATTCTAAATTCAATGGTCTGAAAAAATTTGAAGGAGTCTTGTAATAGCAAATGTCTCAATATTATTTACCAATAGCATATTAATTTTAAATAAATAATAAATTATGTGCTTAGTGTCAAAGAGTGAATAATGTCAGCCAATATTAAAAAGCTTTTAATTTTATAATACTTGACAAAATACATTAATGTTCAACCTTATTAAGAAAGTAATGCAAAGGGAATATATTTTGTCTGAAGTTGAAGCTTAATATAATTTTGAGTTTGAAGCTTGAATTTGTTTCGAAGACCACTCAGAAGTCTAGGGACCATCAAACAAGAAAAGAAATGATACTGTAATGGAAATCATGACAAGGTTTGTGATGTTTGGGGTAAGCTAGCTTTGATTGTCTTAATGAACTGGTAAAGAAAACTTGGATTTGTGAAATGGTTAGCTATCACTGACATCACTGAGTAAAAAGAAAACAAACAAACAAACAAAAAAAAACAGTTCTTTAAGAATCTGGTGACCTTCTTGCCCCTGAAGAATTGGTTTTGATTTCATCACCTGTAGCAAAGACATTTTTGTTCATATCATATCCCACCTTCAGTGATTTTTCTATCCCTCAATTGGCCAAATATGACATTTGAGCTCTTCCAATTCAACCTGTTATTTTCAAACAGCATGTAAGATCCCTTATCCACAAATCCAGGAAGGATTTGGAGTTCAGTTGTAGACCTTAAAAAACAGAGAAACCCACATACCTAGTTGGCAAATTTTTGACCTAAGTGTTGCCTCCATTGGTCAACTAGAACACATATATGGAAATTTTAACATACAATCTGGGAATTTTGTAAGATTGTGAAAGTTAAACTGATATTAATCATGTCAATAAAAGACTGAACATAGGTTCTTAATATATCACTGGTCTCCTTTGACTATTGCTTCATTATAAGTCATACCACGATTTAGAAGCCTGAAACAATAAAGTATTGATTTTACTCAAGTAGCTGAAGTCAGTTAAGACTCAAGGAGGCTAACTCTCTTCTCTTTGCACACCTTACAACCAGCATAATTAAGTGTAAGGGGAGCTAGAAGTTTCTGAAGACTCACTCATTCTCTTACCTGGCATCTCATCTAGGATCTTAGCTGGACTATTTGCTGGTCAATGTACTCTTGGCCTCTTCATGTGGTGTGGGCTCTAATGTTAATGTTCCAGAGAGACAGAGGCAAAGCAAGATGGGAACTCTCTACTTTATTGAACTATCTTTGGAGCAATGGTACCTTTACTGGTTTATTCTATCCCCAAAAGAAACTCATCAAGGCTTACTCATATTTGAGAGGGAGGGAATTAAGCTCCAAATTTTAATAGAAAAGTTATTTTTAAAAAGGTGTAGAGAAAATAGATCACTGTCAAGTATTGCATGTAAGTAGTGAGACATCTGGTAAAGCTCACTCTTACTTCCCTTCCTGGTCACTTGTGACTGAGGAGGTTTGATCTCAACAATCCGGGAGGGAATAAGGACTGGCAGATAGAGAGTAACATCTGGCAAATGGGACACTGACCTCCCTTCACTGCTGTGTCCTACTCCTATTCCATCTACCTTTGAGTCTCCTCTTATATTAAGATCTTCACTTAAACAGTCTTTTTATCTTTGGTTAAGAGGTGACTTTCGATACTAATTAAGAAGGAGTCAAGGGTGGTTCAGGAAAAGCAAAACTGAAAACAACAACAAACCATAATTCAGAACACCAAAGACCTTACATCATTCACCTTATTCATTATTCAAGCCAAATCTCTCCCCATCCTAAAGCTCAGGGAACCTTGCAGAAGAGGGGTGGCAAGATTGTAGAAGCCTAATAATGGAGAAGACCAATGATATGCAAGATACTCCACACAAGTTAGCACTGCAGTAGCCATAATCAGACTTTGCATGACCTGCAAAATGGCCGACATGTCAATGAATCCACAAGGTCTAGCATGGTTTCAGTCATTAGGATCCTCAGAGGCAAGGGATTAACAGACATAATAGAGTTCCCATAGTAACAGGGAGCCCAAGAATGGGCTCAGGCTATGCCACTGAATCCTTACCCCTCTGGGGGAAGTTTGGCATTCACAAAAAAGGATGCTCTGGGGGGTGGGAAGGAGGAAGGGGGAGGCACTGGGAGCAGAAGAGGGAGGGAGGGAAGTGAAAGGAAGGGGAAAAGAGAGGAGAGTGCAAGGGGGGACTGGAGAGGGGAGGAGGAAGGGAGAGGACAGGGATACCATCCTCTTGTATGATTGGGATAAAAAATAAAATGTGAGAGAAAAACAAAAAAAAAGGTGTAGATGTGTTTCAAACTGCAACAATTCCTTTTCTTCTTCATGCTCAATACAAAGTAAATTATTTAAATATATAAGTAATAAAGTAGGCACATTTGTGTTTGGGGCTATTTTATATAGTAACAACTACAGAAAGTATGAAAATTCTAGCTTTTTCTTGTAACTTAGGGCATCTAGTAAGAAGGACTTTTGGGCTCCCTCTGTACTGAATTCAAGGGAGTGAGCAAGAAGGACTGGGATAAATACAGACAGCCTTCATCCATTGATCTTGGTTGAGGATGTCTGGCTGCCTAGTCTTCTCTTTCCTCCAGGACTGTAATTCTTCAGTGTCTTTGCTTTGGTGCCCACAAAATCTCACCTTGAGGAGAACACAAGATGAAATCTATGTAAGGTTCAATGTTCTGAATGTAGGAAATTAGTTTCTCTGCCTCATTGATTTGACCCTGGATATCAACTGGGCAGCTATTCAGCAGCCCTAAAACTTTACCTTGGAAAGCTGCAAGCTACTGGAAGAGTACATTCATTATTTAGTGTATTATCCTCTCACACAGTTTAATAATCTCTCATGGTGGGTTCCCATTTGTATTTGAGAGATTGTCACTAGTTTCACTGTAAGGATTTGAGATGACATACTTTACAATATCCTTGTCCTTATATGTATTGCTAATACATACAATTTATTACAAAAATCAAAACAAAAGGTTTCTTTAAAGAAATGTTAGTAGTAAAAATCATATGACTTTTTCATAATCTTGGAAAAAATAACTTTTACTTTTACTTTAACCATCATTTTTGGGCTTATTTAATTGAATGTTTATTATGTTTCTATTTAGAAATTACAATACACATTCTGAATTTATTGTAGTAATCTTGGGTTTGTATTACATGTCTTTAAGAACAGTGCAAGGACCATATTAATCCACTGCAAACTAAAATAACAGCCACTGTGGTCAAGAGGTCACCTCTGAAAATTGTCCTCTGACATGCATACTCCAAGTTTCTCTCATCATTTTTAAAAAAATGAATTTCAGGATGAAGGAAAATCATCCCATCTGGAAGTCTGTTCTTTCAGAATGATCACTGAATCCATGATTATTTTTAAATCTAAAATTTTTTTTGTTGAATCAATAAAATGAACTCTATGTGTGTGTGTGTGTGTGTGTGTGTGTGTGTGTGTGTGTGTGTTTGTGTGTGTGTAAGTCATATAGAAACATAAAGCTGGGGACCAGAGAAATGTCTCAGTAATTAATAGTGCCTGCTTTGTGAACATGGGTACTGAAGTTCGAATCTCAGCACCCACATAAGAAGTTAGGCATCTATACAATCCCTCTAACCTCAGTTCTGAGGATTCTCAGACTTGCTAGCTCCAAGCAAAGAAAGCGTGAGCCTCAGGCTCAAAGGGATGAGTAGAAAGTGATAGAGGAGAATAGACACATGTGTGTGTGTGTGTGTGTGTGTGTGTGTGTGTGTGTGAGAGAGAGAGAGAGAGAGAGACAGAGAGAGAGAGAGAGAGAGACAGAGAGAGACAGAGACTTGGTGCATGCATGTAATAGTGTACAAGTGGAGTTTGGTTCATTAATGTTATATGCAGCACAAGTAGAGTCAGAAGACAATTTTAGAGGTCAATTCTCTTCTTCCACCATGTGGAGCCTCCAGGGATTGTACTTGGGTCTCCAAGCTTAAGAGTCTATGCCTTTACTCACAGAGACATCTTGTTAATCTCATATTCTTTTAATAGTACAGATCTGCTGATGACAATGTGCTAGGTGTTTATCTTTCTCAAAATGACATTATTTGCTCTAAAATCATGAAAATAATTTGCCAACTATAACATTTTAGGTTGACATTTTTTGTTAAAGAACTTTAAGACATAAGATTTCTTTTTCTAACTTCTGATATTGGTGACGAGAAATAAGCTTTAATATTATTCCTACGAATTTAGTGTTACATTTTATTTTTATAGTTTACTTATTTATTGAAAGAGAGTGAGCGAGTGACAGAAAAGAGAGAGAGAAGAAGAGCAAAAGAGAGAGAGACCATATATACTGTAATGTATGATTCAAGTCAGAGGTCAAATTTTGGAAAGCAATTGTTTCCTTCCACCATGTGAACCTTTGGAGATTGAACTCGGGTCTCTTTTTGTTTGTGACTAGGTATTTTATTTGCTGGTCATTAATATGAATTTTTCCCTGACTTCTGTCAAAATTTCTATTCATTATTCTTTTTTCTGGAGATTATGCCTAGTTATTATTTTCATAGATTTAACCTGTGTGGTGTTCTCTCAGTTTCTTTCATCTCTGATCTTATATAACATGGTTTGAAATGTGAGTTGTCCCCCATAGTTTCATGTATTTGAATTTTCAGTTGTGTGCAAAAGTTGCATCTTTAGAAGATGGATCATTGCTGGAGAAAGGAAGTCACAATGAATGGGCCTTGAGGTTGGTTAGCTCCACCCTGCTTGAATTAATAAGTCTGCTTTGAGCTTGCAGCAGTTTTCAGCCTCCATGATATCTGCAGTGATTTAGATCACTTCCATCTTCTGCCAGCCAGCCATGCCTTTTTGGCCAAGAAGGACTCTGTTTCCCATCTATAACCAAGATCTGAATTAATCCTTTTCTCCCTTAAACTGTGTTTGGGTATTATCTGTCAGCAATAGAGAAGAGTAACTGGTGCAGAAATTTGTACCAGGAGTGAGGTATTGTGAATTAAGAGCATCTGATAGCAGAACTTGAAGTGTTTTGAAGTGCAGCACCAGAGAAGTAAGTATGAGACTGAGAAAATCCAGTATCAAAAATTGAAAATGAAGTGAGATGGTGAGAGAAGTTGGTACCAAGTAAAGAACTAGAGCCATTTCTAGGATGCGGTTTGGAATTGTTTGTTGGAAAAAATACGGAGAACTTTACGACTTTGTGCAAGAAAAGCCTTTGTGTTTTGGAGACAAAAGTCCCATTCTTGTGAGAGTATTGAAGAGGGTAATGTTGTGAGAGACACAAACAGTGAAAGCCTAGCTTGCGATGGTCCAGAGACCATTTTATTGGGAACTGACTAGGGGCAAATGTAGTGCTGTTTTTCTGATAGATTAGTGAAGTTTTGGCCTCTTCTTGAATACTTGCCTGAAGTTAAATTTGATGTTTGGTGGAGGAAGTTTCAAGGTTTCCTTGATGTAGTTTTATTTTATTATTATTATTATTTATTCATCTGTGTGCATATGCGTGTGTATGTGCGCGCGTGTGTGTCTGTGTGTGTGTGTGTGTGTAGAACCACGGACGAATTCAGGAACCACCATGGGCGCCTCCACCTCCTTCTGCCCCGGGATTCACAGGCTCCGCCCTACCAGGACCAGAAGCGCAGGCCGCCCCCGGCTTCCGCCTGGCGTCTATACGTGGGATCTGGGATCCGAACTCAGGACCTTCCGCCTGCAAGGCGGAGGCTTAACCCCTGAGCCACCTCTCCAGCCTCCTTGATGTAGTTTTGACAGTGTGACATGACTACTTTTTTATGATCTTGTCCAGAGTTATGAGGAAAAAGACCAAGGAATCAGGCAGAAAAAGATGAAAAATTGTTAAGTTTGATGAAGGAAAACGCGAAGGCAAGCCTACTGAGAAACTAGAGAGCAAAATGGTGGCTATTATTAAAGAGATTAGCCCAATTAGTGAATCAAAGTCTGCTCTTCATTTTGATAGTGCGCCCTGAGGGCAAGATCCTCAGGGAAGGATCCCACTCATAAGAATGCAAATTCTTTTGGAAGGCAAAAACTGGGAAAGTCAGAGTTACAAAGGAATTGCCTGAGCCCCTAAAGCAAAAGTTGAAGAAAGATTCTGCCCAGCATCAGCACACAGAAGCTGAATCAACTGTGATTTAAGGGGACCAATCTCTATCTGGAGGTTATAGCAGAACTTTACAACATCGCCCATGTGGTCCCAATTTTAGAGGCATCAAAGATGCAAGAAGGAAAAGGTCATAAAACCGTCCTCCATGGTTTCAGAGTGTGGTAGAATCCAGGCCATGTGTGCCAGGAAGCTTGCAGAGTGAGCCTTTTTTTTCCTGTGGACTTAAAACATGATTTGCCATTGAAAAATGAAGGTGTTAGAGATGCCATAGTAATGTGGGACATACATACCTTGGGAGGAGCCAGTCCAAAAGAATATGTTGCACAAGCAGTTGTGCTGGAGGGGTGAAACCAAACTCCTTTGAAAATTTGATGACTTTGAGAAGAAGTTCATTTATTGGGCATGGATGAAACTCCAGAATTTGGAGTTTGTTCTGCTGTTTTTTGGCCTTGTTTTAGACTGATCTTTTCTGGATGTACCTCCATTTCTCCCTTTTGGAGTGGGAATGTTTATTCTTTGCCATTGTATGTTGAAAGTATGTAACTTGTTTTATGATTTTAGAGGAGGCTTTAGACTTTGGACTTTTAGACTGTGTTGGTACTACTGAGGTAGTCCATGAGGACCTTTAACATTAGACTAAGCATGGTAGCAGGATGAGATGGCAATGAGCTTGTGGGAGTCAGGGTGAATTGTCATGGTTTGCAATGTGAGTTATCACTCACAGGGTCATGTGAGTGAATGTTTAGTTGTTTGAGAAAGTCATGGCATCTTCAGGAAGTGGAGTCTTGCTGGAGGAAGGTGATTACAGGAAGTGGTCTTGAGGTTGGTTAGTCTTGTCCTGCTTCAGTTAGTGGGTCTGCTCTTGAGCTTGCAGGGCCTCTTGACCTCCTTGAGTTTGCAGTGACTTAGACACCTCTAGATTCTACCAGCCAACCATCTCTTTTTGGCTATGAAGGACTGTATCTTCCTTCTAAAATTGTAAGCTGAATAAATCTTCCTTTTTCCCTTAAAAAAATGTCCTTTTTTCCAAATAGTTATGCTGCCTGATTTTCTTTCTTCCCTCTGACTTTAGTTACATACATTTTACACCAAATTTTATTATTGATCTGCATGTTTTTTGAGCTTTGTAAGTCATTCTTTTATAAATTTATTGATTCTATTCATATTTTATTATTTGTACTGATCTTTCTAGAGTTATCTGATTCTTTTAGTGATTGTAGTACCATGTAACAAATACTTATTAAAATGAAGTTTTCACTTCTAGAAATTTTATTTGGTTAACTTTAGAGCACTTATATCTCATCAGTGTGAATATTTTCATATTTCATTTTCCTTTGCAAACCATATTTAATTACCTAAGCAATTTGAAAAACAATATTTTCAGAATATATTTTTGCTCTGGGAATCAAACCCTTAGCTTTGTACATGTATTACAACCACTCTGCCATTGAACTAAATTCAAACCTCTACCAATACTTTTAATTAGGAATTTCAAAGAAGATTTTTGCCAGCAGTAGTCACTTTTAAATATTTTTTGCCTAAGTTGCTTCAGTGTCATTTATTAGCAACTTATCATCTATATTCCACAACTTCAAATTTTTCTCAAGGAAGAAAAACAATTTATACTTGACTAGGTATGATGGTATATTTCTTGACTCCCCAGCTCTAGTGGGGTAAGCCAGGAGATAGATAAGTCATGGCTAGCCTGGGCTGCACAGTGAGTTCCACAGGAAGTGAACATAAATTTGAATCTGTAATTCAAGAACAATGTATAAATATATAATGTATAAAACAGAATTAAAATATCAACTTTAAGGAAGTCATATTAACATTTAAAATAGTTACTTACGAAGTACCTATTGATAAACTTCTGTATGTGTATACAATCTTAAAACACCAAATTTCTTGTAATTGAATAGGAAAATATATAAACACACAGTGTTCATGATTTTTAGATACAAAGACTCAAGTTACAGAAGTTAAGAGCATATGAATATTTTTCCCAGTATCACTAATTTAGGGGATTTATAAACTGTGTTTGAGTTTACATCTTAAAGTTTTATATTGTTTTAGATGAAAAACTCCAGCTAAGTTATAATATATATGTTGTCCACAGCAAGACTGTATAATATGACCATTGAGAAACACATGAATTCTCTGTAGAGCAACAGGAAAAGTAATAACTCAGCTTGTAAAGTCCACTTTGTTTCTTTTGCATTGTTTAATTATCTTCTGGGCATTAATACTCTGGTCAGCAATTATTGTCCTCCTCCAAATCAAAGTCGTTTATGATCTAACTACAAAAACCCTTCTACTTCCCTAAATCTTGTCAAATTACCTCAAACTGTCCCAGAATGAGTGCAGCTAAGAAATATACTAATTCTATATGGAAGGTACTTATTTTCTACCTCTATCTAACACAATGACAACTTTATTTTATATATATATATATATATACATACATATATATATATATGTGTGTGTGTGTGTGTGTGTGTGTGTGTGTGTGTGTGTGTACCTTCTTGAGTAAAGGCTGTAGTTTTTTTTTTGTCTTGAATTTGATGCAGAGTTAAGCGGTGCAGATGAAATATAAACAGTAAGCTTTGGAAAGACACACAAGGGATTTGCCTTCTAAGCTCTTCCAAGTCCTAAGGGCTGTTGCAGATCATATGAGCAAGAGGAGAGAGGTCCTGACTCATGGACGCGTCACCAGCGAACGCGCAGACAGAGGAAGCTGTGTTTCTCCTACACTGCTTTTCTTCCTTTGATTTCTGGTTGATGATTATCCCCAGCAGCATTTTACATATTATTACCCTATGTTCCTTCATGAATAGAGAAGAAAAGCATGAAAATGTGTTAAACAAAAGCATCTTTTTCCACTAACAGTTAAGGCAATTACAAGAACCTGTGGGCTTAGGCCACTATCACCAAGGAAACCATAGTCATTGTCCTTAGTCTTGGTTTTCTTTTATTAAGGTTGCAGATGACATTGCAGCAACAACTCACAAATAGAGCAGATAGTCCCCCTAATTAAGAAATCTGAGTGAATTTTGTTTGTAATATATCACAGAAAATGTGATGTGGCACTTCAAATATCTGAACTGGGGCAAGTAGTCACTATAAAGAATTACTATGAGATGCTTTTATTAGGATCTGGAGAATATCTTCTTTTTAAAAATGATGTTTTCTAGTATAAAACTTAAAAGTGGGGGGTCTGACCACAAGATATTGGATAGTACATAATAAACTTAGACATGTTGTCTTTATATATATATATATATATATATATATATATCTTTCTCTTCATGACTTTCTTAAAAAGACATTTCTTAGCAAAACATGGTATCTTGAAAATAACAATTTTATTGAGTGCTTATTTGTGCCTGACAGCTAAGCACTATTCATATGTCATTTCAGTAAAAATTTATAGAAACACTATGAGGTCCATTTTTCCTGTTCTAAAGTTGAGGGTGTTTTTTTTTTTTTTTCTGTTTTACAATTGAAGAAAATGATGCTTAGTAATTTGTTCAAGAATCCATACCCAGCCAGACTGAAAGCTAAGACATGTGACTTCTAAACCTCACTTCACTGGCTTTGCTCACTTGTTTTCATCACTGTTTTCAGTAATCACTTAGCAAGTGAGAAAAATATCAGACCACACTGATTTATTATTTATTTATTTATTTATTTATTTATTTATGGGTCTTGCTATGTAGGTCATGTTGGGCCCAAACTTTCAATCCTTCTGCCTCAGCCTCCCAAGTACTAGGTTAAAGGTATGAGTCCCTATGCTGGCATAAGATACACAGTAGTTTGCTTTAGATAACACCTTTAAAGTATGGATGGTAAAGAGTGTATCAGATGTTTTCAGGAATTTGGTAACAGCTCTGCCTAGTTCCAACTTACGGTGGCTGGTCTTTACCTTGGTCATGTGTATATTTCATATGGTGACTCTTGGACATCTTAGACCACAGATAATGCTGAAGCCATTATGCTTTAATTACATCCTGTGAAAAGCATGTGATTTGATTATGTGCATGCCGTCCAATAGCCTCACTGCCAGTCTCCAATCATCCACCTGCTTTCTTAGCCCAAGAACACCCAAAACCCTATCCTGGGAGGCATATTTGAGACTTTCTTTCCCATTTCCAAATATTTAGTCACTTCATGAATATACTTTCTTTCTCCAAAGACCTAGCTTTTCAGGAATTAGTTTATAGTAGGCATCTACCATCTTGTTTGGCAATACCTTATTTTTTAGTTTGTACAATAATAAATAAAAAGACATGCTGTGAAATTCTTTTTCTTTGGGCCCTAGTATGCAACAGAAGGACATATTATTAATCATGAGTCTAGCTATCCATACAACATCCTTTTATGCCCAGATCTAAATTATCTGGACACTGGCTTGCTAAGATTTTTCTCCATTTCTCCTGGAAACCACTCTTGTTTTGTTGTAATAGTATCTCATTGAAAGAAGCAGTTCACAGGCAAGTGTCTTTCAGGAATTAGATGAATAAATGAAATAAGTTTTAAAGTAATAAACCTAATATGTGCAGAGCAGTCGGGAGGTGACTTTAGTCTGATCCAGGAGTTCTCATTTTTTCCTTACTTGCAGTAGTCTTCAGGAATGACAGTGCCATATGCTCAGAATGCCTTGTGTGACATGGGGAGGAAAGGCCTGAAGACACCTTCCTGTTGCTCTGGAAATGTAATCCGTTGGTGTAGGGAGGAACTAGCCAGGCTCTTTTTCTGTCACCGAAAGCAACATATCCTTCAAAGATTTAAATCGGTGTGCCCCATCATCTCTAAGCCCAAATGGGCTGCTTTTCCAGGTCCTTCACTTGTGATACAAATGGGGCATGAATAATCAGGATTTCATCTGTCCTGATAGCTTCACTCAGCCCTCTGGGACTGGTTTACAATAGATGCTCTGCTCCTTTGTCCCTGGCTGTCTTGTATAAGTTATAAACCCGCTTCACACAACTTGTTGCATGTGAATGTGCTCTCTCTCACTGGACTCACAAACAGATCTAGTGTGTGGCAAACTGGTTTCACAATATGAAATTGGGAAGCTGATCAATTGTAGGGAAGGCAGCCAAAGGTAGGATTATGTTTGAAGAATCCGTATTTGAAGGAAGCTTTCAGAAAGTAGCTTTGGATAACCAGGCATGATTTGATGATTATGATTTTAGGATTCAAAACCTGGCTTCTGAAATCTACTTGGTATCACAAGGGAAAAGGTATTAAGCTGTTTTGTGGGAGGCAATTTGAGACCTGCTGGCTTGATCCTCCTACCTTGTCAATCTCTCGGCTGTGTGGCTGCGTGTCTGCTCTCTTCAAGTATGTCTTATAAAAGTCTTATCCTCTAACACTAGATTTGCTCTTAAGATATTTTGTGTATGTTAAAGCGTTACAAACCAGAGGGAACCCTGAGGTCCATAGAAGTAGATAGGCAGGAGGGTGAGAGAGATTGGAGTGTAGGGAAGGGAGAGAGACAGGAGGAAGGAGGGAGGACCGAAGGAAATCAGGGATGATAATCAATATGCTTGTAAAACTACAAAAACAAAATAAAATAAGATACCTTGTGTATGTTAAAAGATCGATGGGGCTGTAATCAGTTATGAATGTCTGCCTGGAGGACGTCCTATTTTAATTTCACTGAATCAGATTCAGTTTAATGAAACAATGTAGGATGGAAATCATCCTAGTAAATGTACAGATTTACTGAATAGATAACCCTTCTACTTGTAAAATAAAAGAAAAGAAAAGAAAGAAAATCACGTCTTAACTGTAAATCTTGTGCTTGTAATAAGAGAACTATAGTAAATTCACAGGGCTCAGTCACTATGGCAACTGCAGTTTCCAGTCAATACCCTTTGATCTTCAACATTAGATAGTCATGTCTGATTGCTGCTCATAATCCTTTTCCCCAAAGAGGTCAATATGTTCCTGCTGAAATACTTCAAAGTATTCTGGTCTCTTGAAAGGCCTGGGGACTTTCTATTAGTTCCTCTTATCAGTGATCAATAGTCCTGCCTGAAAGTTATGTGACACACAAACACACACAAACCTATATAAGTAATACAGCTATCTGTTTCTTTACTAAGTGCATACACATTGTCACATATGTATGTAGGTGAATACATATTCAGCATATACAGGGAAGTAACACTATATATGTTATCATTAGCACTGATTTAAACTAGCAATGACACTCCTATTTGAATAGGTTTAATTAAGCAGAACAGTGGGAATTGAAAATAGGGCAGAGAAAGCATATGACTTTACTTGCTTGTCACTTATTCTGTTTTCATGTAGTTATTCAGTGATCATTTCATGAAATCCACATTTTATGTGAGATCTCTATAAGCACAGTGTGAAATAAAATAATGGATGCAGCATAGTTTATAATATCAAGAAATATGGTAATATAAAAAATAAGCATCAGAACAATTTAGTCAGAAGAAATGGTGGAGAGATCTGGGCCACACAATACATGTAGAAATTCAATGATGTAAGTGTGGAACAGAGGTGATTTTAGAGAAGGGCCTAGTATGCATATAGTTGACAGGAAAAGCTCTGGGCAGCCATTGGTATAACATCTGCTATATAGAGTGGGTATTTGACAATGGAATCTTGAGGAATCAAATCACCTAAGATCATTTTAATAAAGCCAAGACATAATCTATTTATGTATGCAGGGAATTTTAGTGCTATCACAAAAAATGAAAGACAGAGAACAATTGAATTTTTAAAAAAAAACATTTCTTTTTTAGAGGACTAAGTGTTGAGAGTATCTGCTGTACACAAAGATGCAAGGAGACCAGAGTGACTGAATGTTCCTGCAGTTGGCAGAAATACAAGGAGACCGGTGTTGATGAATGTCACAAGGATGCCATTGTGGTTCAACACATCTGGTAAGAGGAAATCAGAAGGGCTTGATGGGTCATTGTGTTAGTTTCATCATTTTGTTGCTGAATGAATGCAGGACCAAAACAACTTAAGAGAACAAGTGACTTATTGCTGCTAATGATTTTCCATTTCATCTGTCAGTATAATAAGATAGCTCTCAGCAGTGTCAGGAGACCAGGAAACTAGCCACATCATATCCACACAGGAATTGCTCAGAGAGGGGGACATTCTTTTTCACTTGCCAGTCTGCCAATATGCCAAAACACTGAACCAGTCTCTGTCTAAGAAATGGTCCTGCCCACTATGAGTTGGACCCTCCCACATTGATTAGATAATAATCACCCACAGGTTTGCTCAGGGTTTACCTTAACTAAACAATTCTTCACAGGAGTTCTTCAAGGTTCATGTAGTTGATACCTGATTTAACTAGCACCGTCATTGCAATGAATTGTGTTTTTTCTTCTGACAGCTGAGAATTTGTATGAGGTTATTGAGAAGAGTACCTTGAGCTGATGTGCATTTTAACAGAATTATTTCAACACTGATTTGATAAACAGGAATGCACTGAAAGGAGCCAGGTAAGACAGAGTGGTGGTGTGAACTGGGAAAACGCTAGAGAACACCATGAGCTGGACAAAGAAAGAGCTAGCCAACTTGGCTGATGAATTGCAGTGAACAGAACATACAAGAATAATGCCAAGCTGTTTGCTTCCATTGACCAACTGCGTGAAGGTCATTTAGAGTAACTGCGAAACTCGGATGGAAGTATAAGTGGCCTTGTTGCTGGGCAGAAATACATGGTTTCAGTTTGGAACAAGGAATCTTATCACTGAGAATAACCGCATGACGGTTAATGACTTTAACTAGAGCAATGTATATAGATTAACCTCAATAAAATTTACTAGTCCATCAACTACCTGCATACTTGCTGCTTAAAAAGAAAGGCAAATATTAATCATGGAACTTTTCTGATAGATGAGCAGTGTCAAGAATAAGGGAGGGGCATGTTTAACTAACCTTGTTGAAGCAGGGACTGGTGTCGAAACAGTTGAATTTTTATACAGTCTGTCAGTGCACTGGAGTAGTGAAGTTTCAGCTAGCCTTATAGATGAGAAATCAATAGTTTCTGATGAATTTTGGAGTGGAAAGGATGGGTTTGCCAGTCATGAAGACCTAGAATCTGACTAGACTTTCATAAAAAGGTACAGATATCTGGAGGTCAAAACTTGGGAAATAGTAAGATATGGTTGTTGTTGTTGTTGTTTTCTTTGAAGAAATTAAAAATGAGAATTATCACTCAGAAGCTGAGATTTCTGATGAGGAAGCCAAAGCCAAGTACCAACCTTTCCCATGATGCTCAGCTGTTCACAGATCCATAATTCTCCTGCGTGTTCAATGATTCACAGATTGACACATCTCTTTAATGTTTAGTTTATTCTTTATACTTGTTGCTAGTATGCAGTTATTGTCCTGAGTGTTGAATCATTCATTGATCCACACCTCTTGAGAATGTTCATTGATTTATACTTCTTACTTGGTGTTCAGTTTACTGGTTTACACTTACTGCATAGTGTCACTACAGAAGTGAAAGATGACTTTCATCAGAATTTAGGCACTTTTTGGTTAGTGGATTGAGACTCATTTGAGTTGGATTATAGAGCGATCAATAGTGTCTGAAACTTGGTTTCAAATATATGTGTGTGTGTGTGTGTGTGTGTGTGTGTGTGTGTGTGTACACACACACAAAAGCAATGCAGGCAGAAGAAATCCTGTCAAAGTCAGAATGCAGGAAGAGACAAAAATTGTCATGTAAGAATAAAGCCCAAATTCACTGATAGTCTGAGTGCTGCAAGG
This sequence comes from Typhlomys cinereus, assembly GCA_023101885.1. Classification (NCBI taxonomy): domain Eukaryota; kingdom Metazoa; phylum Chordata; class Mammalia; order Rodentia; family Platacanthomyidae; genus Typhlomys; species Typhlomys cinereus. Next base: position 3,886,248 of record JALPQD010000157.1, on the reverse strand, counting down.
CAGTGATGCTCTGGTTACTTGACTCTGGCTAATTTTGTATCTTTTCCTGACCCAGCCATTCTGTCTATGTGTTTTTGTCTGGATGTGGGGAATGAAGTGAATGTTTGTATGTATTGCAAAATCCATCCTGTGTAACAATTTTGAGTCTAAGAATCTTGCCACTGGCTGTAGGAGAGACTGAGAATATGGAAGGTTTGTTGTTCACAAATGAAACTTATCTCCAGCCAGAGTTTCCAGGGAAGGCATCCAGCTCCAGTGGAGCCAGTGATAGGCTGGCTTTGATGCTCTTGTAGAGATGTCTGGGGTTGCTATGGAAACATTCCAGGCAGGTTGCTTAGAGCAGAAATCGAGAAGCATGGTACATAAACAGCTCTGAAGATTCTTAGAAATTTTCTATGAACCCTGGACTTCCTGCAGTTAGTAAGGGAGGAAATTGGAACCATTGACTCTCAGCTATCAGTATCAAATAACTACCTTGGTTGCCATGATTTCAGCTAGTTTCCAGCATTAATAAAGTCAGATGACTGACTGCTCTGAGCTGTGGAGCTCTCCATTATGAGATGGACAGAATGAGAAACTTGATTCTTACAAGACTGTATTTGTTCAGCACCAGAAAGCCTACATGTTTGTATGCTTTGCAAATTGCAAAATAGCTCTGCAATGTAAATTATGTATTTTATTTGGGAAATCTCACTGTATAAATGAAGTATGAATTTCACCCAAATAAAATGTGCAGTTTTAGCAAAATACATATTGGAGAATTAGTCAAAGGGTACAAATTTTGTAATATGTTTATGGAAGTGTAAGTGCTAAGGACCTAATAAAAACATAATGACTATTTATGTATATGTAATTTTACTAAAACTGCAAATCTTTTTCCTTAAGTTTTTACTTTTAATTATATTGACAGTGAATTTATGTGTTTTCATCATCTGCTACCTACCTCCACAGCTGCATCTCATCCCACCCCATTTGTTTTCCTCTCCAGCCAGCATCCTTCCCTTCCACATGTTTGTGTGATCCCCTGGGTCCCATCTAGTACACTTGTATTAGTGAGTGTAAATGGTAAATGGTAAAGAGACTTCACCTCTCTCCTGATCAACATCAATCTCAGGATAGCATAATATCTCGTAGAATCTTCCCTACTCCATGGCAAAATGTTGATAGGCCAGCTTCTGTGAAGGTGTAATGAAAGTACACATCATTGCATTCATTTTTTTTTCGTATGAGCACAGGCTCATACAAAATGTCTGATGTTACTTATTCCTGTCCTCTTCCATAAGGTTCCTGAGCCTCCTCTTACCCCACCTCTTCTGAAAGGTTCCCTGAGCCATGAGATGGGAATGATTTAAATGTCCAGAATAAGGCCAAGTTGTACATAGTCACTTTTCCTTTGTACTTTGGCCAGGTGTGGTTCACTGTATAATGTATCTTCCATGCAGGGAAATACTTCTTGGTTGAGTGCAGAATGCTTCTTTGATCTATGGGTATAATGATAAATATTGAGATGATAGTTTACTCTCAAGTATTTATAATTAATACTAAGACATTTGTTCCCTTCTAGGGTGTACAGTAACAGACATGTGCTCCGAGTTGTAAAATTGGTCAGGTTACTACTGCTTTTGGGTAGCCCCTACCTTACAAACCACTATTGCAATACCAAATTGCTCTTGATAGAATTGCTATTGCAACTAAAAGTATCTGTAACTGGGTGGGGACGCTGATCGCTATTTCTCTCTAGTATCTTCTGTCATACTGTCTGGCTCTGTGGGATACTCAGCGTGGAGGAGGCTTCTTTCTCTATTTTAACCCTCCCCCCCCAAGATCATGTGTTCATTGTGTGAGGTGTTTTCATCAACTTTATATTACTATTGGGTTCTTGTGGGCAACCAATGACTAAGGCAAATGCTTATTTTGTTTTGGGGACCTTTGCTTTGAGGTCTCTCACCCAACAGCTTTTTAAGGAGATATTGCTTTCATGGTAATAATAAGACTACTTAAACACCCATAGCTTTTGGCTCTAGGGTATCTGGTTGATTTCCTGTAAAACAGAAAATCTTGAATATTCTCAAATACATACACATACATATCCACAGACTCACACACACATACTCACACAATAGGTGTTCACACACTACATGCATGTGTACACATACACACAGATTCACACAAACACATATCTGCACAGGTAACTAAGTGAGGTGTTTCTTTACTGGATCATATAATCATTTCACAATGCATGCATATATGGAATCTTCACATTGTATACCTTAAACTTATTTAACTTCAAGTGTCCATTATACCTCAATAAAAAAGAATATTGCAGTCATGCATACAGCAAGAATAAGAAGATGCTGATGTTTGTCATCTTTGTGCAGAGAGGCTTATGGATCTGTCAAGTTTTCATTCAGATATTAAATGATCTGAAGGAATTAATGGTAAATTATTTTAAGATAGAATCAAACTGGAAAGATAAGGCAATGGGAGAAGGGTTATATATTGGGGAAAATTGAATAAGGAAATATTCTACATACCATTTTTCATTATTTGAATGTGCGTTACCTTCCTGACCTTGCGCACAGGCTCATATGTGGGTGGACTAAGAACTGGAGCCTTGCTAGATGAGTTATGTCATACAGGATAGGTTTTGAGGTTTGGTAGTACTGTTCTGCTTATTCTCAGCTCTCTTGTTCTCTCCTCCTTCTGATGGCTCAGTGAACTGGTCTCCTACTTCTTGCCTTCTGCTGGGCCTTCTGCTACACAGTTCCTGACACAGAATTGACTATATTCCCTTTGTAACTAAGCCAAATGAATAACTTCTTCTCCCTTTCTGTCTGGATTTGTGCCATAATTAGATACAAGTGTCAATTTGGTGGTTGAGGGTTTCAGCTATGGGCCATTTGCAGAGAATTAGTAGTCGAGTGGAGGCCAGAGTGAAACTGCAAGAGATTTTCTAGTTGATTGGGAAGGCACAGCCCATGTTGGCCAGGACTAATCTCTAGGCAGGTGAATAAGATGTGGAGAACTAGTGGAGAAAATTAGCATAATTCTGCATACTTGGCCAGTCATACTGGTCTGGCAAGGAGGAATTTTTTCTCTCTCTCTCTTGACCTCCTAGTGTTGCTATGAGCTCTCCTGCTAAACTAGACAAAGAACTGTAACTAGGATCACAAGCCAAAATAAAACCCCTTGTTTCCTTAAGCTGTTCAGGTGTGAATTTATCAGTAGCATGAAAGCAGACTGCAACAATCAGACTACTTTCTCGTGACAAAAGAAGAATGACTGCAATACAACCTTCACGTGTGTGTGTGTGTGTGTGTGTGTGTGTGTGTGTGTATGTATGTTATTCAAGTGAACACTTGAATTCTGGGGAGAAACAAAAAAGGCATAAGAAATCATCCTGAATAGCTCTATTTCCTTACTCCTTTGCGCTCATGTTTCCCAGACTTCACCTTCAAGATACAGAATTATAGGCCATCACCATTTCTGCTTGTTTTTCACATGGCATCTGGCATCCAAATTCAGGTTCTTACCTCCACTTTCTTATCAATGGCCAAACCATAATCAAACCATGCTACAGACCTATTTGAAATTTTGACTGCAATTAAGAATGGAGTAAACAATACTCTTGGTTAAAAAGTAATGTATGTTACACTTATATTTGGGTTTATATACATCTATACACGTAAGTGTTATGGCTTGGCAATGACTCAATTTGCTCCTCAAGGGCTAATTTCATGCTGTGTAGTAGAATTATTAGCAGGTTATCTGGTCATTGGAAGAAGTTAATAAGGTTTACACTGGACCTCAGTTTGAATCTGTGAGAAAAGATTGTCATAAAAGCTCCTGACTCTGCATGGCTTCCTGGCTTACCATGTGATCTCTCCACGTTGCATATGTTTATTCCATATGCCTACTCATCATGTTATGAATCAACCCAGGGAATCCTGACTGGAGCAGAGCAATATATTCTTATGAGAAGCTCTTGAACTTCTAGAATATTCAGGTTAAACGTTTTTGTTCTTACAAATAAAAGCCCATCTCTCTCTATGTATATATATGTAACCTTACATTAGTCAGTGGATATATACTTATATTTGAACTTTAACATTTGCATTAAGGACTATGAGAAGAAATATCAAATGCAAAGACAATACAGCTGATGCATGCCAAGGAAAATGTGAAGTCCAGGGAACTTTCTGAATTCAAGTTGAATTGACATTTTGCATAGTAAGGAAAGGAAAGGAGTATGTATCTTTGTGGTTTGGCTAGGGTAGTGGTATGTGTTTTTAATTGCTATGAAACTCTCAGTTGGAGAAGGTTCTAGCTTTCATGCCTGTGGCTTAGGTTTGTTGGTGCAATCTCATCTAATAACTGTGAGAGTAGGACTTTCAGAGAGCTGTTCTTGCAAGCCTTGTGGTTTGTCAGTTAGTCATGGTCAGGAATAAATGAGGCAGGAAAAAAAAAAGAAAGAACCAAAAATGTAGGTGTATGGAGAGAGGAAAATGTGATTAGGATAAAAGGAAAAGGTAAAATTCAGACTATTTTATCATGTGTTGTCCAGTTGTTCTATGACATGCTATCAAATAATTCTAAATAACAAGGAGATGTTGCAAGCAGAAAATACAGTGTTAAATGCTGGGAGAGGATCATCAAAAGGCAGAAGGAGGAAGGACTCATTTGTGAAAGTGTTGCCTACTGCACAGATTGACCTATAATTTGAGCTTCCTTACATACTATATTGCAATGAAAGACACACAAATTGTGTCTGTAAATCTCTGTAATATTAACTACTCTTTTTGGCCCCATGCCACTTGAGGTTAATGGATTATCCTTCTTTGACAACTGGGGGGATCACAATTCAATCTTTTAAAGGGCTACCTGACTTCTCATTACTAACTGATTAAAGCTTTGGCCAGGGCATGATTATAAACATAGCTTTCTCTTCCAGATGTGTTTACACTCCTTGAAGTCAGTCACCATAATACAATTTAAAACTTTATTTGAAGCAGTTTCCAATTGCTAGGTAGGCAACTTGTCAACTACTTAATGCCTAAAGGTGATAATCTAGACCATTTCTCACCCAGAAGAGGGACTCATGGAAACAAGTTAAGGTAAGCAGCATGACATACTGACCCAAGCCTAGAAAAGAACCTCCCATCCTAGACTCTCTTTCATCCCCAGCTCTTCTCTTAGCAGCTGCCGATCTTGGGGCTGTGGGTGCCACAGATGCTCTGTGTGGTCATGTGGTCCAAGAGAAGAAGGATGCCAGAAGGACAGCATCACATAGGAATTGGCAAATGGTGCCAGTATGTTTAAGCTCTCAAATTATGATTTTGCATTTCCATCTTCTCCTACTTAGGGACAGGGAAGAGACAAGGGAAGAAGGAGTGATGGGACTAACTAGAATTGAGACAGATGAGAATAAGTAGCACTAAATATGGAAACATGCTATATTATAAATTCACTCAAAGACACAATTTAAAAAGTTGGAATAGAGGTACCCTGGCATATACTGAAAGGAGAAAGAGGATAGCAGAAGCTGCTTTGAGGTATTACTCTAAGGAACCATAAGCAATTAAATAAAACTTCCAGCACTAGACATTGAATACTTCCTTAAGAACTGTTGGTCAAGGAAATCTTAAGCCCCCAATATTGGCTTTCAGTATCACTAGAATCTGATGGTAAGACCTTATTTCTGAAGACACCATATATGTTAATCACAGACTACAAAGAAATCAAGTTAGAACTGACTTGGAAACTTCCTCCCCACTGGTTTGTTTTCACAGTATCAGAAGGTACTCTATAGGTCTCTGGGAAGCGGGTGGGGGAGTTATCCACAGTATGACTCAGTGAAGAATTCTGTGAGTTACAATACTCAGTGAAGAATTCTGTGAGTTACAATAGTAGTCAATCTGTTAAAATGTTTCTACTGGTACAATAGTAACATGGATGTTATAGGGAATGGTAAACAACCACTCTTTGCTTGTGCTTAGATGAGAATAAGTAACACTAAATATGGAAACATGCTATATTATAAATTCACTCAAAGACACAATTTAAAAAGTTGGAATAGAGGTACCCTGACATATACTGAAAGGAGAAAAAGGATAGCAGAAGCTGCTTTGAGGTATTACTCTAAGGAACCATAAGCAATTAAATAAAACTTCCAGCACTAGACATTGAATAAGAACTGTTGGTCAAGGAAATCCTAAGCCCCCAATATTGGCTTTCAGTATCACTAGAATCTGATGGTAAGACCTTATTTCTGAAGACACCATATATGTTAATCACAGACTACAAAGAAATCAAGTTGGAACTGACTTGGAAACTTCCTCCCCACTGGTTTGTTTTCACAGTATCAGAAGGTACTCTATAGGTCTCTGGGAAGCGGGTGGGGGAGTTATCCACAGTATGACTCAGTGAAGAATTCTGTGAGTTACAATACTCAGTGAAGAATTCTGTGAGTTACAATAGTAGTCAATCTGTTAAAATGTTTCTATGGTACAATAGTAACATGGATGTTATAGGGAATGGTAAACAACCACTCTTTGCTTGCGCTTATGGCCCAGTCTTCAGGAAGGAATTCATGCCTTGTTAAGTACTTGTTAAGTACCTCTGTTTAGGCCCCAGAGGAGAACAAAATACTATAGTTTTGCTACATGGACATGATATAAAATGGTCTTCTAAATATTTACTATTATACCCAGAGATTATGCAGTTTTCAGGTTTTGACTTAGAGGTTTCTTCTGTAATGGAAAGCATTAAATGCAGAGAATTATAACCATCTAAGTGTGTAGAATAAATGACTTTGGAGTGTTTGGTAATTTACAGTACATCTATGTCACCTCCTGGAGTGTTCGAGAAATATCTCAGAAGAAGTGGAGGAAGGAATTTAAGAGCTAGACGGTAAGGAGGAATGCTGAGAAACATTGTCTTCTGGACATGATAAGGCAGTTGCATCTACAAACTCAGTGCAGCTGTGCTTACCTCTACAAGGCCTGTGCATTATTGGGCCTTTTTACATTTTGCAACATGTCATCATGCAAGACCTCATAGGACACCATCGCCCTACTTCTAAGACTATTGATTACTGTGGGGTTGCAACACATTGTTCAGTGGTATAACTTTGACATATTGTCCATGCTCCAATCAGTGCAGATCATATATACACAAAGGCATGAATACAGGAAGGAGACTGGTTGGAAATGAGAAGTATTTTAGTGGAAGAAGAAGGAGAGATGGGTACAGGTAATTTGAGGTGAGAATCACTTAAATTCATTGCCTCCATGAATAAAACTGTCAAAAAAGAAAATTTAAAATAAAAATGAAAAAAATAAATAAAATTCAAGGACTTCTATGAAATAGCCCCTTGAACTCCTGATTCTGCAAAGTTGGTGTTTTGAAATGAAAACTACAATGTGTTGTGGCTTCTTGTGTCTTTGGTCAGTACATGCATACCAAAGAGTGGATTTCATCAGTATTTTCTTATTTTTTATGTTATTGGTTGAAAAATGTTCATACGTGAAGCAGAAGCAGAGACATGAGTAGATGGGAATGGAAAGGTTTGGCCCAGTTAACAACTTCTTGTTTGTAAGACTTTCCTTTCTGTAGATACCCTAGAGTGTCTTTTTCTCTCTCATTTTGGCCTCACTATTGCTTCAACTATTGCCATGACTTTTGAGATAGAATGATTAAATTACAAGGGATGATAAGTGTATAATAGAAAATGTGTTTCAAAGCAAACTGTTACCAGACACCTAGGTGGAGGAGATTAGTAGCATCATTCATGACAACAGAGAAGTAAATCTACACTATCACTATTCCCTAGGGTGACTTGTAGGGGAAAGAGAATATGTATGGCAAATGTTCTCTGGTTCAAGCACCAGGATAAGTCAGTTAAACTCTGCCCTGTGTTTCAAGGCAAGTTCAGTGCCCTAAGGATTCCTATGGATGCATTCTTGCTGCTCATCACCTAACTACTGTTGATTTTCTTCTCCTTTATCTCTTTTCTACCTTCCAACCAAACCTGAGTCTTTCCTTCTTTATCAAACATCATATTTATCCACATTCATGAGAGACAGCTGTACCTGTAAGATAATTCCTGGGACTTGGAGTTCCATGGTAAAGGAAAGGAACACATGGCACACAGACAGCTTAAAAACTGAGTATTAGATTTCACCATCCCTAAATATGTGCCTCGTCCTTTTTTCTTTCCAAATCAAATCCAGATCTTAATCCTGACTTCCTTCCATGTTGTTTTGCCCTCTCTTCATTGCATATCTTGTATCAGTTAGATAAAATTGTGCTAACTTGGCAATTGAGGGGTGAGTCTTTAAGCACATCTGTGAGAAATAATGTAGTGAAGCCAGCCCTAGAGCAAGTATGTGGAAGATTATCTAATTGATGTGGGAAGACCTAGCCCATAGTGGTTGGGACCACTTTCTGGGAAGGTTGCATACGATGGAAAGAGTTGTTTCAGGATTTGGTATACTTTGGTATTGTCGTAGTTTGAAATGTGTCCCCCACAGTCTCATGTGTTTGGGAAGATCATGGCACCTCTGAGAGGTGGAGCCCTGCTGGAAGAAGGTGGTCACAGGTGGTGGGCCTTGAGGTGGATTAGTCCCACCCTATTTCCTGGAGAAGTTTTTGTAGCAGGAGTCTCGCAGCTCTCAGCTTTCCGAATGTTTGCAGTGACCTAAGCCTTCTCCAGCTTCTGCCTCCAGCCATGCTGACTCTGACAAGAAAGACTGTATCTCTCCTCTGGAACTGTAAACTGAATAAATCTCCCTTTCTCCTTTTAGTTGTTTGACTCTGGGTATCCTCTCACAGCAACACAGAAAAGAGTAACCAGTATAGGCATATTGGCATACAAACATTCTGTCATGATGGAAATTGTGTCTATTTTTCAGCTCTTCTTATGAATATATTATACTAATCGCCTCAGAACATCCTAAAAAACCACAAATGAATAATTGTCTCAAGCTAATATTCAGAAAACTCTCTTCAACCAAAAAAATGTGCTCTGTCCTAGTACTATTTTATATATGCTTAGAAAATGTATATTTTGCTACTTCTGTGCAGAATGCATTAAACATTATTATAATTGTCAGTTCCACTAAAATGCTGGGTTTGTTTACTTCTCATTATTAGCCTACCATTTTTTCTTCATGTGATTTGAAGATCTACAGTTATGTGTATAAATGTTTAAAATTTTATATGGTATTGATTAATTGATACTTTGATGAAATGACTTCTTTAACACTGCTAATATCATTTGCTCTGAAATCTACTTATCTTGAAATCAATATTGACCCTTTGTCTTTCTTTTATCACTATTAATGTCCTATCTTTATATTTTAATAATTTCTTAAAGCCAACATATAGCTACGTCTCACATCTTATTCAAAAAGTCTCTGCCTTTTAATTAAAATGTTTAGATTATTTATATTTAGTATATCTGATGGCATTGTTAGAGTTAAATCTATCTTATTTGTTTTCTGTATATTTTTCCTGTTCCTGATTCCCTTTCCCTTCTTCTTTTGGACTAACCAATATTTTTGTTTATCTCTTTATTGGAGCATTGACCATAACTATTTTATTTAACTGTTACTTTTGGATTTAGAACACACATTTTAAACTCATCACAGTATACTTTCAAGTAGCATTGTGCCACTTACTTTATTATATGTTTCCACTTTTGCTTGTTGGCCTACATATTACTATTACTATGCATTATGATTTGAGTGTAAAATGTTACCCACAAACTCGTGTGTTTAAACATTTGGTCCCCAGCTAAGAGTGCAGTTTTGGGATATGGACTCTAGATAACTGGGTACAGAGTCCTTATGAATAGCCAGTGTTTTTTTTTTTTTTTTTGTTTTTTTGTTTTTTTTTTGCTTCCCCATACATCAATGTGTAAACAAGCACTGTCATGTGTCCACTTTCATGAACCCAGCTGTATCTAGTGTAATATGTTCCCTGCTATGATGAACTATTCCTGCCCTAAACCACAAAGGAAAAAAATGCTTCTTTCTTGAAGTAACTTCTTTCCAGAAATTTTATCATAATGATGAGAAAAACAACTAACACACTTTGTGAGTAATTTATTTTGCTATTACACAATTCACTTATACATATAATACCTAAATAAGTATCATTAATCAACAAGGAAGCATTCCAAGAAATGTATTATACTATCCCATCAATTATGTGAACAAGATAAATTTATATAAACTGTATTTCTAGTTTGCTACACATTTAGGTTATATTATGATCTTATGGAACCATCATATATGTGGTCCACAGATTACTACAATGTTATGCCACATGTGATTGTTTGTGTGCATTAACTCATATAGTTATTAATTTCAGAAGTTATTTTTGCATGTAAATATTTATACCTGGTATCATTTTCTCCCATCTAAAGGATTTCATTGAACATTTCTACAGACAAAGTTGACTGATGACTGACTCTCTTGGTATCTTCATTAATAAATTCAACAAGTACAGAATTCCTGATTGATGAACCTTATTTCCAGCACGTTGAAATGGCAAAAATATCTTCCAACTTTCACTGATTTCTGACAAGAAAATCTTTTACCTCACCTATTTCTAAAATGAATAACTTTCTGTGATTTATTTATAATCAAGCTTTAAAAAGTTTAAATAATCACTAATTTTCAAAAGAAAAAAGCAATAACACTTGAATATATCCATTTATTAAGGCAAGTAATTGTGCATTGAAGAATCAAATATGCTTTTTAATGTATTCCTACAATTCAGTGTGTTAGTCAAACAATACTGTGACTTGAGCCGCAAAATTCAATTGTGGCTCTCTGTGGAAAATGGCATGAGAGAATCTCTGATCACAGGGTGCTGGTGGAGGTTCTGGACTTTTTTCACCTGGAGTCAAGAAAAAGCTCCTCGTTCATCTATACTGTGATATGATAGACTTTCCCAAAATTTCAAAAAAGTGCTTGTCTGGAGAAAACATGGAGACTGCAACCATTCTGCATAAGTGTCTCCTAGCTGTTAGCTGACCATGTCCTCATACTTCTCTCCAAACTAACTCATCCTTTTGTCCTGCAAACTTCTCATGATGTCACTGACTTCTTAGCTTTGATTTGTGAGAGAAATACCGGTTTCTCTTCTCTTTCAAAGGCCTTAGAAAAATTTCTTTCCATTTTTACTAGACAAGTTGGGGTTCACACAAATTCATTTCCTACTAGAAAGTTTGGTGATGAGCAGAGATCTGCCTCTTTGACATCCCACTATCCTTTCCAGTTGGGATGCTCTTTGGACCTTCCCCATGTTTCTGTGTCATCATTCCAGGCACACATGTTTCCTTTGTAGCATTTGATCCTACAGTGTCATCATCTGATTACTTTTTTGCATTTTGGAGTGAGTAAAATGATCTGTAAAGTTTTTGTTCTTCTTAGAAAACTAAACACCAAGGAAACAAATGGGCCAATTAAAAAATGGGCCTTGGAGCTTAAAAGAAACTTTACCAAGGACGAAATTAAAATGTCTAACAAATATCTTAAAAAATGCTCTACATCCTTAGCCATCAGGGAAATGCAAATCAAAACTTCCCTGAGATATATCATCTCACCCCGGTCAGGATGGCAAAAATCCACAGTACAAACAACACCGAGTGCAGGAGAGGATGTGGAGAGAGGGGAACTCTCCTACATTGCTGGTAGGAACACAGGCTCATACAACCACTCTGGTGAGCCATCTGGAGATTCTTAAAGAAGTTAAAGATTGAAATGCCATATGACCCTGCTATTCCACTTTTGGGAAAAATCCCCCATACAGCAAAAATTCACTTTGATATCACAAGGACGACCATGTTCATAGCAGCACTGTTTACAATAGTAAAGTCGTGGAATCAACCCAAATGTCCAACAGTTGATGAGTGGATAAGGAAAATGAGATACATTTATACAATGGAATACTACTCAGCCATCAAAAATGATGAATTAATGCAATTTGCCAGGAAATGGATGGAATTAGAAATAATTATATTGAGTGAAGTATCCCAGACATGAAAAATTAAGTGCCGTATGTACTCCCTAATAGGTGGATCCTAGTACCAAACCCACTTAGAGACACTCAAAAATAAATCTCTGTAATACCTACAGTAATTGTAAAAATTATAAACAGGAGGAATGGGGAAGGAGGGCCCCACCAGAAACAAAGAGAGAGCTGACCATGGTACAGCAGAGAAAATTGGCCACCATCAAGAACTGCAAGGGGTGACATCCAATACCCATCAGGATGGAGCCAAGGGCATTGCAGGAGCAACAAAACCGTAAAAAAAAATCAACAAACCATAATTCAGAACATCAGAGACTCTATATCAACCACCTGAAACTGGGTCAGCCTAATCTCTCCCCATCCTGAAGCTCAGGGAAATTTTTGGAAGAGGGGGGTGGTAAGATTGTAAGAGCACAAGGATGGGAGGAGTAATGATATGCAAGATACTCCACACAAGTTAGGGCCAAAGCAATCACATTTGGACTTTGCATGCCCTGCGCAATGTCCAACACTCTGTTGACCCCACAGAGTCTAGCGTTTGCTAAAGGCACTAGGATCCTTGGCGGCAAGGGATTGACAGCCACAGTAGTGTTCCTAAGCTTAAGGGGAACACAGAAAAGGGTTCTGGATATGCCTCTGGGTCCTTGCACCTCATCGGAGAGGAGGACCCAGAGGAGAGTTTGGCAAGCACAGTAAAGGATGCTCCGGGATTGGGGGTAGGGAGACACTGGGGGATGAGGAGGGAGGGGAGAGGGGAGAAGGGAGGGGGAAGCAGAAGGGTCGGGGGGAGGTGGAGGGAGGGAGGTGACCAGTGTACCTGTTAGGTTTGTATGAGCAGAAATAATAATAATAAAAAAGGTTTTTGTTCTTAGACCAGTTTCAACACCAAAATTGAATAGAAAATGTACAGTATTCCCATTTACCCCGTTCCTATATATGCACAATCTTTCCTGCTGTCCATATGCTATGCATTGGAGGTACATTTGTTTCCATCAAAGAACCTACAATGATAACAAATAAAAGTTTATGGTTTACATCAAGGTTCATTCTTGGCACCATACATTTTATGGATTTGGAAAAAATAACATCATATGGAATGGCTTCATTGCCAAGAAAACCACTGTATCTGACTCTCTGCCCCTCTTCTTCTCATCATCTGGCAACCACTGGTCTTTCATTGTCTCTATGGGCTGCTTTTTCTATAATATTATATACCTGGAATAACACAAAATGAAGGTTTTCCAGGATGGTTTCTTTCAATTACAAATAAGCAGGTTCCTTGCTGTTGTTCATGATTTTATAGCTCATTTCATTCTTATCAATATTCCATAGTTGTATGTATATTAGTTTCATTATCCATTCACCTACTTAAAAGTTACTTAGGTTGCATTCAGGTCTTGACAATTATGGATGAAACCGTAATAAACATCCATAGGTACAATTTTGGGCAACAGCAATTTTCAGTCCTTTTCATTAAATAACAAGGGGAATGATCATATAGTAAAAGTGTGTTGTTTTAAGAAACTGCCAAACTGTCTTCCAAAGTGGCTGTGCTGCTTTAAATCCTAACTGGCACTAAGGAGCCCCATTATCCTTACAAGTGTTTGATGTTTTAGTGTTTGGGGTTTTCCCCATTCTAATAGGTGTGCAGTGATATTTCACTGCAGTTGGAATTTACGTATTCTTCTCTCTCTTTCTCTCTATAAGTGCATGAAACTACATGTAGAAGAAGGCATTTGAGTGTGCATGTGCCTGTGGAGGCCAGAGAGTGACTTTAGGAATCACCCTTGGATTGCTCTATCTTTTTATTACTTTTCTCTGTGATTTTTCTGGCTCTGCCTTCCAGGGCCAGAAGTTCAGGTCACTGTCATTTCCACCTGACATTTTTATATGATTGATATCTGGGACCTGAACTCAGGTCCTTTATATATATTACTTTTTCCTAATTTTACAAGCATATTGAGTACTTATCCTTGCCTCCCTCTTTTCCTCTTCCTTTCCATCCCCCCTCTCCTCCCTTCATCAATCCATCCCACTCCCTCCCTCTTGTCCTGTCCATTTCTATGGACCCCAGAGTTCTCTCTGGCTTGTCTATTCTTGTGGGAGTTCAGGCTTCCGTGGCATATGAAGTGGCCCCTTCTCAGGCTGTTTCACTGATAGGGGCATTCCCCTTCATTCATCTACCCCTAATCTCCAAGGTTTCCACTGTGCATAATTGTCACTACTGAGAATGGGGGCATGTTGGTATGGCAGTCTTTACTCAAGTCTGGTAAGGCTTTTGAAGCAAAGACTTTAACCCCTGAGCCATGTCTCTAGCCTCAAATTTGCATTCTAATGGTATACTGAAGTAAGTCTTTTCACATGCTTTTTGCCATCTCATATTTTATAACATGGGATTTCTGTTTAGGTTCTTTTGTCCATTTTAATTGCCCACTGCTATTTCTTTTCTCATTGTTGAGTTTGCAGAAGTCCATGTATGTTTGTGATAAGAGTCTTTTGTCAGATGTGCTTCTGTGGATGTTTCTTTCACTCTCAGCTTGTCTATTCTCTTGACATTTCCTTTCACATAGCAGAATGTTTCAGTTTTAATGAAGCTACCTCATCAATTATTTCTTTCATGGATAATGAAACAGTTTTAAGGGAAAAAAAAGGCCATGTCTTATTTCTACTTCTGTTTTGGACACAGTGATTGGCACATTTTAGGCACTCCATATAATGAAGGAATAGGTCAGCGCCCTGTCCTGACCAAGAAATTCTCTAAAGAGCTTCCTGAATTTAATAAGCAAAAGGCAATTGACAAGTGATTATATTTGCCTATCAACTTAACTAAACACCTTGATTTTTCTGCACCTTGCCATTTTCTCTATGAACTGTTAATTATTATCCATTGCCCTGCTCCAGATAAGAAACAAGTTAGTTATACATGAAAAGTCTCTAATCTCCTGCTGTGAACGGATTCTCCAAATTTATTTATTGCCAATCAGAGATCATCACATTCTTCATTATCCCCCACTAACAATTTCATATTGAAGCTGCAGACAGTAGTGATATAACATTGTCTTGTGCATAAAATATATTCTCAATCTCATTAGAGTGGCTTACTACAAGTATCCCCAAAATGCTTGAGAATAATTTGAAAAATTTTAAGTATTTTTATGAAAAAAATGATGTCAAACTTTTCTGACTTATTTCTGAGTAAATGATAAATATGCTAAATGACTCCTTATGGAATTTAAGTTTTGCCATGACCATTATATTACCTTTCCTCAGCATTAAATGCAAACTGAAATATATAAATGATATTATAGTAACAAATAATTTTAACCTATGCCTCCAGGGAATTCATTAAGAAGTAATATTAGCCTTTGCTTGTATTGTAATTCCTTAATGATATTCAGTAAGTTTTGTTTTTGTTCAGCATCCATTTGAACTGACTTTTTCAATTAATTTTACTTTTTAAGAGTAAATCATATTTTCTTATGTGGATTTGCATTTTGCAATGTTATTCAAATGTAAATTACTTATTGTCAATAAAGGATATAAGTGTGTGTGTCGTCAATTGTTTTCTTCCATTTTTCATCATTTTCTTTTATGTGTTTGTGTCTCACTGTGAGGGATGCTTGCATGTGAGTGTGCAAATGTTCATGCATGTGTGTGTAAACACAAAAGCTAGAACAGTCTTACTGAACTAGAATCTCACTCACTTAGCTCTCATAGCCTGCACAGAAAGCTCTCCTACAGAATTTACTCAGTCTCCATTTGTTGTATGCTATATACTGCAGAGTTTGAGAATGAATACATCATATAAAGATAAATTCGCCAATATGATACTGATCATGTATGTTTATATAGTTAACAATCAGAGGCTAGGACAATTTTATACAAACATTTGTGAAAATAGGGAGCAGTTAAGGAGTCTTAATCAAAATAAATGAATAAGCTTAAGGTTATTTGACAAATATTTGTAATGGAAATCATAACTGGTCCTTAAAGATATTCTGATAATTTTTTAAGACAGAGCATATAATACTGAAAACAGGACTATTTCACACAACAAAATTTTTTATAATACATTTTTTATTATTATTTCAGCTCATACAAACTTAATAGGTACACCAGTTCCCTCCCTCCCTCCCTCCTCCTCCCCCCGTGCCTCTCGCCCCAATTCCCAGAGTCCTTTCTTGTCACACAACAAAATTTATAAGCAATGGACACATACTTTTCTGAATCTATAAACCAATTTTCACTTTAACTCTTATAAAATGATTCTCACCTAATACTATAATCTTAAAATCTTTGTAAATATTATGGTCATTAGTCATAAGATTCTAATGAAACACACCAAATTACTTATTCAAAAGTAAAAGACCAAAGACCTTCTACTTTCAGACTTTGATTTTTCTGCTTCATATAGATTTTTCTTTCCTCTTTTCACATTCCTTTTTATCTGTCAGCACAATTTGCTCCCATTAATGTGCTTGTCTCAAGATGAGATCCTGACTGCACCAGACTTATTACTTCTGATTTGTTCTTGGAAGTAAACCAGCTACCAAGCTTGTTGGAAATGTCTGAGATGAAAGTTAATGGAATCCGATTAGGTCTTTCTCAGCAGTAAAATGTACACAGTTTAATGGATTTATGCTTAGGTAGTCAATACATAATGGATTATTAATGATCTTTTTGCAGCTTCTTATGATTTCATACTTGACTTTATATTTGCCTATAAGTGTAGCTTGCTTGTTCAATATTAATGTGCCTCATGAAAATATCTTTTGTACAACTTAATAGCACTTTTATTTGTCCATCACTTGATTTACTTGTTTTCCAATTCAAGGAACATGAATATCATCTCAAGCCATTATGTTAGTCAATATATGTCAAAGTTGTTATTAATAACTCCAAACAAATTACCTAAAGGTAAAATTAAAATATTATGTTAGGTATGAACAGTTTAATAGTGATATAGGTGAAGACTTAATTTCACTTTAAATTTAGTGGTCTGAAAATGCCCCTTGAATTCTGCCAGTTTTCCCCTTAACCACATGAATAAAACTGTCATTATTATTGTCCAGACCCGAGTGAGTTCTTTTTCTGCACTAAGTGCAATTAGGATGGTTCAGGACTGTGGCCCATATATCTGTTGTACCTGAATGTAAATCACGGAATTCTCCCGACTATAGGCAGAGATGTCATTCAGTTTGCAGGAGATCTTGTGAACTTTCATCCTTTGGATTATGAGGAAATGATCTGATTCTGATGAATTATAATTTCCAACATATGGGTTTTTTGTTTACTTTTAAAAAATAATTTGTCGACAGTTGTTTCATAGTATGCAATGAATTTTTGCCATTTATTTCCCAATACTCTAGCTCAAAGAGTTGTATTATCACAATAAATTTAAATATAAGTTGTGTTCTGGGGTTCTTTGCTCTGTCCAGACAACATATATTTTACTTTTTCTCAGATATTGGTCCCAGCCATTAAATATTAGATTAATCTTTTTGATGACTTAACTCATAAAGCTTTGTCAGTCATTATCCACTTGTGGAGAATTAGTTCAATTTCATCTTTCTGACTTTCAGAACTGTCTCTCAACTCCACTTTTGTGTTTCTATCTGTTACTATTTCAAAAATCAGTGGTCTTCCTACATACCATTGATGAACAAAGCAAGAAAGAAGTGATAGAAAAAAAACTTATTCACCATAGTTCCAAGAAAGAAGCAAGAAAAAGAGAAAAGAAAGAAGGAAGGAAGGAATGAGGAAGGAACGAAGGAAGAAAGAAATATTTCTGAATAAACCTAACCACCATAAGACTTATATAATGAAAACTTTAAAACACTAAAGACAGAAATTAAAGAGAATGTCAGAAGGTGGAAATATCTATTGGGCTTGTGGATCAGCATAGATACTGTGAAAGAATTAATGTTGTGAAAATTGCTGTCCTAACAATGGTTTTATGCAAATTTGATGCAATTCCAATCAAAATTCCAATGTAATTCTCCATAAAAGATGAAAAAGTAATCTAAAATTCATTTGGAAGCACAAAAGGCCCTATAGCTAAAAAAATGCTGAGCAATAAAAGCATCACTGGAGGTATCACCATACCTGATCTCACGCTAGAGCCATAATAGTAACAACAGTGCTAGTGACACAAAAACAGATGTATTGATCAATGGATTAAAATTGAAGACCCAAATGCAAGCTCATGTACCTACAGTTACCTGATTTGTGTCAAAGGAGTTAAAATTCTTTAGATAAAGGACAGCATTTTCCAAAAATGGTGCAGAAAAAAAATGGTGCAGAGAAAAAATGGATCTCTAAACCAAGAAGAATGAAACTGAACTCTTATCTTTCATTTTGTTCAAAAATTAATTTCAAATGGATCAGAAATTTCAGTTTTAAAGCTAATATTTCTGGAACTTCTAGAAAAATGAACAGTGAGTATACTTGAGCTGATCACATCCAATTAAGGAGTTCCTGAATAGGATCCCATTTACAACGAACAAGAAATGGAATATTATAAAATTAAAAAAGCTTCCATTATGCAAAAGAACTGTTAATCAAGCAAAAAAGTAAGCTATGGAATAAGAGAAAATCTTTGTTAGTCATTTTAAAACATCAGCAAAGCAAGTGCAATTACTTTTTGTGGCCAAAACAATAAACATAACAGAAGATATATTAAGAAATTAGTTGTTCAAGTATGAGTGAAAACAAAATATAAGCAGAGAAAGACTAGAAATAAGTATCATAAAAGTTTAAGAGGTGAAAGTAAATAGTGGAGTCTAGAATAAGGGAGGCGTAATGCGATACAGTCAAGATTAGAGTAAGAAGAAGACAAGGAAAAGACATGATGACTTCAAACAATCCCAACACTTAGAAGGCTGAGGCAGGAAGAGCCCCAAGTCCCAGGCCAACCTGTGGCTTACGGAAGAGTCCGCCTCAAAAAGAAAGAAAAAAAGCAAGAAAAGAAGAAATGGCAGCAAAAGTGGCTCACAAATTTAGATATTAAATAAAGGGAAGTGTAACTATAACGAAAGGAAAACAGGAATTTAAAAAAGAATAAAAATTTCTACATAAACAGTTGAATTGTTTTATTGAGAAAAGGGGAAAAGGAATTAGGAGAAAAATGGAATCAAACCAGATATTAACGGAAATTAAATTTTTAATTAACTTTTTAAAAATACCAACAACTGGGGCTGGAGAGGTGGCTCAGGGGTTAAGCCTCTGCCTTGCAAGTGGAAGGTCCTGAGTTCGGATCCTTGACCCCACGTATAGACGCCAGGCTGAAGCGGGGGCGGCCTGCGTTTCTGGTCCTGGTAGGGCGGAGCCTGTGAATCCTGGGGCAGAGTAAACAAGGAGGAGGTGGAGGCATCCATGGTGGTTTCTGAATTCTCCCGTGGTTTTACACACACACATGCGTGCACACACGCGCACACACACACAATTAAAGAAATAATAATAATAATAATAATAATAATAATAATAATAATAATAATAAACCAACAACTAAAATACAAAAATAAATTTAATAGAGAAGGGGCTGATTTCTCATCCACAAGAGATATGACTGAGCTGGGCCGGGGTGCAGATCTCTCTCTATGTCTTTGGGCTTCTCCTTCTTTAGTTTGAATTAGTGTTTTCCAACAAGATCAGAACCTTTGTATAATTTTGTGTCTTATGTTGTTTGTTCCACAGTTGAGGTCATTTTTTGGGGGGAATGGCAATGATCGTTATTATTCTATATGGTGTTTCTGTCTTTAAAGTCTAAAATATACAATTTGGCATGTTATGACATATGATGAAATCTTTACCACAACTACAAATACGAATATACTCATTGCTAGAAAGCTATAGACCTTCTTTAATTTTTCCTTTTCTCCCTATCTATCTCAGTAATCCCCACACAATGACCAACCTGATTTTATAGGGCATTATTTTTTATTTTCTAGAATTTTGTATAAACTACACCAGAAGGGGAGGGCATATAGTCTAGCAGATAAAAAGTAATCATTTTGCAAATGGGTGATGGACCCCTCCCTCAGTGAGGTTTCCTACTCTTATTACATCTACCCTTGAATGTGCTATTACAACAAGACTCCAGTTTAACAGCTTTTTGTCTCTGGCCAGGGGGTGACATACAGTGCCCAGCAGAATGGAGTGAAGGGAATTGCAGGAGCAGCAAAACTGCAAAAGAAAATCAACAAACCACAATCCAGAACTTCAGAGACTCTATATCAATCACATAGAACTAGGCCAGCCTAATCTCTCCCCATCCTGGAGCTCAGGGACATTTGCGGAAGAGGGGGCGGTAAGATTGTAAGAGCAAAAGGATGGGAGGAGCAACGATTTGCAAGATTCTCAACAATAGTTGGGGCCAAAGCAATCATAATGGAACTTTGCATGCCCTGCGCAATGTCCAGCGCACTGTTGCCCTCATAAAGTCTAGCATCTGTTAAGGGCACCGAGACCCCTGGAGGCAAGGGATTGACAGCCATAGTAGTGATCTTATGCTTAAGGGGAACAAGAGAAAGGGCTTATGGAAATGCCACTGGGTCCTTATATGTCATCGGAGAGGAGGACCCAGTGGAGAGTTAGGCGCACACAATAAAGGACTCTCTGGGAATTGGGGGGGGGAGACACTGGGGGAAGAGGAGGGGGAAGAGGGGGGAGGGAGGGAACTGGTAAAAATTTTTAAAATGTATAATTAAATTTTTAATAAAAAAATAAAAAAATAAAAAAAACTACATAATATGCATTTTTTCAAGTCTGTTCACAGCTATAAGTATGTTGAGATGTTCAAGATTGTATATATAATTTATTTATTGTCTTGCTGAGCAATTTTCTTTTGTACAGAAATACAACAATTTAATTATTCATTCGCCTATTGAACATTTGTTTCCTATATTTTTACTGTTGCAAAAAATCTTCGATGTACATTGATGTAGTATTTTTTTTATAAAAGATATCTGTGATCATGTCTCTTGGTAAATTTTAAAGATGAAGGAATAGTAGAGTCATATTTAGGTACATATTTAATCTTTTGTGCAATTTCATACTGTTTCTCAGAATCAAATAAAATTAGAGAGCTTTATATTTTCACCAAAATTTTATGAGAAGTCAATTCAATTTTAGATATTTTTTGCTAGTGCAAGTAGTAACACTCTATAGTTTAGGTTGCATTTTCCTAAATGATTAATAATACTGAGCATTTTTGTACTTATTAGTTCATGGTTCTTTGGTAAGGCCTGTAAATCTTTGGCTAGCTTTTCATTTATTTTTTTGTTTTCTTATTTCAAGCATTGGAAATTTTCATCCTATCTAGGGTAAATACTACAGCATATATTTGATGTATAAATATTTTTTTCTGAGTCAGTAGATTATGTCATTATTCTAATAGTTTTTCTGGACAAGCAAGAAATTTTAATTTTGATGGGATATTCCCTGTGTGTGTGTGTGTGTGTGTGTGTGTGTGTGTAAAAGATGGTCATAAAAACTTCATCTGTCTTCTTGAGATTTGTAGATTTAAGTGTCACATTGAACTCTGTGTCTGCTGTGAGTTTATTTTTACATATGGTTCAAAGTATGGTTTAATTTTATTTCCATTTTCACATATGGATTTAATTTTTCCGCAGCATTTATTCCAAGAATTATCTTTTTTGTTTCTAAATTTCCTTTGCACAAGTATTGGAAATTAGTTTTTAGTGCATGTTTTCTGAACTTACGAGTCTGCTTTACCTTGAGTACCAACCACAGTGACTTCATTTCTCTATCTTTAGAGTAAATCTTCAGATCAGTTAGGGGTTAGTTCTAGAAATTCATTTGTAAAAGCCGTTTCAGTAATGAGAAATCTTTTGTGCTTGTATATTAATTTTACAGTCTGTTTGTTAATATCTGCAAAAAAGAAAGTAAAAATTTGGTTAGAATTGCAACATTGCAAATGAATTTGCAGCCAGATTTCTGAGGTTGTTTTACTAACAATGCTAAGATTCCAGTCTTGGCACAATTTATTTTTTCACTTATTTAGACCTTAACATCTTCTGGCATCATCCTATGGTTTTGAAAATAAATGTCTTTATATAATTTTTAATATCCTTATCTCTTTTTATTTCATAGCTTTGATATTTTATAGATGTTATGTAAAAATTTTCGACCTTCGTTTCTTTCTCAATCTTTAGTATATAAGTATCAATTGACTCTAAAATTTTCATCTTTTATCTTAAAATCTTTCTACAGTCACTTACTGTTTCTCATATTTGTAGACATGAATGATAATGCAGTTTTTTTGTTTTAACTATATCTTTCTAATCTAATGATGTTTATTTCCATCCCTTATCACATTCCACTGACTGTAACCTCAAGTATAATGTTGTAGAGGATTATCAGTGGGAAACTTCTATGTCCTGTTCTCAGAATTAATGAGGAAAACTTTGAGACTTTCATCATGAATAGTAACAGTAACTGCATTTTTCCTATTTGTCCTTTATCTGACTGAAGAATTTATCTTCTATTAATTCATTGAGAATTTGTCAATATTTTGCATTTTTAGCTATTGAGATAATTTTTTGTTTTAAAGTGGTAAATTACCTGATTTGATTTTTTGTGTGAAGCCAACTTTGCATTCCTGTGATAAAACTCACTCAGAATATAATATGTATTTTTATTTTTTCTGCACTCCTTTATTTTTAATGTTGCATACATGAATATACGAGTTCATATTTTCTATTTTCATCCCCTTATCCCAAAGTTATCCCCCTCCTTTTCCCTTTATAATCCTTCATCTCCACTGCCAGATTCCTTTCTGTTTTCAGAACTTTTCACTTGTGTAGCCCACTGTGTTTTATCTAATTTTTATTTAATGGCATATGTCTGATGTGCTTTATGCTTCAGTAAGTATCATGGATCAGTGGGCGTACCACTGTGGAAAGCATCCTCCCTTTCATCCCCATCAGCTTTAGTCCTTGTCAGTCTCTCAGAGAAGTGAGCTTCTTGAGATCCTCCTGTTTTAGTGGTGAGATGTTGAGACCGAAACCATGCAATTCTTGCATAAGGATAACTTGCATGACTTTCATGAAACCTTGTACATTACAATTTTGTCGTGTCCAGGAGATAATGTCTGACCCACCACTGTCTCACTTCTGACTTTTACAATCTTACTTACCCCCTCTTCCATAATGCTACCCTGAGCCTTGGAGTTGGGGTGAGTGAGGTTTCTATGTCCTGTTTTGGGACAAGCAGTACACAGGTATTTATTTTCAGCATTTTGGAGAGTTGTACTTTTCAGCAATAAACTCCTGCTGTAGGAAATTTCTAGGCTGAGTGCTGAGGATTTTTCCAGTTTATGTGTAAAATAAGAGATATTTACAAAGCAGTTTAATGTACTGTCTTTCTAGCTAAAGTTTCGTAGTCTGTTCTTGTTCTAGGACTTATGTCTTTCCTTTTCATAGGTTTGTGTTCTAGCTTATAGTTACAAGAATATGTTCCATTCTGACAAGCAGGCCTTAATTTGGATCAGAAAACTATTGATTGTCTCCTTGATTTACATGCCACTATTACACGGATGATTATCTGCTTTTTATTTTCTTGCACTGACTTGCTAACTTGCTAATTTCATATTTGTGTTCATGAGAGGTATTGGTCAGTAGTTTTCTTTCCTTATATTATCTGTTTCCAGTTTGGGGTAAGAGTATGACTGGCTTCATATCATAAGTTAGAGTGAGTTGAATCTTTTTCTCTTGTTTAGAAGAATTTCCATAGAATTTTTTATTACTTTTCCTATCGTTTCATTAGAATTCTTCAAGGTAACAATCTGGGTATTTGCTTTGTAGGCTATCTTTACTGACTGAATATGAAACATTTTTACACTTAATTTGTGTATTTATGTGCATGCATGTGCACAAGTGTGTGCACATACACATGTGCATATCACAGCACATATGTGGTCAGAGGAAACTTATGGAAGTCAGTTTACTCTTTCTGCCACATGGATTCTGGAGACTGAACTCGGGTCTTCAGGCTTAGCAGTTAAGAAAGTTTATCCACTCACCTACAATTTCTTCACTAGATAGAGGATTCTTCAGGTTATATATTTTTTTTCTTGATTGAACATTGGGCCTTTCTGCTTCTGAAAGAATTTTTCCACACATAGTTGATGTAAAATTTTCAAATTTCTCCATGTAAAATATTCCTTTAAATATCTGTAAAGTCTGTAGTGATGTGGCTTTTGATACTAGTCAATTCTATCTTCTAGCTTTTTTTCTCACTGTTTTAAATAGAAGCTTATCAATTATACTGAATATATCAAAGAATCAGTTTTCCAATTATTTTGATGTTTTGACTGGTTTTCCAATTAGTTTGATGTTTTCTTTTTTATTGATTCTGATCTTTATGATTTTCTTAATTCCTTGCTTTCCATCATTGCTAGTCACAATCTTCAATATTCAAAGATTTTTATTTATGACATTTTGAATTTTCACAATATCTCCCAGACATTTCCAAAACATTTTATAACCATTGGAATTTAGATATTTATATAACATAGTTTTGGAGAACAGTATGTATATTAATTTATATTCTGCATCTGTCATCTACAATTCATGTAATTAAAATGTGGGATCTTGGGCTAGAGAGATGGCTCAGGGTTAAAGCCTCTGCCTCAAGGCAGGGCTGCTGCATCTAGGAACTCACTGCAATGTAAAACTAGGGAAAAAATTAAAAACTAAAACAAAGCAGAAGTACCTGAGTTCGGATCTCAGATACCATGCAAAAAACAAAAACACAAAACAATACAAACCAATAAAAAACCCACCTGGTTAAATTGGTGGCATTCTGTACTTCCAGTCCTTGAAGATGGAGCATGAGAACACCTCAAAAAAGCAATGAGGGGACATAGCAATCAAGGGTGATTCCCCATGTCACTCTTGGGCCTCTTCAGGCATATGCACTCTGTGTCGTCTGATACATACTAACACACACACACACACACACACACACACACACACACACACACACACAATTTAGCTTCTTCCTTTTGCTTTCTTCTTTTCCATTTGCTTTATTGTTTTTCCACTTTGTAGAAATTTCCAGTTTTCTAGTTGTCCTTCAACCATTTTATTCTATATTCTCATGCATTTTTTAAACATTCTCTTACTGCTCCATTTTCATAGACTGCTGTTCTTGTTTCACAGAAGTAATATTTCATCTATCTGAGGACATAAATTATAGAATGCTATTTTAACCTTTTATTAATCTTTCTTCATCTCTGACTTTGTTCTGTTTGTTTTAGAAACAGCCTTCATATTTTTGAGTGTGTACTACTATCCTCATTTAAGACTAAGTCAGGGGAAAATGAAATACTTTTGTGCATGTGTGTGTGCGTGTGTGTGTGTGTGTGTGTGTGTGTGTGTGTGTTATAGAGGAGAGATGTTTGTTGCTTAGCAACATTCTTGTAGAATAACTTGGGGGGATTTGACCACTTAATTCAGAGGTCATAACTGCTCATATTTGTATTTTTTGGTCCAACTAATTTCTCTGGAGAAATGACGTTTTCTAGAAATCTATGAGTAAAACAGAACTCTTACAGTTTAGGATGTACAGTGACATCACACTCCACTTCTCTGAATGGCATCTTAACTCTTTCCCTTTCCTAAATCTTGCACTTCTGGTTTTACAGTTTTTTCACTTTCCTTTCCTCTCAGGTGAATGACCAGGCTTCTTTCGGTTGCCTCATAGTGTGAACTAATGAGTGATAACGTGTAGTGAGTCTTGTTAAAAGCTTTGAATCAAAACTCTTAGGGTGGGCCACCGCCATCCTCTCATATTCTCATACATTCAGAGTCACTAGTTCATGAATTCAGGGTGTGGATCACATTCCTTTGCAGCCTTCTTCTTGGTTAATTTAGTTTTCTGCACACTTCTGGCATCCCTTTCTGTTGATTTGATATCCTTCAAATATGCTGATTTCTCCATTGTTTTATTTATTTTCCCAAGTAATTTAGTTTTTGGTATTCATGCTATTTTGTCACATTTTATGATTTTTAAGTGGTTTGGGAGGAGTCATATGCTGGACGTGTTTAAGGGACAATCCCTCATGCATACAGTTCTAGAGTGAAATCCGATGATGTACCATCAGCCCACTGTTTAGGCTTCCCTGGCATTCCTCTGTCTACAGTGTCACTTTTTTCATGTCTTCTGGGCTCTGCAAGTCCTGCCCTGTGCTGTCTTCTGAAGCTTGGTGCTTGTGAGTTGTCACACTTGCAGTCTAATGTAGCATCTTGAGGCTTTGTTTTTAATCTGCTGCTATGTTACTTGAATATCTTTATTGCTGAGCCATTTTTAATTGGATCTTGGGAATAGATCATCAAAAGCCCAAGCATAAATGTCCTTTCTATACCCTCCATCTACAATATCAGCATTGATCAGAGGCTTGCCCTTTACCCTTTATCAAACATAAGCACTTACAATAAGACAATATCTTTTAACTTGCTTTTAGCAGGTATGCTAGTATTTGACACAGCATAGCCAATTCTGTAATTAAATATCAATATGTAGGTAAATTTACTTTTCGTTATACAACAGAATAAACCTAACAAATGAATAAAAGTGAAATTTTATTTTATTTTATTAATGTGTGTGCGTGTGTGTGTGTGTGTGTGTGTGTGTGTGTGTGTGTGTATCAGAGGGCACTGTGTTCCTGTGGAGGACCAAAGGTCATCCTGGATTGCTTCTACCTCTTTCTTGCTTCACTCTGGGATTTCCCAGGTTCAGAGCTGGAAGTGCAGGCCGACACTGTTTCTGCCTAGCATTTTTACGTGGGACCTGGGATTTTAATTCAGGACCTTCTGCTTGAAAGACAGAGTCTTAACCCCTGAGCCATCTCTCCAACCCCAATAGTAATATTTTAAAAAGAATACTGTCTCTAAATGCAAAGCTTAAACAATTTTTAGACTTCTTGAACTTGTTTTTTAAGTTATATATTATGGATACAGTTGGCACAACTCTTTCAACCTCTTTAGTTAATTAATGATATGGTGAGGTTTTCATAAACATTTTTCTAAGTCATCCTTTTTGCAGTCCCCTTCCCTTCTTTCCTTTCAACTTGCTTTATACATGTCTGACACATTATGAATTAGATCCCAGATAACCTGTTCTGGTTCAAAGATCAAGCTAATAACTTTGTAAAACATTTTTTGATATATAGCCTTCTCTTAAAAAGGAACAAGACCTTAGGAACCATCCAACATCCAGAGAAGGAAGTCTGTTTTGCTGCTTCAGGTGAAAACACAGACATACTGTTGGCAAAAGAGTGAACTTTTTGGGATCTCTTAGATGTTTTTACCTTCAATCATAAAAATACAAAACAATCTAAGACATTATTTGAAAGTCAGTCTTCAAATGTTCCTTTCATTTGTGTTGAATTGCATGCTGAAGCTGAGCAAAAATGCATCTGTGTTTATCTCTCATGAGATTTGTAGAAATCAGAAAACATATAAATTTAACTGTTTGCCCAATGCAACATGAGCAGAAAATCTTATTTTAGGGCATGAAGAGAGAGAGGAGATGTCCCGTGTTTATTGCATCGAGGGGTGACCAATAGAGAATGTGGAAAAAGGACCATCTAATTTTGCATATTTTTAGTGGTTAGAAGGTAATGGGACAGTGAAAAAAGATAGTGTCAAATCATAAAAGAGAACAAGAATACGGAAGATAAGATTTAAAAAAAACTTGAAAGTATATGTGTGCATCTGTGGTGTGTGTGTGTGTGTGTGTGTGTGTGTGTGTGTGTGTGTGTATGAAGAAAGAGAGAGAGAGAGAGAGACTTCATTCTTTTAAAAGTAAGAAAATCATAGCCAGTGTGACAGTGTGATAGCACAAGATGTCTCTCAGGGTCTGATTTACACTGTTTCTTTGACAACATAAGTAATTTCACAGATAATTGCTAACAACCTTGATTACCCTTTCACCTTTTTTGTATGTTAAGTACAAGGTGTACAAATGTTCAAGGTAATTAACATGAACTATTCTTTTTTAGGTAGAGAAGGCTGGTGGTCCTAATTAGCCTTGCTTCACTGATGAATACATTTGATTATAAAGGTGAAGATTATTGCTTAAGGATATTCAGAGTTAAATTGCACATGGAATAGAGTAAGTTCTCTGGACAGAGGATGATCTTATCTTTTTCTCCTCTCCCTCTCTCCTCTCTTCGCCTCCTTCCTCCTATTTCTCTCCTTCTCCTTCCTTCTTCCTCTCACTTGCCTCTCTTCTTGGTTTTCTCCTTTATTTTCCACTTTATGGAAAATCAAATTGCTAAGGCCATTTTCAGCATTTAGTTAAGCTGTCCATTTCATTTTCAACATTTACCAACATCCATTACTCAGAGAGTTGAACAATTTTTGTTCTATTTATTCTCTACTTGTTCATATGTGTAGTTTTTTCAAGATGGATAGTTTCCATTCAGGCTGTTTTACCATCCTCATAAATTGGACAGGGATAGGTAAAAATATTCTTAAAAATGTTTTCTATTATTCCTCTCCTCCTCCTCCTCCTCCTCCTCCTCCTCCTCCTCCTCCTCCTCCTCCTCCTCCTCCTCTTCCTCCTGCTCCTCGTCTTCCTCCTCCTCCTCCTTCTTCTTCTTCCCTGTCTCCTATTCCTCCTCCTCCCCTTCTTCTCCTTTCTCTTCCTTCTTTTCTCTCCTTCCTTTTTTCCTCTTCCTTGTTTCAAAAGTGTGCTTTGGACAAATTTATCACTGAATTCCAAATGTAAATCTCAATTGAGAACCACTAACTAATTATCATTGATCAGCTTGTCTAGTTGTGGTCCCAAAGTTTATCCATAGTGATTGTTTGTTCCATCGTTCATCCACAGATTGAAAGTAGACACTTGGTTCTGATGCGTAGTTTCTTTTATTTACTATGCAAATGGTGGTTCTTTTTTCTCTCTGTCACTGTGTAGATGTTCTTCATTTACTTAAGCTTGTGTTAAGCTCTACCTTGGGCAGAACTTTACTGATGAATTGTTACAGCATGGAGCTTGTATTCTGTGATTTATGCTATGTTCTGGGCCATATCAAAGATCAATGTGGAATGTAACAGTTTAAACTAAAGGCAACAGGAATTGTCAGAAGAGGTTAACCTGAAGGAAACTTGAAAGGCAGAGGGCAGGTGAGGGGCAGGAGATGGAAACACAGTTGAAGCAATCAAAGGTTGAAGAACTACTGACTGGGCACAGAACATATTCTCTGGAGGGGAAAGATACTCTTAAGCCTTTAGAAAGAAATTAAATATTTCACAAGCCTGCTAGGAAATGCTAAAGGTGGAGAAGTTATCTATTATCCAGAGACTTCCATATGGTTGCTTTCCTCTTGCACCAGAAATGAGAGAAAAAAAAATCTTTTTAGTTACCTGTATAATGTGATTTTTTTATTTGTTCTATTAAACTTGACTTAATATAAGAAGAACCATGAACTGTCAGAAGCTTTGCTATGTACAGAATGCATGTTTAGCTCACTGAAGATTTGGCATCAAAGACTTATAACATATGTAAACAATAAGAACACTATTTATAGTCACTACTGAAGAAATAAAAGTGTTTTACTCTAATCAGGTGGATGAAGATTTTTTCTTTGCAGGACACAATAATTTTGTGTCAGCATTCTCTCACTATAGTCCCTGCTATCTTTCAAGATTTACTTTTTTCTCATTGCATGCAGGAGGTGCATTTTAAACCATAGGAAGGAAATCCAGTGGCAGACAGCTGGCAAGAAAGGCTGGCTCCATGGCAAACCTTTTCGAGTAGGTGCATAAGCTACATCTCAGAGGGTCACTATGGAGTTGTTTAAGGTAGAAGGTGTACTGCACAAAGAGGATCACTAGGGTCAAAGCAGCCAAGCTGAGAATTTGCCTCATGTTGCACTTGGGAATTCATCCTATGAATATTTTATGGAGATGCCACACAAATGATTATTTACCACAGATAGGGAACTGACCATAGAATGAAAAAAAACTGGTACCAAAGATCAATTTGCTGAACCAATGAGCTAATGGGGGTATTTTACAGGTGTATGAGGGAGGGTTACTTACAGGGGCAGGGATGACTCAAAGGCAGCCCATCACCAAAACGTCCATCCCAGACATGGGTGGCAACTCACATAAACTACATCCCCAGAGCTCTCTGTATCACTTACTGACAGCTCTGCCCATCAGAGCGGCTCCTCTCATCAACAGTCTTCACTGTTTATGTAATTTGAGTCCTTGTGAACCTGCCAAGTTTTAAGTATCTTCTGAAACATAGGAGTTGTTAGCTTCCTCTTTCTTCAGAGCCTCCATCCGCAATGGAATGTTTCAGTTCAGAGAAAATTGTTACACAACAGAACTGCATGTGGTTCCTTGTGGTCAGCTAGTATTGACTTATAATTTAATTTCACTGAGGGGACACAATGCATAGCAGACAGAAAATATAGAACATTGTTCGCTTGCCTCAAAACTTAATTCTGTTGTTTTTACCACTGAAACACTAGACAATGTAAATGGCAGGGTTGAGCCTCAGTTTCCTAATCTGTAAAATGAGGACAAAAATATCATGTTCTGCTATGTTATTATGAAAAATTGCATTTAAAGCACTCGGAACAGTGCCCACACAGCAAAAATAATCAATGTTAATTCTTACTTTATTCTAATTAATAATTCCCAATTTTATCTCCACAGTTACATAGTATGTTTTCCCTTTAATGGCAACCGTTGCTACGTTACCCTATTGCTGCTGTTTGATAGAACTCCAAGTGCTGTTCTGTCACGCTCAGAGATTTTTTTTGCTATTTCAATAAGATTGATGTCTGCATTACATTTGTTGCTTGTGGACTAATAAAAGAACATAATAGGCATCAGACTGAAAAGGATTCACTGACTGGAGCTTGTAAAAGGCCTTTGTGGTCGTGGTTCAATCAATTCAACTGGAGAAGGGACTCACATTTTATGATGCAACTTTCATAGACTGAACTATTGCGCTTCCTCTGCTACATGGAGATAGGTTGACTGATCACCTAACAGGGAGTGTTTAGCCCTAAACTTGGCTTTGAAAGGTACATGAAAGTTCACAGTCAGTCCAGCATAGTGTAAAGATTAAAAAAACACTCAAAATATATATTAGGCTCATTTAATTAGACTGAGTTTGAAATCTGGAAGTTCTAAAAATAGAAGTCATATTTAAAAAAAATACAGCAGGAAATGCCATGTAGGTTCCATTCAGAACTGAACTTGTGGATGTTATTGCTGCCTTGAAAACTGCATGCTACCAAAGTTGTTTCTAGGAGAAATTTCATGAAGTCATGCACTATCAGTTTTTAGCAAGGGCTAAATTAGTAGTTTTTCTGTCACAAGTTCTTTGCAGAGATTATACAATAAATGTACCATACTTTTCATAGTACATAGAATATGGAAGGTTTGGTAAATGTTTAGGAGCAGCATACAGGTGGCATAGCTTGGTGATTAAAGGTCGCTGTGATCATGGAAGACTGGGGAGCAGTGGGTAGTGATTGGCTTTCCCAAGTTCTTGCTCTTCCACTTACTAGATGTTCACCATTACCCATCTAATGGAATGCACTGAGATAAACATGAGTGTGTGGACAATAGGAAATATCTAATTATTAGTTCTTAGCAGCAATTGTATAGTTAAAAAAAGCAGTATTGTAAAAATAATGTTTCAAAAAGGTCAGGATTAATTCTACTTTTAGGTTTTACTTTCCAAACAAAGGAATTCTTTCAGTTGTTTATAGATTTGCAAGTTACTGAAATGATTTTATTTGTAGCTATAGAATAATCATACATTTCCTATTACTAATTTGTATAATTCAAATGCTAATATTAATTAACTTCTCTAAACATTACTTAATGATCTTCTGGTTTATTTTGTGCCCTCACAGGTATAATTCAGGGTATTTTCTTTCCAAGATAATGAGTCAATAACTGTTCATTATCTCCTCTGAGGCTTTGGCAGTGCTATAGAAAGCAGCATTGATCATTTACTGTTTTCATATTTTGTTCAGTCAATGGGACTGCAGATGAGGTGTATGTGTGCAGCATGCCTATTTTATTCTTGTTTGCTTTGCTTTGTTCAGTCAAAACAGTCAAGGACATTACACAGGACTTCAATAAATTTTTCTTTTTCAATGGTAAGTTCTGCTGCTTTCCTCCCTCTATTTAAATCCTCCTAAAAACAACCAAAAGTCTACACATGAACTATACACTCAGTAACTAGAATGTGTAATTATAATATTTCAACAAGAATTAGTACTAGAGTACTGAGACTGAAATGTTTCCATCTTTTCATTGGTAACACTCTTTTTTTTTAATTTTTTATTCAATTGTGCATGCATGCGTGCGTGTGTAGAACCGCAGACAAATTCGGACCATAGACCGCCTCCACCTCCTCCTTGTTTACTCTGCCCCGGGATTCACAGGCTCCGCCCTAGCAGGACCAGAAACGCAGGCCGCCCCCGCTTCTGCCGATGTCTATACGTGGGGTCTAGGATCCGAACTCAGGACCTTCCTCCCGCAAGGCAGCGGCTTAACCCCTGAGCTATCTCTCCCGGGGACCTGGGAACAGTGGGCAAGTCTACTGTGCCTTTGACTGCAAAATTGCTAGAGAAAGAGGTCACAAAGAATGACTTTACAAAGAGAAGCACTCTAGGCAAATTAGTGCAGGGAAGTGTAGGTAAGCAAATGGACTGTCATCCCCAGGCTAGAGCAGAAGCTGGCTACAGACTTATGGGAACTATGATAAAGGATAGTAATGAAGCTGCTAAACAGAGCTGGGTATGTGGAAACTTTGAGCACACATTATTACACAGGCTTAAAGTTTCTACTTGCTTCTCCTACATTAGAAGGAAGACATCTAGGGATGAGGTTTGTTTTTTTTATGATTGAGAAGACTGGGATTTTGATAACAAGTCATGGATCATATGGATTCAAATCATGCATTTATTCCAAAAGATTTACTGAATGTCTGCTATGTGTCTCTTAGTACAGTGGGAAATGACATAAACTAGTAATGAATGTCTGGTTTAAAAAAAAAAAAGATGTACTAGATACAAGGGAGAGTAGCTAAGGAATTAGGAAGAGTTCTCTGAAGAAATCAAGTGAGATGTGAATGAGGAAAAACAACCTTTCATCCCTGGGTAAGTCTAGAAAGGGTCAAATGTTTAGGAAATATGTGAATAGAATGATCTAGAACACCACTATAGCTGGAGAGTATGTGAGATACATAATCTATGGTGTAGATAAAATCGGGTCCTGGGGAAAAGCACGGAACCCTTCAAAGATCATAAGCAACTATAGGGACTTTCGAGAAGAAAATTGTTACAACACGACTCACGTCTCACATCATTCTCTCTGGTTGCTGTTGGAGAAGGTAAGAGCAATAATAGGTGGTCTCTCTTTTGGAAGGTTAGTTCTCACCAAAGGAAGTTTGTTGTATGAGGACTGTAACAGTGCCTTTCAGGATGGGGTTTGTAGATAAACCCTAAAGACCTTAGATTAAATGTGAAGAGTAAGAATAAGAGCAGAGTCAGGAAAATGTGTTAGGTGCTGCTTGAGCAGTAGAGCTCATGGGAATGGTATGTCCTGAGCTGGCATGGCTGAGCATAGAGTTCACAAAGCTATTTGGGAAGCAGGAGTTCTGTATCGGCCATGTTTGAATTTGAGATGTCAATGTATCTCCAAGTATAGATGTGAAACTTATAATTAATTAAATGTGATGCAAAGCTCAGGAGTGAGGACAGAAGTCAGGATAGAAAATGAAAAAGCAGGCATGTGCAGTTGGTATCTAAATCCAGGGCACTTGGTAGAGTCCTCTGAGGAGTGCCTACTTTTATACTATCCGTCTCTAAATTAAAACAAAAAAAATCAAATAGAATACCAAGAAAATCCATAAATATTTAATATTCATTGCAGTTGTTATATTACCTTCAGATTTGCAAGCAAGTAGCATTTGCCAAGGGTATCCCTATTGAATATGTATTCCACCAACTGTTTTTACATTCCTCATCATGATCACGGATACATTCTTTACTTCCTGTCCTGTTCAGATTTCTCTATCTTTGGTTTTGTTTCTGAACCCTTAGACCCTTAGACAAAGGCAGTTGCTATCTGCAATTCCCTTAAGCTATAAGTGTCTTAATGAGGACCCAGAAGCAGCGTCTAAGGAGTTAGACAATAATTTATTTGAGCGTGAGCAGGAAGATCCATATTTAGATAATTCTCTTCCCACAGAGTCATTATCTCAGAGTGCTGCTGCTGACAGCCTTAGAGATAATAGCATTCAAAATGTAAATAATGAAACAATACACATGGTAATGAGGAGCCTCAGAAAATACAGTAGTAATGAAAAAATAACAAGACAGAGGTTCTAATATTGTAAACACACAACTTTGCATTAGTGACAGATTATCTCCACAATGCCATGCTGAAATAATTTAGAAGGGAATGTAACAACTGGGGTAACACAGAGGGTGTCAATCCCTTGCCACTTAATGCATTTAGAGAATTAGGCAGGTCTGAATCATTAGGGGTGCATGAGAATTGGGAATGAGCAGGTTGCTGTTAAGTATGGCAGTGGCGGAGTCACCCAGGAGCTGATATGAAGACAGTTTTCAGGTAGAAACTTGAAATCAGAGAGGAAAATACCTTATCAAAATGATGACCAGGGTCCAGCTGCTACAAATATACATAAAATCATTGCATCTGCTTTTCTGTGTGCCTGGAAACCTGTGATGTAGACATAGGAAAGGCTTCATTTCTCTCCAATCTTCTTTTTCCAACATGCTCCCCACACCATGGCTACCTTGTAGACAGAATTCTAAACTTCCGGTATTAGTGCTTTCATGTTTTGTTAGTGAAGACCTATGCTGGGTCTTCAAAAGTCTTGATGATTTCCAATTCAAGATTTCATTCTCATGTGGAGCTGACAGCTTTTCACATGATGATGATATGAGCCTCTGCTGCCCAGTAGGTCCACATTAGACACTTCCTTCCCCACACATCAGATCTGTTACAGTTTCTCATTGTTCACTGGTCTATGGGACCTAGCACACCGTAGCTATCTATAGTTGACCATTGAGCAGGCTAGTCCACTGTAACGATGTCAGTAAACACTTTTATTGTGGGTTCACAATTACCACGGTAATGTCATTTTTAGAAGACGATATTTCACAGCCCTTTTTTTCCTGGCTCTTACGTGCTTTCCACTTCCTCTTCTGCTAAGGGCCCTGAGTCTTCAATGGTATCATAAATGCCATTTTTGAGTCCTTGATATCCATTTATTTTTATACCATGCAGCCATGAGTCTCTGTGTTTATTCCCTTTTGTTCCTCGTGAAGAGAGCTTTCCAAGAAAGGTCAGGGGTAGACTTTCTGCACCCTCTTTCATGATGTTCCATGATCATTGGGTGGAGGAGAGGCAGTGATTTAGATGTCCTGCCTAGGGCCGGCACTCCAAAGTTATCTGTTCACTGCTTTTTGACCAACAGTATCCTCTGCCTCTACAACCATACACTAGAAAAAGAAGTTTCTTGGACAAAGGGTGAAAATTGCACCCATCAGTGGAATTAAAGATAAGTGTTTAGAAGGCAATGTGGTGCTGAGTCCATTTAGTAAAACGATAGTAGTATGGTCTACCTTGGGGTCGATGCCTTTCCCATCTGTAGGTTGTTAGCCAGGTCTGGGTTACTAGGTGTGAGTTCCTCCTGTGGAACAGGCCTAAAATCCAATCAAAATTTGGTTGGCTTCCCCATACTGTTCATGCCACTATTGAACCAACAGATACATTTTTACCCATCTGGTTCTTATTGTAGCTCACATTATTCACAACAGAGTAAGAATGTTAATGACTTTTCCCACAGCCTGCATAGTAAACCTCTGCTATTATGAAACCTAGTCAATGGGGAGGAATCTTGAGATGGTTTCCTGCTTGATTTCTATGTGTCCTGTGACTGAAGTGTATTGTGTCTTCAACAATAGGGTGTGTTACTATCAGATTCTGGTATGTTTCCTGCTTTATATTATAAACTAAAACTTACGGATGCTGTATCTGTGTTTGTGTTGCTCATCTCTGTACTCCTATGTTATCTATGTTACCTTATACCTTTACAGTTTTTGACACTGAGATTCCTTAAATGACTGAAGTAAGTTAAAAAAATAAGCACTATAAACTTTCTAGCAATTAAATACTTGACTCAGAGTATTTTGACTAGTTAATGCTTCTACTAAATTTTCTAAATTAGAAATGTAGAAATAAAATCAGTGTCTCAGAGTCAGGCAGAAATATATGTCTATTTTACTATAGAGTATATTTATTTAGCTAAGCTCTGAAGGCAGGATTTCAAATGATTAACACTTCATGGAAAATGTTATCACTGATTGTTTAATTGCTTCATGAGAGAGCTTTCATATCTGATCAATCATTTAGTAATGTGAATCTGCATGAAAATTTGCTGTGTTTGACATAAACACAGATTTAACTTCTTGCTTCATGTCATGTTTCTTAAAACTACTTAATGATTTAAACAAGAGTTACCTATTTTGATTAGTTATTTTCCTTAGGCCATTTATGCACTGATAGTATAAAACCACTCAAATATAATAAAATAGACTCAGTCTCATAAAAACTCATTATGAAAAATTATTTCTCTGAAGATGAAAAAAACCCTAATCTTTCTTAGCATCCAGAGTATCATGTGAATGACTTTCAGACTTGTTTGCAAACCATTGGTTAAGAGACACATCTGCTGGAGGATTCTATAAAGGGGAAAACATAGATTCATTTAATTGTATCTATGAGCACAAACGGTGCATAGGTGCATATTTTTATCACTGATAACTAAGGGATTTTAAAATTGAATTACTCTTGACAGTGATGTTACTCTAAATACGATATTATAGCTCTGTGTTACTAGGTATTTTAACCATTCAGTAAATGACTTATTTTGTCAATTGTTGGCCCATCTCACTTGAGCTGAAAAATGTAGTTTATAATATACTTTAACTATAAAATGCAGGTACTTCTCAGCAGTCTGCCTCTATTTTCTTCTGTAGTTTAGTTGACAATGCTCTGAAAGCTGAATATGGAGGAAAGGAACTCTGCAGTGTTTCTAGGAATGTTATAACGGACAGTGATGATGTATTCAATTAACTTTTTGAGTTTGTACTTGGTATCCATGGTTTGTCTGTCTTCTAATACCAGACTGGGGGGTCTAAGCTCCCCTGTCCTTTTTAAACTCCCTACTTACTACTCATC
Source organism: Typhlomys cinereus (assembly GCA_023101885.1). Lineage (NCBI taxonomy): Eukaryota > Metazoa > Chordata > Mammalia > Rodentia > Platacanthomyidae > Typhlomys > Typhlomys cinereus. The sequence continues at coordinate 3,848,926 of JALPQD010000157.1, read as the reverse complement.
TTTAGATATTGTGGAAAGTTTATTCCAGACTACAGTCATATATATGTAGCTGACATAAGTCAACTTCATTGGTTAAAAAAAAGAAACTTGGGCTTGTTCAACAAGTGACTTCTGATGGCTATTGAGGCACAAGGTTAAGCAACAGAAGATTCCAATTGTCTCATTTTCTTAATTATGATTTTCTCCTCACTCTGTGGTTGCTACTATGCTCAAATCTTACCTGGAAGTCCCTTTATAACAATCTAATGTGGTGCTGTTACTACATAAATATTGCTTATGTTAAATCTACATTTTATTACCTTATGTATAATTCATACACATTCATCATTTGCATAGGAAGAATACTGAATGGATAGATTAATAAAATGTTATGTTGTGGTTTTTCCACAAATGACAGCACTGATTGAGAAGGCTGCGGAACTACAGGGAGGTGAAGATTTGCAGGAGAATTTATGTCACTGAGGGCAAGCATTGGGTTTGAGAGTTTGACTCTTCCAACTATTTTCTTGTTCTCTGCTTCCTGAGTGTAAATGTACTGTGAATCAGCCGCTGTGTCTTCCCTATCATAATTCTTCTGGAACTATAAGCCAAAATAAACATTTTTTTTTCTTTCTTAAGTTACTTTGGCAGAGTATTTTATTGAAACAATGGAAAGGATGCTAAAACTCACTGTTCATCTATTTAATTCTGAGTGTTCCTATTAGGTAAAAGTGGATCCTGTACTTAGGATTTTCTGTGGCCTTGCACAGCAAAAAGACAAAATATTCAGTCACATTTGTTTGCATGCTACATATCTCTTGAGGAAAAGAATTGATCTCTCAAATAGTTTACCATTTAAAACTGGATTCTCAACATTAAATGTCTGCTACACCCAGTTAGACAATATAAATAAGCCAAAAATAGCATAAAGAAGTATGATGTGGACAAAACATGAATGTCAATTGAATATAAATTTTTTACAAAAATGCAGATCTGTAGATCTGTTGTCAAAGTTATCACACATTAATTTACTCTTCTCTTTGTATTAAATGTCCTTTTATTTTTAAAAAACACTTATGTGCCTACATTCGAATAAAAAGGAATTTTTTTCAAACCAAAAGACGATTACCCTTCATTAGCCTGAATTTATATGTGTAACAACCAAAATCTTGTAAACCCTTATGGGCATTGTATTATTCTTAACAAAACTTCTTCACATTTCTATTGGACTCCGTGTCAGCAAACTTGGAGCCTGGAGTCTCACATGTTACTACTATAAAGCATTGGTATGCATATTAGTAATATCTAATGAATCTTGATAGCATTAAATTTATTATCCTAGAATGCACAATCATACTAATATAGGTTAGCACCTGCATACACATTTTTATAATTAACTAAGGAATATTCTTTGCCCTCCTATCTGGGCTTCTCTGATAAGTTGTTATGCAGCTGACGTTCAATGCAAATTGGAGTTTGCTGGCTTCTGATATGCATACTTGCACTAATCAGTGAATTACTTGTGTGGTGGCTGCTCACCTCTAAACCTGTGTAATCACAATTAGAATAAATAATTGAGTTTTCTCTGAATTTATAAAATACCAGCAGACTTCTAGTCAAGACTCCTATAAAGTATAACACAGCAAACACAATTTTCATGTATGAAATTTTGAAGGGGACATTGCTTGACAATGTAGAGCCTGGAAATGAAAACCACCAAATTTTCCTAAGAATTTAGGTTATGGTGGTTACATGTGAAATTAGACAGGAATATGGTAGCTAGAATACAGAATAACTATTGATATAATGTAGGTTCTATTATTTCAACTAATGAAATTTTTAATAAAGATACTAAATATCCACAAGTAATGACTAGAGAATTTAATCTAAAATACCTGTCAGATCTACAGTAAGTTACTAAGGATTCATTATAGAATGTCCTGAAGTAATACTGGTGACTTTAGTAGTAATAATTTCTTAATGAAGAAAACAGAATTATTGGCAATAAAAGCAATGATGCTCTGAATAAATTATGGCATAGAAAGAAAAATTAGTAAGTGTAAGAATTTTTGGGAAAATTGGATTAAACTGAAGACATTTAAACTAAAAATTTAGAATAAGCATTAATAATAATTAAACTGTACGTTTTGGATCAAAACCTTGATAAGGTCTGGACTTATTTTTAAGAAATCTACATCATGACTCTACAAGGAAATTATAATCTTTGCAATAATTCATGAAGGAAATTTGCCTTCCTAAACAAATAAGAAAAGAGATGTGGTTATAATTTATTCAGCTAATAAATGGCTTAGTTAATATTTATATCTATATTTGTTAGATTCAAAATTTGTTCTTGGCTCTGTGCACTAGATTTTTCTGTTTTGCAAGAAACTTAAGAACAATAATATCCAAATAGAGGAAACTTGAGACAAGGGTCTTTAGAATTCAATCATTTTTCACACCATTGCTTATATCACATAACTTGATTTTAAGAGAAACTGTTTTAAAATCTTTAAAAAAATGATTGAGGGTTTTCAAAATGGATCCCCCATGTGGACTAACAGATATCAATCTTTGTCCCTAAAGAACTAGGTTTTTAATCACATAGAAAACAAATTCCCAGTAAAGTGCAAATAGACTTCTAATAAGTCATTTTTGTGTAGTCATAATGCATGTTTTTGGTGTCTTCTGGCAGTGAGAAGCAATTTTCATGACTCCGTTTTAGTACTCCAATACCTCCAATTTATTTATGTTAGTGCTTTATTACAATTTAAATGTACATATGTAAGAATTAAAGAAGTCAGGCAAAAAATTGTAAGAACTCTTTTGTCAGACAGCATATAATCACACTTTTTGATCATTCTATCTGGGAACTGCCTAATAGTAAATAGAAGTATTAGTTTTCATTCTGTTTGGAAATTCAGAAACACTGAGGCAATCAGCCATTAAAACAAAATAACGATCATCGTCACATGTATTTCCTTGTTTTATGCCTTGGCTTTGTTATTGTGTGCGCCTCCTGTTTAGGAAATTTCTGCATACCAAATAAATAAAAGTGACATGAATTTATTAGCTCACACTTCTTCATGCTGGAAATTGATGATGGTATACTATATAACCAAACAGGCACATTGATCATTGGAATAGAATTGAGAGCTCCCAAATGCAACTTAAGACATCTAATGTACCTAAAGACATCTGATATTTTATAATAGTACCAAGAATACACCAAGAATAAAAAAATGATAGCCTCTTCAACAAATGATTCTAGGAAAACTAAACATCTACTTGCACAGAAAAGAAACCCAATTCCTGTCATCCTGCCCAAAACTCAATTACAAGTGAATCAAAGACCTCAAGTTAAATCTGAAGCTGGAGGGAACAGTGACTTTAGCAGTATTAATTCCTAAAGGAGTAGAGGATAATTGACAATAAAAAGCGATGATTCTTTAAATAAATTATGACCTTAAAAGAGAAATTTTGTTAAGAATAACAGAATTTTTGGTGAAATTAGATTAAACTGGAGAAATGTAAACTATTAATTGGGAAAAAATGGTTATAAGAATTAGGCTGCTTCCCCTAGAGGCACTATACATGTGGCTGCTCTGTCCCATATGTATCAGATGATGGCAGAGAGGAGATTATTTCTGTATTCAGTGTTCTGATCTATGGACAGTTGAATGATCAGTAGTCTAACATACCACAATGCCTGCCAAAACCCTAAATTCCATATCTGTGTGTTCACAACATTAATATCTCTCATAGGATGGGCTCCATGTGCTCACCATGTGGACAACCTCTTATGGGCCAGTCTATGTGCTTACTATATGCACAGCCTCCCTGGGCCAAAGTTCAGTGTATTCACAACATGGATGGCCTCCTATGAACCAGGACTTCCTGTGCTCAAGACCTGGATGGCCTCCCATGGGCTGCATCTCCATGTGCTCACAATGTAGACAGCCTCTCAGTGGTGCAGGTTTTCATGTGCTCACAATAACGATGACCTCCTGTGGGTTGGGGCTCCGTGTGTTCACAACATGAACTTAGTTTCACAGGAGATGGACAAACTGCTATTATTTAGCCCTGTCATGGGTTCTTAACCATGTGGAATTTGGAGTTCAACCATAACTATTTACATCCTATGTCATGGTTTGAAATGTGTCCCCAACAGTCTCATGTGTTAGTCAAGATTATGGCACCTTGAGAGATGGAACCTTGCTGGGGGAAGGCAGTCACAAGGGGTGGACCTTGAGGTGGATTAGTGCCACCCTACCTCCAGGAGAAATCTGCCTTTGCAGCAACAGACTTGCTGCTCTCAGCCTCCAAGATGTCTGCAGTGACATAGACTTCAGTTTTGGCCAGCCAGCCATGCCACCTCCACCTTGAAAGAATGTTTCTCCCCTCTGGAACTGTAAGCTGAATAAATCTCCTTTTCTCCTTTAAGTTGCTTGACTTTGAATGCTCTCTCACAGCAACAGTTAAGAGTAATCATTACATCCTAAATGCATTTACTTTTAGTGCTTACATATTATTTTATATTGTCCAATTTATTTTTTAAATAAATTTATTAAATTTAAATTTTATATGCATTCTCCTTGCCTCCCTCATTCACCCCTCTTTTCCTCCCTTCCTTCCCTCCCACTCCCATTCCATCCCAACCCATCCCCCTTCCATCTTTATGTGGACCCAGTCTACTACCCTTTATTCACCTGTCCTTTGGTTCTATGGGTCGTGGGGGTTCCCTCTGTATCATCTGTTCTCATTAAGGTTCACGCCTCTTGGCAGACAGAGAGGTCATTCCTTGGTCAGCTCACTGATATGGGACTCCCCTAAGGATGCTGTGGCCTGAAACTAGTTTCTCCTGAGATCTATGCCAGTCCATGGGGGTATGCTGACATGTTCACCACTGTGCAGGTCTGATGAGTTCAAGTCTCATTGCTGTGAGCTCCGGCTGCAGTGGAGTGACATGTCCAGCAATGGAACTCCCCATCTTTAGGCTCATACAGTTTACCAGCCCCTTTTCTTCAAAGTTACTTGAGCCTCTGGATGGGGAGAGATTTGGCTGGCTTGGCTCCAAGTGAACATTGTAAGATTGCTGCTGTTCTGTATTCAGGTTGTTTGTTTTATCATTTTGCTCTTCTCATACTTCACAAGGCTGCTATCCGACAATATGGAAACTGTTAAGGAGGGGCCATTATATAAGAGAAAGCTTGAAGGAAATGGAGGATCGGGAATAGGACATAGTAGTGGGTGGGGTCAATCACTAGGACAACATCTGGCTGTCTACTAATCACTAACCTTTCCTTCCCATCCCCCACATGGCAGGGAACACACATCAGTGCTTGAAGCCATTATGCTTTTGTCTACATTCTTTTTATGTCTTCTTTGTCCTACTTTCCTATTTCAAATCTTTTATCATTCTAAAGGGGCATAAAAATATTTTTTCTTGAGTATATCATTATGAGGGCTTGAAATTAGGTTCCACTTATAAGGCAGAACATGCAACATCTGGTTTTCTGTATTTGGGATACTTTGCTCAGTATGATTTCTTCCAGTTCCATCCATTTAGCAGCAAATTTCATTAATTCATTTTTGATGGCTGTGTAGTAGTCTATCATGTATATTTGCCACATTTTCATTATCCATTCATCAGCTGTCAGACATCTAGATTGATTCCATGACTTTGCTATTGTGAATAGTCCTGTAATGAACATGAATGTACATGTGTCTCTACAGTACAATGATGCATTTTTCCCAGCAGTGGTATAGCAAAGGTCATATGGAATTTCAATTTTTAACTGTTTTAGGAACTTCCATATTGATCACCATAGTGGTTCATTTCCACAAGCAAATTTCCCACATCCTGTCTAGCATTTGTTACTGTCTTTTGGATTTTTGCCACTCTGAACAGTGTGAGATGATATATCAGGGTAGTTTTGATTTGAATTTACCTATTGGATAGGGGGTAAAACATTTTTAAACTATTTATTGGCCATTTCAATTTCTTCCTGGGAAAAATTTCTGTTAAATTTCATGGCCCACTTTCTAATTTGACTTTAATTTTATGAGATCCCATTTATTGACAGATGGTTCTATTTCCTGAGCTATTGGGGTTCTGTTTAGAAAGTTTTGGCCTAGGGAATTATGTAATCTTTCTTCTAGGATTTTTATAAGTCTCTGGTCTAATGTTAAGGTCTTTGACCCATTTGCAATTGATTTGCATGCATAATGACAACTAAGGGTCCAGTTTCAATCTTGTGCATATGGATATACAGTTTTGCCAGCACAATTTGTTGAAAATACTGTTCTTTTGTCATTGAATTTTCTGAGCCCCTATATCAAAAAAAAAAGGATGACCGTAAATGTAGGGACTTATTTCTGGGTCTTGAACCCTTATCAATTAATACATGTGTCTGTTTTGGAGCCAGTACTATGCTGTCTTGGTACAATGCATTTGTAGTATATTTTAAGGTCTGGCATGGTGATTTCTCCAGCATGATTTTTATTGCCCAGGATTATATTAGCTCTTCTGGGCTTTTTGTGCTTCTATATGAATCTAAGTTTGTTTTGACAATGTCTGTGAAGCCTTGCCTTAGAATTTTGATTGGTACAGCATTGAATCTGTATATTGCTTTTGGTAGGGTGGCCATTTTTATGATGTTAATTCTACCTACCTACTTGGAAGGTTTTTCCACCTTCTGATGTCTTCTGAGATTTCCTTCTTTAGGGTTTTAAAGTTTTCATTGTATAGGTCTCTCACTTCCTTGGTTAGATTTATACCAAGGTATTTCACTTTTTAAGGGCTACAGTAAATGGAATTATTTCTCTTAGGACTTTTTTTACTTTTTCACCTTGCTGTATAAGAAAGCCACTGATTTTTTTTTATAATACATTTTTTATTATTATTTCAGCTCATACAAACTTAATAGGTACATCAGTTCCCTCCCTCCCTCCTTCTCCCCCCCCCCGAACCCCCTGTTCCCCCTCCCCTTACCCTCTCTCTCCCCCTCCCCCCCCCCCGTGCCTCCTGTCCCAATTCCCAGAGTCCTTTCTTGTGCATGCCTGACTCTCCTCTGGGCCCTCCTCTCCGATGACGTACAAGGACCCAGTGGCATTTCCCTGAACCCTTTCCTGTGTTTCCCTTAAGCATAGGAACACTACTGTGGCTCCAAGGATCTTGGTGCCTTTGGAAGATGCTAGACTTTGTGAGGTCAATAGTGTGTTGGCCATTGCGCCGGGCATGCAATGTCCACTTATGATTGCTTCGGCCCTAACTTGTGTGGAGTATCTTGCAAATAATTGCTCCTCCCATCCTTTTGCTCTTACACTCTTACCGCCCCCTCTTCCGCAAATGTCCCTGAGCTTCAGGATGGGGAGAGATTAGTCTGGCCTAGTTCTAGGTGGTTGATATAGAGACTCTGAAGTTCTGGATAGTGGTTTGTTGATTTTCTTTTGCAGTTTTGTTGCTCCTGCAATGCCCTTCAGTCCATCTTGATGGGCACTGTATGTCACCCCCTTGCCAGAGACAGAAAGCTGTTAAACTGGAGTCTTATTATAAGAGCATATTCAAGGGTAGATGTAATACTTATACCCAAAAGTGGAATCGCAGGGTCATATGTATTTAATTTCTTTAAGAATCTCCAGATGGCTCACCAGAGTGGCTGTATGAGCCTGCACTCCCACCAGCAATGTAGGAGAGTTCCCCTCTCTCCACATCCTCTCCAGCATTTGTTGTTGTTTGTATCGTGGATTTTTGCCATCCTGACCGGGGTGAGATGATATCTCAGGGAAGTTTTGATTTGCATTTCCCTGATGGCTAAAGAAGTGGAGCATTTTTTAAGATATTTGTTAGACATTTTAATTTCATCCCTGGTAAAATTTCTTTTAAGTTCCAGGGCCCATTTTTTAATTGGGCCATTGGTTTCCTTGGTGTTTAGTTTTCTAATTTCTTTGTGCACTCTGGACAGTAGAGCTCTATCAGATATTTGGTTAGTGAAGATTTTCTCCCATTCTGTGGGTTGCCTTTGAGCTTGTGTTACAATCTTTTTATCTGAACAGAAGCTCTTTAATTTCACAAGATCCCAACTGTTGAGAGTTGGTAGCAGTGACTGTGCCATTGGATGTCTGTTTAGGAAATGTTGGCCTAGCCCAATCAGCTCGAGGGAGTTCCCTATCCTTTCAACTATGGTTTTTATAGTCTCTGGCCTTATATCAAGGTCCTTGATCCATTTGGAATTAAGTCTTGTACATGGTGACAAGTATGGGTCCAGCTTTAATCTTCTGCATGTGGAGATCCAGTTTTGCCAGCACCATTTGTTGAAGATGCTGTTCTTTTTCCATTGGATTCTTTGGGCCCCTTTGTCAAAGACCAAATGGCTGTAATTTTGTGGGCTTATATCTGGGTCTTCAATCCTTATCCATTGATCTGTGGGTCTATTTTGGAGCCAGTACCAGGCTGTTTTTATAACTATGGATTTGTAATATAGACTAAGGTTCGGTATGGTGATACCTCCAGCAGTGTTTTTGTTACTCAGCATTGTCTTTGCTATCCTGAGTCTTTTGTGCCTCTATATGAATTTTGAGATTGTTTGGTCAACTTCTTTAAAGAATTGCTCTGGAATTTTAGTTGGTATAGCATTGAATTTGTATATTGCCTTTGGTAGGATGGTCATTTTTACAATGTTGATTTTACCAATCCAGGAACATGGGAGGTCTTTCCACCTTCTGGTGTCTTCTGCAATTTCTTTCTTTAGGGTTTTAAAGTTTTCATTGTAAAGGTCTTTTACCTCCTTGGTTAGGTTTATACCAAGGTATTTCATTTTGTTAGGGGCTATAGTAAATGGGATGGTTTCTCTCAAGGCTTTTTCACTTCTTTCATTCTGGGCATATAGGAAGGCCTCTGATTTTTGCACATTTATTTTGTATCCTGCCACCCTGCTGAACTTCTCAATTAGTTCCAGGAGCTTCCTGGTGGAGTTTTTGGGATCACTCAGGTATAAGATCATGTCATCTGAAAATAGGGATAGCTTGACTTCTTCCTTGCCGATTTGAATCCCTCTTATGTACCTTTCTTGTCTTATGGCTTCAGCTAAGATTTCAAGTACAGTATTTAATAGAAGTGGTGAGAGTGGACAGCCTTGTCTAGTTCCTGATCGAAGGAAAGCCACTGATTTTTGAATATTGACTTTGTACCCTGCCACTTTGCTGAACTTATGTATTAGTCCCAGTCTTGGTGGAGTTTTTGGTGTCTCTCTGATAAAGGATCATGTCTCTGCAAATAAGGATAACTTGACTTCTTCTTTTCCTATCCCTTTTATTTCCTTCTCTTGTTTAATAACTCTTGCTAAGACTTCCAGTATGATATTTTGCATCATTCCTGATTGAAGCAGGAATGCTTCAAATTTTTCACTGTTTAGAATGATCCTTGCTAGAACAAGCTTCTTGTATACAGCTTTTATTATATTGATGTATTCCTTCCATTCCAAGATTTTGTGTATTTTCTGATATTTGCTTTGTTGTTGATGTCTAACTTTACTCCATAGGTGGTCAGATAGGGTGCAAGATATTATTTCAACTTTCCTGTTATAAGTGGAGGTTTGTGGGTCACAACCCAATATGTGATCTATTTTGAGGAAGATTCCATGGGCTTCTGAAAGTAATAATTCACCAGTCAGTTTTAAAATGTGGGAGTAGTCCATGCCCATTAATTTGTTTTTAAGTCTTACTAGGCTGTTGCCCCAAAAATGTGTCTTGTTTGAGATGGTGCTGCAATGACTTATTACATTATTAATTTACTACATTCTTAAACTATTTTGTAAAGAGACAACTTTCAGAGATTTTTAATAGTTGATTTTTTCCAATGAGTACTAGCAACCAATAAATAAGTTGCTAGTTGATCTTCTGACTAGATGGATTTTTCATTATCTGATAATTTCTGGAACTTGCAATTTCTGGCTCTCATAGTGACTTCTAAAATGTCATAGAAATGATCCTTTCAGTAAACTGGTCTTCAATAATTAAAAATTCTTGGGCTGGAGAGGTGGCTCAGGGGTTAAGCCTCTGCCTTGCAGGTGGAAGGTCCTGAGTTCGGATCCTAGACCCCACGTATAGACGCCGGAGGAAGCGGGGGCGGCCTGCATTTCTGGTCCTAGTAAGATGGAGCCTGTGAATCCCGGGGCAGAGTAAACAAGGAGGAGGTGGAGGCGTCCATGGTGGTTCCCGAATTCGTCGTGGTTCTACACACACACACACACACACGCACAATTGAATAAATAATAAACAATTAAAAATAATTAAAATTCTTTCCCTAAAACATTGTACCTTTATTGGAAATAATTTGTTTCAAGTTGGTATATAGAGCCCTGTAAATTAACCTTACTCCCATAAAAATAATGTGAAAAGGTAGATTGTAATCATATTTTACTTCATAGCTATCAAATATTACAAAAGCACACTGTAGTTTCAATGGGATAAGTTCTTTATTAGTTAAAAGGGATAAGTTCTTTTTTAGTTAAAAAGACCACCTCTGTAGCTTTAGTCCCAGAGGGCAATGGGTAGGTATGATAAAGATAAAACTCCAGGAAAACATAAAACTCAGCTGTGTATCTAAAGCATGAGAGGCACAGCAGATTGTGACAGGTAAGTTATAGGTGGAAGATAAACTGTTTAGCTAGAAATTCTCCTGTCAACCCCTCTGGAAAGGTGGCATTAAGGAGAAGATGGGCAGCAAAATGAATTCCTGAAGCCTAGATATCAAGATGCTACAACAGTTGAACCCAAATATGACCGATGTTGTTTGAATCTGAACTCTATTCCTTTCCCGATTCATCTCAGATGCTGTGAAGAACAGTGTTCATCCCTGTGGAGAAAAGGCAAAAGAGGTAACAGTGTTAGCAAATTGGAAACTTGCCTGAATTAACATGAGGGATCAGCACTAACTTGACTCTTGAAAAAAAATCCAAGTCATCATTCACTTACGCTAATTGTCAGATGGAAATTTGAAGTATGGGTAAACATTATCTGGAAAATAAACAGGTTAAAACAAAGAATACTACTTCAGTTTCCTCCCGTAAACACAATATCTAGAACTCAGCTAAAATATCTAATGTGAGTAAGGAAGTAGAAAACTGTAGTTCATACTCAACAGAAAAAGTAGTTGAAAGACTCAGACTTACGGGGATTCAGTTCTTGGATCAGGAGATGTAGATGTAACATACTCCCAATGAAGTCCTTGTCCTAACTCTAGCACCTATTAATAAGCTACACTGCCTGGCAAGCGTGGATAGAATTAACATCGTTTATTGGTTGATTTTAAGATAGGAAGAGTATCTAATGAATCATAAAGGTACTTATAAGTGAAAAAAGGTTTTCAGGTAAGTGTCAGAGTGTGAGATTCGACAGTGCTTTCCAGCTGCCTCTTAGGATGGGAGTCTGAGAAGAGCAAAGATATGGCTTCTCCCCATAGATGAGACTTTGGCTTGAGCAGAAGGGTGACTGTCAAGGATCGCTTCGTTGATTTTGTTTCATTTACTTCAATACAAGGAAGTCAATCTGATCTTATGACTTTCAGAATTCTGAAGACTTTGTGTCAGTTTAAGATATTTAGTTTGTGAAAATTTGTTATTGAGACAATAGAAAACTTTCATGGCAAACAGACTTTAAAGTTGCCATTATCTGTATATTTGTAGGGTTTTATTTTGTATTTTATTGTGTGTGTGTGTGTGTGTGTGTGTGTGTGTGTGTCCAGTGTGTATGTCTGCTGCATGCACATACTCTAGGACAACTTGTTGGATCCCACTGAGCCATTTCACCAATCCCAGAGTATACTATTGTTGTTGTTTACTTGTTTGGTTTTTCTTTTTTTTTTTGAGACAGGGTCTAGTCCAGTCCAACCTGGAATTGAATTAGAAATGTATCAGAAGATGACACTGAACTTCTGATTCTCCTTCCCAAGTGCGTGGATTATAGGTATTAACTATCAAGATTCTACTCTTGATGTATTCACATATATATTCTCGATATGTTCTTGAAAAATTCACAAAATAGAGAGCAAAATGAACCAGGAGATGAAATTTCCAAGAATAATACAAATTCTAACAAAGAACCAGATGAATATATTTAATTCAAAAATTTTGATATTTGAAATCAGAATGTAATTAGGTGGACTGAACAACAGATTTATATGTGCAAGAATCTATCAGCTAACACAGAATGACTAGGAGAAATTATTCAAGTTGAGTTGTAATGAGAAAGAAAAGACCACATACATTATGGACTTGTAAGACAGTATCAGCCAATCGGAGCTCTGAAAGAAGGGAAAAAGAAAGACATAAAGACTATCTCAATAAATAGTGTACAGAATTGAGTGAAAACTATTAATTCATAGATCTAAGGAGCTTAACAAAATTTAAGACAATGTTGCAGTTCGCCTGCATGGTTGCTGATAAATGACTATCAGACGGATTAAGGGAACAAGGGGTTTATTTCCTTACGACGGTACGGTTACAGTTCTTAATCCAGCTTAATGGGAGAGCACGCACCAATACCAGGCCGAGAGAACTGGCCACACCATCTCTATGAAACAGCTGGGAGAGGGACGATCCTTACTTGCCAGACCAGCATGTCTGGCCAAGTATACATGATGATGCCAATTTCTCAATCAGCTCTCGATATTTTTTTAATTTTATTTATTTATTTATTCAATTGTGCGTGTGTGCACGCATATGTGTGTGTGTGTGTGTGTGTGTGTGTGTGTAGAACCACGGACGAATTCGGGAACCACCATGGATACCTCCACCTCCTCCCTGTTTATCTGCCCCAGGATTCACAGGCTCCGCCCTACCAGGACCAGAAACGCAGGCTGCCTCGCTTCCGCCTGGTGTCTATACGTGGGGTCTAGGATCCGAACTCAGGACCTTCCACCTGCAAGGCAGAGGCTTAACCCTTGAGCCACCTGTCCAGCCCCCAGCTCTCGGTATTTTATTCTAGGGCCTAGTCCCACCCACCGTGGGCTGTACCTTCTCCATCAGCTAGACAATCTCTTGTAGGTTTGCTCTGGGCTTAACTCAACCATTAATTCTCTACAAATGTGCCCAGAGCTCAGACCCTCAACCATCAAGTTGACACCTGTGCCTAACTATGACAGACAATAATACTAACAATACACATGCATTCATGTACACACATTCCTGCAACATGGGCACACAAATTTCAGTCTATAATACTGAAAATTCAAGAGAGACACAGTGTAAGCAGAAAGGAAGCAATAACACATTACATACAGGGAAACCAAGGATTCAAATTATGTCTGATTTCTTGTCAGTAACAGTGGAACCCAGAAAATATTGGACTTATTTCTCTAAAGCATTTAATGAAAAGAACATTTATGATAATTCTGTGTCCACTTTGAGTACTCATTCATGTGTGAAGGTATGCTTCTAGAGAATCAAAAGTTGAGAGGTCTCTCAACAGACTACCAAAGAGGTTAGAAGAAAAATCCAGCAATGATGCGTTCAATCCATAAGCTTGACTCCATAGGGGACAATAAAGAATGGTGGAAATAACGAATCTGTGAACACATAGATGAAAGACTTAATTGAAATTTTCTTTATCAGACGACTGTACATAGAAAAGTTCTGCTTCAAGTTTCTTACTTTATCCTTTCAGTGGCACAATATTAACAAAAGGTAGATTATTATAAGATAAATGCATTATCATTTAGTCACCCTTTATGATATTAAGGTAGATATAGCTAATCAACCAAGAGGATTAACAAGTTGATATGTTAAGTTGATAAAAATAAAGGAAGAATAAGGTGAAATAAAGATACAAGTACCAGATTGAAATACTTATGATCATCTTAATTTGCACTTAAAGTATTTTAATTTATTGATAAGTTAAAGAAAAAATCAGTAACTATACCCCATGTGAATATTCATAAACGCTTAAAAGGCATCTTTCTATCAGCAATTGATTGGTTAATTAATTGGTTTGAAAAACATCAGCTGACTTTACCCATGTAAGCCTGACTTCTGGATTCTGATCCATTAATCTATCCACTTTTTCTGGTTTTTTTTTTTTTTTTTTTTTTTTTTGGCCATTGGCAACTTACTTAATTCTGTAGCTTACAGTGAGTCCTGAAACTACATTGTATCCAGTATCCAACTTTGTTCTTCTTCTGCAGCATCATGTCTTTGTCCTACAATATAAACTTTAAGAAAATGTGGTATGGAATATATGATATGACTTGCCCATATCTGAGTACTGAGAAATCTCAGTGATGTCCAAAGGTGGAAGTGGGTTAAAGAGATTCAAAGTATTAGCTGGCTTTTGTCTTGAAAGAAAAAAAGGTTTAGCCACTTGCAGTTGATGGAGTGAATCTTAGGTCATGCATCATTTATTAATTTTTCATAAGTTTTTGAACATTGCAGCTGAGAATTTTCCTTGCCTAGTAAGTTTTTCAAGATGGGCATGAATTTAGAGAAATAGAGAACACTATAGCCTTATTTCTTCTTGTTTCAACTATTTGCAGCACCTCAAGCTATTTATGCTCATTAAGTATTATTGGCCCACTTATGGCAATGGGGCAACGAGTCGAAGAGGAAGCATGGAAAGCAAGATAAACTTATGAAAAAAAAATAACTGTAAACTATCTCACAAACATTTGAGAAAAACTCAAAAGTCCTCAATTTTAGGAATAAGTATAGAGACTTTTAGAATGCAATTTGTATTATATCTACATATGTAGAATCACAAGGATTGATTCTGTAAACAATTCCACTAGCACTAAAATACCACCAGATCAGATTCTACCTATTAATTGTAAGACAGATGGGGTGAGCCAGGAGATAGGTCTTCATGGAGCCCTTTCATATCCATTTTCCTCTTAATGTATCAGAATTAAACATAAGATTGATTGCTGTGTTTCCTCAGTTACCAAATCAAACACTTTAAGAGAAGAACAGAATAAAGTAATTTAATTAAAACTAACTTTGTTAGTGTCCTTTTCTTAAGTTTCCCTCTTTCTTTTCCTTCCTTGTTCTTCCTTTGTTCCTTTCCTCTATTTTTGCTTACTCTCTGCTACAAAGTTTTACATCTATTAAATATCTACCACCTGCATAGCACTGTTTCATAATTTAATAAATATTGATGGCAGGTCAGCTCCATAGACATGTATTTAGCAGACATGACTCATGTTAATCAATTGAATAGAGGCAGGTTTTATTGCATCACTTTTGCCTTGGGGCAGCTCTGAATTTAGTGTGACTTCCTCATATTTTGCACACCTGACTCCATCTCTAACTGCTGGTAGATGACCCATTGTGATGTGGAAGGTCCAGTGCAGTAGGGTCAGAGTCATGACAGAGCCCAGATCCGTGAAATAATGTGCACAAGAAAGCTGCTCAAATGTTACGCAGCAACTAAACTTTACATGAGCAAGAAATTGACATTTTTTGAAGCCACTGAAAATTCTGAGACTATTTTTGCTCTGTATAATGCTCATTATCTTCAGGTTAGAAAGAAGTCTTAACATCTGTGCTTCTAAGCTCCTTAATGGTAAGGAACAAATTAATGACTACTTCATAGTGATCACAAATTTCAAGTAAGGTAAAACAACAATTATCAGCTCCACCAAGATGCCATGCTATTAAAGTAGTAGGACTTTCCAAAGAAAAAAATGAAGGTCCAAAAAACCAAAGAAAAGTTATGCTGTCAAAAGCAATGTCTGGCCAACTATAAAAATTTTCAGAGGTTGGCACTTCACAGCAAGAACTTTAATTTGGGCTTAGATGATTCTCGGGCCATACTGAACAAGCAAACATTTTGGTCAATGAAAGACAAATTTTTAATTAGTAGAAAGATTGAGCTAATCTCCAGTATATACCTACAGTACATGCCCACAAGAAGGAATTTTAGTACAAGCCAAATGATTGGGTTGTAGGTATACAAATTTATGGTTTTCCTGTAAGAATAGCGTCTTTGCACTAACTGTGCTCTAAAGCCATAATGATAATGCAAGTATGCCTAATACTGATTTATTCTTTATATTCTCCTGTTTATGGATTGTGGCAGATAGAAAGTTTATTCTTAAGACTTGCCTATCATCTTTAAGTTTAGAAAATTAGTTTAACACCTATGGTATGCATTCCCAAGCAACAGAATATACTCTAATTAGAGCTGTAAAAGCTGTTACCTTGATTACCAGATATGTTAATTATCCTGTCAGTCATTGATCTTATAATTATAAGGAGGATGCAGTTATTTTCAAATGATCTGGAGTAAATTCTGCCCTTGAGTTCAGGGGCTCTAACTGATTCCCAGCCCAGTAGATGTTTACATTATTCTTGCACACATAGTAATTAGCTGCATTTCTTTATCCTTATGTTGTAAAGCTGAAATATCTTGCAATCATACAAAAAGAAAGGCCCAAGGCCTTCCTTCAAGTCCTAATACTTCCACCCTAATATAATAGTTTAAATTAAAATTCACAAATAGCAAGAAAAAGAATTATATTCAGTCTGATTAATTTAATTAGCTTAATTTTAGCTGGTAGACATTATGTGCAAATTGTTTTTAATATCTACCACGATTTTTGTAAGATGCTTCTTTCCATTGACCGAGAAGCCAATTTTTTCCCTTACATGGGCTTAGAAAGACTATATGTGACTGTATTTTGCTACAGATGTGTGCTCAGGACATACACTCCCTTTCTGTACCTACACACTTTCTCACATTATGTGTGTCATCCCTTCACAGCTGCATCTTTTTTCCAGTGTTGTGATGCTCAGAAATTTTAGAAACATACCCCTCACTGTTAGAAATTCAATATCTCTTTTACTTTTCCTATCTCTAACGGGAAGAAATCATACTTGAGTAACTATTGCAGCTACACATCTCTAGTCTTTAATTCCCTAATCACCACTTTGCCTTTACTTGCTTGGCCTACTGTCTTTTATCTGAACAGTTTCACACAATGAACAGGTAGCCTATTCTCGGAAAGTTTTGTTGTTTAATTTTCTGTTTGTTCATTCTCATTTATGTTGAAATGAAAATTTGATTTTCTTTCTCTTTCTCTTTTTCTTTCTCTTTCTTTCCCTCCCTCCCTCCATCCCTCTCCTTTCCCTCCATCCCTCTCCCCTCCCTCCTTCTCCCTTCCCTCCTTCTCCCTCTCCCTCTTTCCCTCTCTCTCCTTCTTTCCTTCCTTCCTTCCTTCCTTCCTTCCTTCCTTCCTTCCTTCCTTCCTTCCTTCCTTCCTTCCTTCCTTCCTTCCTTCCTTCCTTCCTTCCTTCCTTCCTTCCTTCCTTCCTTCCTTCCTTCCTTCCTTCCTTCCTTCCTTCCTTCCTTCCTTCCTTCCTTCCTTCCTTTCTTCCGTGTGTGTGTGTTCAAGAAGGCACTTGAGTCTGTACTTGTGGAGGCCCAAAGTAACTTCAGAACTCATCCTGAAATGTTCTGTCTCTTTATTGCTTTGCTCTGGGGGTTCTCAGGTTCAGCTTCCTGGGCAGGAAGTTCAGGCTGCCACCATTTCCACCCATTTTTCAGGAGGGATCTGTTAATCAGAACTCAGGTCCTTTTACTTGTGAGACAAAGATTTTTAAATTTTTTTAATTATTATTATTTATTCAATTGTAAGTGTATGTGTGTGTGCATGTGTGTGTGTGTGCGCATGTGTGTGTGTGTAGGAGAGTGTGTGTAGAACCCCGGACGAATTCAGGAACCACCATGGACCACCTCCACCTCCTCGTTTACTCTGCCCGGGGATTCACAGGCTCCGCCTTACCAGGACTAGAAACGCAGGCCGCCCCGCTTCTGCCTGGCGTCTATAGGTGGGGTCTAGGATCCGAACTCAGGATCTTCTGCCTGAAAGGCAGAGACTTAACCCCTGAGCCACCTCTCCAGCCCCAAAGATTTTAATCTTTGAACAATCTCCCCAGTCTGAAAATTTGATTTTCTGTAGCTAATTGATATAATGGACTTCATATGGCCTTTTGAGAGAACATAATACAAACTTAAATTCTCTCCCACATGACACTGTAGATGATAAAAAAAAAAAGCATAGAAATGCTTGCTTTATAAAAACATTGTTCCATGGAAGACTTAGGTGATCTGGACCTAAGTACTGACTGCCATGCTCACTTGTGGGGGGTGGTCAACAGATCTCTTAGATGATTTTGACTTCAGTTTACTTACATTGAAATTAAAAATGATAGCATGAAAACTGTTTCTCTGCATAAGGTTGCCTCGGCCAGCCTTGAATTTGTGATCCTCTTGCTTCATCTTTCAGGACTGTCTATAACAGACAAACCTAATAGCCACGCTTTTTTGGGTTGGTTGGGTTGCTTGTTCTCACCTTTCCTTTTTGTAAGGAAACAACTTTCTCACACCTTCTTGGTGCCTGTGTGGCATCATCCACCTGAGCATTTGAATCAATTCTGAAGACATGAGCATCCGTTGAACTGTATAAGAAATTGTCACCTACTTTTTAAAATTCCTGTACCATTTACTATTTCTGAAGGGAAAGTTCCAGTTACTGTGTTCCCTCAACAACAGTGACCTTATGTCATGTCAGTATCTCTCCAGCAGCTATGCACTGTTATCTCTCTGAGGTTGTAATTTGTACTTTCCTATTAGGTAAGGATTCTGATGATTTTTCATGTACTTACATAGAATGATTTGCGATCAATATATTTTCTTTGCTGAAATGTTCATTTAAATTTCTGGCTATCTTAAATTCACAGGGGTGTGTGTGTGTGTGTGTGTGTGTGTGTGTGTGTGTGTGTGTGTGTAGAAGAGGGCAACTGAGTATGTGTGCCTATGGAGGCCCAACAGTGACAATGGCAACCATCCTAGGATGTTTTGCTTTGGGGTTTCCGAGGCTCTGCCTTCTAGGGCAGAAAGTTCAGGTTATCACCATTTCCACCCAGTTTTTTAGGCTGGATCTAGGGATTAGAACTGAGGTTCTTTTACTTGTGATACAAAGGCCATAACTCCTTAGCAATCTCTCCAGCATAGATTCATGATTTTCTAGACCTAATCAGGGACTCACTTATAGCTATACACACACACACACACACACACACACACACACACACACACATCGGATTCACTGTCCATCTGCCTTTGCTTCCCAAATGCTGGGATTTTAAACTTGTGATATCATATCACATTTCTTACCTATGAGTTTTAAGAGTTTTGAATGTGTATAGAATTTAGGGAAAAGTCCTCTAGATATGTTTTGGAAACACTCATTTGGAAGCAAACTGTAGTTTGCTTTTGCATGGCTGAGAAGTATTTTGAAAAGTAAAAAAGGTTACTTTTAAGAAATACAATTTGACGAGTATCTTAGAAGGTTTTTTTTTTTTTTCCACTCATATAAACTTAATAGGTACCCCATCCCCTCCCTCCCTCCACCGCTCCCTGGACCCTCTTGCTCTCTCCCCCTTTTTTCCCTTCTGTTTTCCCTCCTCCCTCTCTTTCTCCCAGTGCCCCTCCCCTCCATCCCTGGAGCATCCTTTAGTGTGCATGTCAAACTTCCCTCTGGGTCCTCCTCTCTGATGAGGTATAAGGACTCAGTATAAATTTATACCATTTAGTTATTAATCACCATTAATTTCACTAAATTATTTTCTTTTATGTCATTGCAAAAATGTTAGTTTTCAGCATATAAGTTGTTCACATGGCTAGTTGGAACTATCCACAAGAAAATGTTTTATTTCACTTAATGTTAATATAAATTGTACTATTTGTTCAATTTTAAAGTACAATTTTTCATGGTCAATGGTATAAATAGAATCGTCTTTTTTTTTTAATGTTGCCTTTGCATTGTGCAACTCTAATAGCATTATGTATTGATTTGGTAAATGTTTTGTAGGTCTTTGAGATTTTATCTCAAATGGACATGGTTGGCCTGTGGGCTGCATATAGCCAAGGACAGCAACGAAGGTGACACAACACCAAATTGTAAACTTGCTTAAAACATTAGAATTTTTTTCTGTAACTTGATTGCTTGCTTTTTAGTTATGAACTGTGTAGCTGCCACCAGGTTACATTATTGAAAGTTTGAGTGCTCCTGTTTGTAGATGATCATTGTTGTTCAGACAAAGAGACCTTGATTCTCTTTGGCAAGCAGAAACATTTCCCTTTTTTGAACTTATTGTGTAAATGAATGTTTCCATACACATTGACTGCAAGGTTTGAGAGAGGACTTCTGCTTGTTTGGGATGCCAAGGGCAATTTGTTTTGCTTTTGAACCTCTATTATGACAGCCTCAAGTTTTTTAAAATACTTGGGTAAAAGAAGTTGCTGTTTCCTGAGTTCACTGAAAGTTCTTAGGCATTATAAATGGATATGGAATTCTATCCTATATTCCTTTGCATCTATTGGACTGATCATATGTTGATATGGCAAGTTACCATGATTGATTTTCAAATGTCAAACTACTATTTGTTCTAGTGTAACTTTTCACTTGATAAATTGCCCTAAACTATTGTTTGTTTAATTTTTCTTATTCATCCAACGTTGTATTTATTAATTAATTAATTAATTTATTTATGAGTGAGAAAGGGAAGGAGTGGCACAGGCATACTTTGTCGTGCTCTGTGTGTGGAAGTCAGAGAAGAGGACATCAGTCAAAAGTCAGTTCTCTCCTTTTACCATACGAGCTCCGGGATTCATCTTAAGTTGCCGGGTTTGTGCACAGGTACCATTACCAGCTGAGCCATCTCATTCATTAGCCCTCGTTTCATTTTTTGTAAGGCATTTTTAAAGAAGTTTTTTATGTACCTACATGAAAAATGTTGGTCTGTAGATTGCATGTGCGGTTAATATCACTGAGGTGCCAGGCCCTGAAATGAGCTTCGCAATGTGATTTCACAACTCATTGTGTTTTCTGAGAGAGTTTGTGTAGATCTGATGTTACTGCTTTCTTATACATTTGATAGTTCACTAGTGAAGTCATGTAGGTTAGAGTTTCCCTGGTGGACTTATTTTTCTTGGACACCACTGACAGTTGTGTCTTTCAAAGATTTGTTCCATGTGATATAAATTAGAAATCAACCATAATAAAATTAAATCCAAATAGAAAAACGGACAGGGAAAAGACAAAGAGAAATATTCCTTGATTTTGGTTTTCTAATTGAGAAGTACTTTGAATCCTTACAAGGATCAAAGTTTTGTCTACATGCACCTTGAACTTACTACTTTTTGGAGCAGACAGCAAAAATCACAATGGACAATAAAAATATTATACAATAAAAAAGTATAAAAGAAAGTACTCTGATCTGGACTTGTTTTGAAGCCTTAATTTAACACTGGCAGGTAGATTGTGAATCCCAGGAAGCAAAAGGGAAAAAAAGGAGGAGCGAACAAACAAGCGGTAAAGGGAGTTTTGATTGCCATACTACTACTTTGTATATCCCAACCAGACTCAGCTTACCTGTTTTTTCCTGTTTGCATCCATGCATGCATACATGTCTGTGTGTGTGCATGCATGTGTGTGTGTGCGTGTGTGTGTGTGTGTGTATGTTTGTGTATTAGAGAGAACATGAGTGTGTGTGCCTGTGGAGGCCCAGGGGAGAGTCATCCTGGAGTGCTCTACCTCCTTATTGTGTGATCTGTTTTTTTCCAGATTCAACCTTCCATGATCAGAAGTGAAGGTTGTCTATCATTTTGTACATGGGATCTGGGGATCTGAACTCAGGTTCTTTTGCTTATGAGACAAAGTTTTCAACCTACGTGTTAAAGTGGGCTCACAAAATCAGAATCAGTGTCAGGCTTTACACAAAAAAAGATATAATTCTAAAAGACAAAAGAGAAACGGTGAGTGTGAAGGAAGGAGGGAGAAAATGCAGATACAGAATACATTGATTTCTAACACTAGGTACTGTTCTTGCAGACTTTTCTCTAAGCCTGGGTTTATAACAAAAATTGATAAAATGTTAAAAAGGAAATGCACATACTTTACATATGAAAACATGTAACAGCAAACAATATACCCATGAAAGCATAGTTTATGAAAGCATAGTTAAAAATTAAAAAAATATTATTATAATAACAGTTTTAAAATAGCTCATTATCAAAAAATATTTGTTATTTTTGCTATTTTAATGGCTTTATTAAGGCAAAATGTCATTTATTGCTTAATATATATTTATCCTCCTCACCCAACATATACATTGTTCCACGTTATTCTACATATTTCAGTATAAATATTGACACTGGCTCAAAAATGTATGGATTTTCTGAAAACTCTGGACTCTATTTTGAAAAATATATCAATTTTAGCACCAAAGAAGCAAATGAATTGCTTAGTTGTTAAATAATCTTAATGAAATGTCAATAGCAGAAAAATATTCTCAATCCTCAGCAAGGTCTTCAGGTAATGAAACATTGATTTTGTTTTTACTTCTGAAACATTTTGCTTACTGTACAAGAAGTAAATGAAAAATAGTTACTTGTTTCCAAAAGCACAATCCATTCTTAGGTACTTAATTTAACATTTATAATTATCTATATATTTCTACCTTCATTAGCTTTTTGCTTAGGTTGCAGTATTACTGTTCAGTGTAGAATTTTGAGTCTTAAGCTAAAACTCAAGTTTCAATTAAACCACATGAGAAATTGTGGTTGTGAGGGGAGTATTACACTTTAGTTAAAAAATGATTTGCAAATCCAATAAATGTGCTATAAAAATATTTGGCCTAACATTTATTTTTTATTCTTTTCTTCATGTGAATGTTAGTACAACTGAAATTGCTTTGATATTTTCGTCATAGGCAGAGAAAAGTCATGTGAATTATTCATAACCCAATGTCATTGCTAATCCATCTTGAATTTTTTTAGTCTCTGATCATAGCCTTAAAGTAAAGAAAATAAAAATATCTGTTCCTTATTATATTGGAAGAATAGTAGCTACCTGTTGATTTCAATTTCTTAAGTGAGAGTTGAAAACTAACATTGCGATTTTTCCCTTACAGCAAACCCAACAAATGTCAGCCATCTTCCTGCATTCTGTATTCCAAATAGAAGTAATTTCTTTGTGTTGTAGGACAATAAACATGGATACTCCACATAGTGAATCTTGATCTCATTTTAGACTTGAAGAGATGTTTTACATGAGGCTTTTCAGTAAGTAGTATATACTAATTTGGACAAGAAGCCGCATTAATTCAGCTAAACAATTGTAGAATAAGAAACCATCAGTTTTAAACTCATTGATTGATTCCTTTGTCCTTCATGGAACTCCATGTCTGAGGTCCATGAGTTCTTTTCCAGCTCCTTGCCCCTCATGGATTCCATGCCTGAAAGTCCATGAGTTCTCCAGGGCTGTCTTGCCTTCATGAACACACATCTGTGAGTTCCATTCTTTATCTTCTCTAACAAACTCTGCCTTAATCCTCAAAAAAAAAAAAAACAAAACAACTCATTGATTGTCACTAAGGAATCTACAAAGTCACTGCAGTTTGCCTGATATAGGCTGCACTCAACTACACTCCAATTCAGACTGCAAGGCCTTGGTCACTGTTTCTTGGAAACTCGTTTGGCGGACGACTGTCCTTTCCACCTGTTGCCCCATGGCCCTTCCTGAAGACAGCTTTTTTTTTAGAAACATTCAACATATGCCCAAGCTCACATACAAAGGTCTCTCTTCTCACATAGCACACATTTAAGGTCAGTTCCTTTCCATGTAGGAAATTATATGGGCTTTCAAGACTGAATTTCATAGTAACAGCCATCAAATGTTTGAACTATGAGGACGCAGATTTTTGCTTTGTGCGTGCATGAGAGCATGCATGGGTGCGTGCGTGCGTGCGTGCGTGCGTGTGTGTGTGTGTGTGTGTGTGTGTGTGTGTTGTTGGTTATCAGCTAACGGGCGGTGATTGGATCCTAAAGATTCTTACCTAATCAATGAATTAATTCACAGATGGAATCATAATACGAGTGTTATTCAGAGATTATAGACATGTTCAGAGGAAACAGGTCACTGGGAGATGTGTTAAAGAATGTGTCTTGTCCCCTTTCTTTTCTCTTCTCTACTCCCACCGCTTTTTCTAATTTCTTGTTCTTTGAAGTGATTTTGTTGGCAGTCTATTGCGCTATGCTGTGATGTGCACCACCAAGACTCTGAAAACAACAGGGATAACTAACCATAGGCTTAAAACTCTAAAACTATGACTCAAAGTGTTTTTGTTTCCTTTTCAATTGTTCTCAGGTATTTCTCCCAGAAGAAAAAAAAACCACTAATCTATATCATATTATTTAATGCTTTTCAGAAGAAAGAATCCTGAAATCCATTCAGGTGAAAGAAAATAAGTAGTAATGAAGTGGCTAGAAAATAAATATCTGTGTATAATAGAAAGGAAGGAAACAAAGGCATCCAAGATTGGGTAGTGGATGAGGGGGTCATTTCCTCTCAGTCAAATGAAAATGCATGCAAGGAAAAGGGGACATCATGTTAGAGGACAATGAGTCTGATGGCTTGCTATATAAAGAGAAAATTAAAAAAAAATTGTCGTGATTTCACCATGATTTTCACATTTATATTTGCTAAATTTTACATAGCTTGAAGTATAAACATTCATCCTCTATTTGATAAGATGCTTTCATTTCCAGAGATGTTTTGGATGTTCTGCAGATCCTTTCTTATGATTTTATGCTTCCTCTATGTGAATGTGAACAGAATGCTTATGAACCTGTTGCAAACACCTGAGGGGGTGTGACAGCATGCAGGAATTTTAGCTTTGGTTTAAGGAATTGTGCTAACTAGCAACATCCACTTCAAGCAGCTGGACATACTGACCCTGTGGCTCCCAGGATTCCACTGCTTGTTGCTAACACAATGTCTATCAAGTCTTTGTTGCAGCTTTAATTATTTACAAGACGTTTCTCATGCTGACAAAAGCACTTATCACTTTGCTCACAGACAAGCCTGACTTAAGGACATACGTTGTGTTTTTGTGTCCTGGGAGATTGGTTTTCAGGATTCCCAGGGGAGGCCAAACTCTAATGATGCTCAGACCTTTGCAAGGATGTGTGACATGTGCATGGAACCTGTGTGTATCATCCCAGACACTCTATATTGCTTATTGCAGATAACCCAATGCAAATAGCTGTTTTATTGCTTAGGGTAAGACAAAATGAAAAGTTTGGACATGCTCAGTCGAGTAACAATTCACTGTTTTTCTTTTTCAATCCATGAATGTGAAGCACACAGATTTGAAAACCAGCTGTATACTACTCTAACCATTCTGGAAATCCAGATTGCTAGATCATGAATGCAGTCTTTACTCTTACAAATATCTTCAGGAAATATGGCTTAGAGGTTCATCCTCCCAAGCAGAAGGTTCTGAGTTGAGATCTCAGGTCCCACATGAAAATACTACCCAGAAATGGCAGGGGACCTGCACTTCCGGCCCTGGGAGGTGGAGCCTGGGAAAATCCAGAGCAAAGCAAAGAGGAGGTAGAACTATCCAGAGTGGTTTTGGAAGTCACCCTTGGTCTTCCACAGGGACACACACACAGTACCCTCTGATACATACAGACACACGCACAAAATAAAATAAATAAAAAATAAAAAATTTCAAAAAGTATCTGCCAGAAGTCATGGGAAGCCCAGCTTTCAATTCCTCATCCTGTAGGTTGAGAGAGAAAGTTGCAGCTCTGCTTTTCAGTGGCTGATGTGCTGACTCAGGCACTGCGGTCATCCTTCTGCCTCCAATAGACTCCAGCGTTTTCTAGAGTAACATATATCATAATGCAGCAAGTCTGCTATAGAGATAGACTGTGTTTTCAAGGGAGTCAGATGAATGCTTTATAGGAACCACATGAAAAATAATTCCATTTTTAAGAACAACATGAAAGATTTTCTCATGAGTTTTGAAGTAGTGCTTTATAAATGAAAATCACTCTCTTTAATGATTGATAACAAAAGGGGAAATTGAGGAGACATAGCTGAAAATCGGGGACATATTTCTCATTTTTTAGTGCATGCAAGTTTCTTTGCTGAACCCGAGAAGGGCATCTGTCCTTCACAGAAGTGATTTTAGGAGACAGAAACATGTATGCACAGGCTGTATACGCACATACAAGGTTCTATAGTATCAGTGTCCTCAGTATGGCTTTAAGTCTGCCTTTTACTTTTCAGTGTAAATATTAATTTACTTTAAGTAAAAAATGACCCAAGCTCACCTTTGTCTTAAGAGTACATGAATAGAATCTCTTAATCCACAGAAAACTAAATAGAAAATGTTTCCATAAGATTGTTCTTCATATAAAAATTTTTCTGTCTTATTCAAAATCTTAGAAAGAAGCTAAAGACACTTCATTAATTTTTAGGGTAATGAAGAGACATGGAATAATCTGACTTCTTTTGAGTTGAAAAGTAAAATGTTACCATTCCTTTGTCAAATAGTTTGTAATTTTTGTGCTCAAATTAATAATTTTATTTTATCTTTCAACCCATATCAATAAATAACCAATGTTAGTTATATTCCTAAAGAGTCATTAATCACAGTTACTATATACAAATCATTTCATTTGGTTGTCAAGTAGTGTGTGTTCTAAATTTTGATTTCAATGGGATTTAGAAAGGGAAGGAGGGAACATGGGAGGAAAGAAGTAATCTATCTATCTATCTCTGTGTGTCTATGTAGGGAGAGAGAGAATATTAGAATTGAGATGATAAGATGTTTGTTGTTATTGCTGTTGTTTTAAGACAGAATATCAATATGTAATCCTGGACAGTCTAGAATTTACTCTGTATACCAAACTGAACTTGCAGCAATCCTCTATTAAAAAAAAAAAAAAACAACAATTTGGTCAGAATGCATGAAAAGGTCTGCAGACGCCTCAAATTCAGCATCTCTGAGAGCTTGGAGACATTCCAAATCAAAGTTAATACTTTTATCCTAAGATTTCAAAAAGCTCTTATCAGTACTGACTGAACACCCTGGAAATTTTTAATGATTAGCTCCACTCACATTCATTCAAAGTCTCTAACAGTTTCTCTTTCTTTGGTCTACGAGTATTATTACTCATGTTTAAAGCCTGTTACTGTTTCCTATTGGTTTTGTATTTCACTAATAATAGGACAATATACTGGTCGATCATTTTTTAAAACCTTCCTGAACAATAAAGATAAGAAAAGAGGTACAGAATAGATTACTTTAAGCCTTAATATAAGAGTTTTCCTCTAAAAATAACGTTTTTGATAACTTACTCTGTGAGTGGCAAATAGTATAGCATATTTGTATTGGAAAGAGTATGCATTTTAAATTGACTAAGCATTTGCTTTAAAGTTTTTGAGTAGCTATTTACATTCTTTGAGTTTTGAGAAGGCCATTTTCAAAGTTGACAGTTCAGAGTTAAGTACAGTATAAACTACTCATATGTCCCATAACCCAACAAAGTCATGCTGTGTAATGTTTCTAGGATTTTTAAAATTTTGTAATGGTTAAATTTGTTCTTTGACAATTTTGTACTTTCATATAATACATTTTGATTACTCTCACCACATCCTCTCCAACTTTACCCACACCCCAATCAGTCCCCCTTTTCCCTACAAACCCCTTTCTCACAGTCAATCTTACTGTTTTGTTTCTGACACACTGAATTTAACCACTGCACCCTGTGTGACCATGGGCTTGGAACTAGCCATGAGAGCCTGTTAGACCCATCCATTGGGCATTTCTGGGCTTTTGTTCCTCCTCTTTTTGCTTATCTTTGTAGGATCAGTTATTCTTAAACAAGATTGTATTGCTGTAGAGCCTTAACTAAAATATTAATTTCAAACACAGACTAGGTTTCTTAGTCTCTGAAAGGCACATCTTTCATGTGATAGAAATAGTGGACAAAGAAGAGGAGATGTGCCTGTGTTTACAAGATGCACTTGGAGCTCTATACCCAGGGAGACAGTATATGGCTAATCCCATTTTCTTAGTTGGAATCAGACGTTTGGTTTTAGCTCTTTTGCAAGCAACCTAAAGAAAGGGCATGTGAAAGGAAGTTGATGCAACACTGAGGTAACTCTCATAATTTATACTCTTCACTTGTCCATATGGCCCCAAACTAGAACCTTGAAAGAGATCAGTAAAATTGAGTCATTAAACAAGTAAGTAAATCTAATTAAAGGATACAGTTTCCATTTTAATAAAATGACTGTGTCATCCACATGTGCACTTACTTAGTGTATTTACCTTATTATCTAGAGAAGGGAAAGAAGTATATACTACAAATGAGTAGTCCAAATTCTTTTCCATAGTTTAGCATTAATGTACTGTGTGGCCTTAGTAGGTCACTTATTCCGTTTTTTTCATTTTTTCAGTCTTGCTTCCTCCAGAGCAGATCTTGAATGAAATATACCAGTATCAGTCTTAGAAATGCATAGTGAAAACTTGGTGGCTGGCTAGGCTGCAAGAAAAGAGAAACTCTCCAGGCAACTTAGAAATATTATCTCACAGAGCTAATTAAACATGGTACCATGAGCAGAAATTCCACTTTTTAGTTGCCTGTTTATTGGATTTAGTGACATTTGCATAAAAAATTTACCACAAAAAATGATTTTGGCAACCAAGAACTATAGACAACCTGAACAGCTGTCATTGCTCCATAGCGGAACAAGTTAGTTAATACATATCTGCATACCTTTCAAAAAGTATAAAAATATGTAACACAAAATGGAAAGATACCTATAATGAGTTTGTAAAATGAAAAATTAACTTACAAATATATATAATTCTTTTCATTCTCAATGTGAGTATATGAATAGATATGCATGCATATATTTATTATGCTTCATGTTTGCAATAAGCAAGCAAAAAATATATATATATCATATTTGCAGTGGGTAAATCAATAGAAAAGAGAAATTTACTATTTTTTCTTAACATATAGTTGACATGTTTCTATATGTACATGCTGTAAATAAATCTTTCCTCAAGTTTTATTATGACCAATTTAAGGCATGCAACAGAACAGAAATGATTTTACTATGTAAAGCTCGATACATACATGACTGTACAATTCTATAGTATTTACTAATTGAATATAAATCAATTTGTCTGTCTTTCCAGCCCTCCTTCATTCTACTTTACTTCTTGATGCATTTCAAAACAAATTGCACACATGAGTTCATTTTATCCTAATCACTTCACCTTATATAACAAAGGACTTTTTTATTTTCTAAAACAGAAAATGAAAAATACTTCCTAATTCTTTATATTAAGCAAGTATCATTAAGCTACCAAAACATAAGAAAAACACAACAAAACAGTCTTGTAAGAAAGTCTTCCTAATAAACCTAGATATGACTTTACTCAGTAAAATAATTTCAAATCACACTCAAAAATACTTCTATCATAGTTAGATACACGTGTCAACTTAATGGTTAAGGGTTTAAGCTCTAGGCACATTTTTAAAGAATTGTGGTTGAGTTAATCCTTGAGGAAACCTGCAAGAGATTGTGTAGTCTATGGGGAAGATCTAGCTCATGGTGGGTAAGACTAGTCCCTGGGTACTAGACTGAGGAAAATGGGTAAAGGAAGGTGGCATCCTTTGATATACTTGACCAGACATGCTTGTCTGGCAAATAAGAATTGTCCCTCTCAGCAGTTCTGTGAATATGGTGTAGCCAGTTCCCTTGGTTAGTGTATACTCTCCTGCGAAGCTAGACAAAGAGCTGAAACAAGCAATCGTAAGCCAAAAGAAAACATCTGGTTACCTTAAGATATTTGGTCATGTATTTTCCAGCAAAATGCAGAGTAACTACAACAACAACAAAGAATGTTTTGACAGAAATTTAAACATAATACATTTTGATAACGGTTGCCACAAGAACTCAAATTGTCACTCTTCTACTCATTAGGCATCTTGTGAACCCTTTCCGACCACTCAACTTAAAACAAGACTCCCTGTTAGGAAATGGAGGTACAAAAGATTATTTGTATTTAAGATTCACTCTTAGACATCTTGGTAAAATCTTGGTAAAATACTTTTTGGCTAATTAACAAATGTCTTAAGTTTCTGTCCTTGGAATATTTCAATGAAATATGTCTATGAAAGATAAGAAGCTTGGTAAAATACTTTTTGGCTAATTAACAAATGTCTTAAGTTTCTGTCCTTGGAATATTTCAAAGAAATATGTCCATGAAAGATAAGAAGTATTTATGCACAGAAAGAGAATATAAAGGAAATTTTGAATAGGAAAGACATGCACTTGAAACCATGGAAGGATGAGTGGAAAGAAAGGAGCTTGTGAATTTGCTTGTTGTGTTGGGGGTTTGGAATTAAGTCTGTATTCCACCTATACAGGTTCAAATAATCACAGGTCAAATATAATATTATAGCTGCACTTAGACATTTTGTCATAGCTGACTATATAATACAGCATAAGAACTATTTGAATTGTGTTTATATATAGTCATTGTTATAAGCCATATAGAAATGCCTTAAAGTAGACATAGGATGCTCACAGATGCAACTTTTTTATGCAACTTAAGGGGCTTCAGTAGCTGCAGAGTTGTGTTCCATAGGAAGTGTGGGGCTAGAACCATTTCCATCAGAAACCAAGGTATAATAGTATTCTCTTTTTTTTTGAGAATATTGTTATTTATTCTTCATTTTATTTAAAATAATTATTCTTTTAAGAAATAAAAAACACAAAGTTGTTTAGGAATTGCATCTACATTTCCCCTTTTTGAGATGAGAAACATCCCACTCTTTGCACAGCTGTGCCTTGAAAGCTCACCATATCAGAGCCCTCTCCAGACTGGCAGCATTCTTGCTTCTCCTTGATTAGTCTCAGACAAGGAAATTCTATGTGGTCCTGGAGCCCTGAGAGCCTCAAAAAAAGACTTCATAAACTTTGGAGGGGATAAGGTTCCCACAAAGCAAGTCAGGGCTATGGTTGTGTGGTTGCTATCTTCTGTCAGTTATTTTTTGTTTACTTTTGCTTTATCTGGACATAGTGAACAAAAGAGATTAAAGTGACTAAAATACAAGTTTCACAGTGTTCTACTGAGCAGTGCAAAATGGTATCCACAGCCCATGAGTTGTGGCTTCATTGATCATTCATGCTCTATGTTCATATTGGAGGCAAAGAAGAAGATGCCAAGTTTGAAAAAAAAGATTGCCATTATCTAGGATAATCATTGGCATGATTCTGAATCAGTCTGGAGAGAGTAGAATTGAAGTTATTGAGTGAGGAGTAAAAGAAATTTGGAAAATAAGTTGGAAGAAAGTCAGTCAAGCAAAGTATTTCAGACAAAAGACCACAATATCTGGGATTAAATATTGTGAAGACTATCTCAATCAGTATATGAAGTAATTAGTTACAGAAAAGGCATCTGGAACAGGAGAGAAATAAGAAGAATAGAGGAATAAAGGTGATTTTTGAAATACACTGAAGTAGGTTCCATAATCATGATGATTTTGCCATGTCGCAGTTGTTTCTGAAAATGCCTAGGAATTGTGCAAATAGATTTAGATTTGCTCAAGCAAATGATTCAAAGATTATCCTCTAACTCTGTTTCTTAGGACATAAAGGCAAGCTTATAGCTTCTCATAAAAGTGTCTATCTTCTGCTTGTGATTATAGATGTAATCTCAAATCATAAAACAACAAAACCAAAAAGAGCTGTTTCGTATGGTTTTCTAAAGAAACAGGAAATGGCATCCAGTAAAATATTATCATAAATATTGTTCATCTTGCCTTTTCTGTCATATTAAAACTCCACACAACATGCTGCTGATGAGGAGGGACAGAAGTGTATTATCATTTTGTTTCTTGCTCCCCTGAAGATAATCAAATCAGTATGACTGACAAGAAAGTCTTATTTCACATGGATTGTTTTAATTTGTTTCAGCTATGCCTTCATCCTATGGAATGTCTCTGCTCATGGCCTGGACTATGGGTGGTACAGTTGGCTGCTGGTGTCATGTGATATGAGGGGCAACACCTAACAAAGGCCTGTTCAGCTCCAAATATTTTTCTCCTTGGTGATGACATTCTTCAAATCGCACATCTCAGAGAGAACAATAGAAAACTCAGAAAAGGAACAGGATTTTTTATAGGACATATCTGTTTGGCAGCTAGGGAAATAACTCACTAGATACCAGGGTATATAACATTAACACAAGGACCTGAGTTTATATTTTCAGTGTTCAAGTAAAAAAAATTAGGCATGGCTGTATCAGCCCAGAACTCCATTCCCAGGGATGGGGTGGGAATATGGGGAAAAGGTTTGAAACAGGAGAGTCTTGTTGACCACTCAGCCTAGCTGAAAATTGGTGAGCTACATGTTTAGAGAGAGAGAGAGACAGACAGACAGACAAACAGACAGAGACAAACAGAGACAGAGAGAGACAGAGACAGAGAGAGACAGAAACAGAGACAGAAAGAAAGTGGAAAGATATAGAAAATGATAATTTATGTCCTCTTCTGCCTTTACATGTATGTGTGTGGGTGCATATCCTTCCTGATATACATATACACACATGCAATTCACATAGTATGCACATTCACAACACACAAATAAATAAATAAATAAATAAATAAATAAATAAATAAATAAATATTTTTTGTCTTATTTAAGTTTGCATTATATATTTACAGGGAATTTGTTACATCTTTAGTGAAACATTTCTCTCTGACATGAAAATGATCAATGACAAGAAACTGCTCTAACAGAAAAAGCATTGGAAAAAAGTGACTACATGGTTGTGGGCTCTATTGACAGGGTACACTGACAAAATATACTGAGCTATCACTGCTCAGATGCAGAGCAAGCACTTGTACTCTGATTGAAGCCAGAAAAAAAAATGCATCTTTTAATGTAGATGGAGACTGAGTTGGGAGAACTAAGTATTTTAATTCATATCATTTGTCATTTATTTACTCAACAGATAATCTTTAGGTACCAGATTATTGGAATCATAAGAACAAATACATTGAGCTTTCAGTTTTTGAGGAACTCAGAGTTTAATTGAAAAAGAAGGACACACAAATTCATCAGATTGCAGAATAGAATAATAAAGTCTTGCATGTAATAAAAGACATCCTATACCAGCTATTGTGGGAGTAGAAAACAGAGAGAAACAAATCCCACAGAAATTATATTTGACTTAGTTGGGTGAATTTATCCAGTACCAAAAGTGTGAAATAGGAAGCAATAATTTATCAAGTGAGCAAAGACTCCCCTATCAGAATTGATGCTAAAAGTCAAAGTAGTAAATTATCACTAAGCAAGGGCTGAATGATGTCCACACTTAACAGATCCCTGTGTTGGAACAGGAAACATTCTAGAGAAAATAGTGCAGTCTTCTTGGAGACTTGACACTGTGAAGGCATTGGGGGGATTCTCAGGGAGAAAGGATGCTAATGCATAGGCATGCAGGCCAATAAATTAAATCTTAACTTTCAAATAAGTTTTCTTAGCATCAGTCCTAATCAGTTTTTTCCCACCAAGGCACATTTATCCAAATGAAGATGATATTAAAAACATGGGAATATAAAAATCATGACTTTAATAAGTAGCTGAACTCAGCATATGCTACACATGGTGTCAAGAATAAACTCCAGGCCTTTTAAATTCCATGAAGTGATGAGTTTTGAAAGCAAGTTGCATGATCACAGGAGCTACAGGTAACCACAGTGAAGGCCGGAGAATGCTCCTGTCACTCCAGCCATAACTAACATTTCCATCAACAGTGCTACTTTATGAGGCCATATGTATGTGTTCATATGTCATATGCTGAGAATCCTCTTTGGGTTCTATTTGGTTAATAAGTGTGGCTGGCCACATTAAGGCCAGGGAAATTTGTCTTATAAATGTAGCCAAGGACTATAGGCAGGTCTCAGAGCAAGCCTTAATAGGAACACATTGGTAAGCATTTTATGACATCATAAAAACACAGGCCTAAAATAATCGCATTTCTTAAAATCAATGGAAATGTTAGAAGGTTTGTTATAATAGACGTGTAAACTTGTTTTAATTAATTTTAGCAGAAGAATTTGGCTCTCTGTATGGAGAGCAAATGAAAATATAAACCAATTAGTATTTCACTAACGGTAAAAGAACTTTTCAAGTAGACATTAAGAAGCAGTCTTCTTGTTCAGAAAGACAGATAATGAATGTCTTTTACAGAGCATCTTGCCTTCTGAACAATAGCACTTCTATACACATTGATAGAAACTCTTGGCCCAGTAATCATTGGAATAATATTAGTTATGACAAAGGAATGTCTTGCTTTACCAAGGACTCTATGATTACTCTCACTCCTTCTTCCGAGGATTTTACCTTGTCAGATATTTTCTTTGCTGAACCTCTATGATTCTGAGACTTGGGAGGGAGAACTTAAGATGCAATCAGACAGCTTTTCCCAGGTGAATGGGGACTCAGATACATTCTCAGGGGATGTGGCAAGTGAAACATTTTGATGCTTTGCTTATATCCATCCAATGAATCTTCACAGTAAGACTATAAGGAAGGTACTATTAGTATCATGCCTATCTATATAATTTTAACAAGATCTTTAGTCGACCTGAATATCATGCCTATTTTAAAGATAATTTCTTCAAGCTAATAACTGACAAAATTGCCACTTAAAAGCAATCATCTGATTCCAATTTATATATAAATAAATAAATTTATATATTTAATACATATGTACATATATCAATGCATGCATATACTGCTGCATATATATGTAGAAGTTATGTTTCTTTTTCTTTCCTCTATGAATAGGCATTCATAGAAGCATTCTCAATAATGCAGAGATCATTTTATTCCTTTATGGAATGTTGTACCATCTTGCTTTCCTGCATTAAAATAATTATCTTATGAAAATTTCACCACTACAGTCTCTGATCTTGAAGTGCTAGTCATTGATAAGGAGTAAAATGAGAAAAATGCATAGGAATGGTAGAAACAAAGTCTAAGAGTGGGTTCCTGGAGAGAGATATTACATTTCCTGCAGAGATTAAGAACAAAGGTCCAAGGAAACTCTACTGTATCTGAAGGATATCTGTAGCAGGATGGAGCAGGCATAGGGAATTTCTCTGCCATGTTCTTGACTTCTCTGAATATCTCAGTGGAGCTTTTCACCTGGATGTGCATGCAACTTCAAGTGACTTTTGTTCTTGTTCTTCCCAGAAGTTTATTTTTACACAAGTGTAGAGATTGCTCGTTTTGCTCATGCTGGAATCTCCACAGTCTAACAATACACCTTGTTCTGAGCAGTTATTGAATAAATACTTTGTGAGCTGGTAGAGCAAAAGACTGAAACCTTTCCTGCAGAGGAACACACGGAATGAATAGAAGGGGCACAGCAGAAGAGGAATCAGTTTCGAGAAAGCTGTAGCTGTGACTGTGATCCTCCTGAAGAATATTGTGACTAACAGGGAAAGGGGCTGCAGTTAAGTTAGAGAACTTTTAAAGAAAGACCACTAGGAGAACAAGATGAGCTGAACCGAAGGCTTATCAAAGGGCATCGTAAAGGCTGGACCAACAAGCAGCATCAGTCTGACTCCAAAGGTCCCTCAATCCAATGGTCTTACTTCCACTGTATCATACCCTGCCAAAGGATGGGGGTCTTGCCAGTGTTCCATCACTCTCCTCTCTCTAAGATGTGAACTGACATTTCTGCTTTAGAAATTTGCCAAAGACAAAATTAGCCATCTCAATCACCTGTGACTTAAGTAAGTAATGAGTCATTTCTTGCAGCAAAGGAGATAAGGTTACAATAGGTTACCATTTACATCAAAGAGAGCCCTACGGGTTGCTATGAATTTATCTTCTTCTCCTTTGTGACCGTCTATAATTGAGGCTCTGATATTTGGGTGCAGCCAAAAAAAAAAAAAAAAAAAAAAGATGCTGCTAGAATGGACTCTGTTACTAGACTCCAAAGTCTGGAGACTCCGACTTCTTCCCTCAAAGACTTGTATATGAAAGGTCATATGAAAAACATCTAAAGCAGAAAGGTCAAACAAAAAGGTTTGCACTGAATTGTCTTGACCTTATCAGTAAAAACTGGAACCACAGCCATTTTTTCATAGTCAAAAGAAATGCAACTCTGCAAAACAAATATAATTGAATACATGTATTAACTTTGTCTTATTTTCTATATTCTGATGCTATGGCGTCTGGGGCTGGGAAGACCCTGGAGAGACCACCATTCTCAATGTTAGTAAAAAACTCACCAGCAAGTATGTTTTCCAGAGGTAAGCCATATTCTGGACCCCTATTCTTTCTCAGTCACCCCAGGACTAGATAGGCAGAGTACCAAAGATAGTTGTGTATCCCAGGGTGCACTAACAGGATTCAAACTCACTTCATCTGAAGCTGTTTCCCCTGCCCTGCTGAGAACTCCAAGTCAACACAGTCAAAGCTCTTGTTCAAAGCTCTCTTTCTTCCTCTGCCTTCTGGTCCTGCATCAGAGCTGCCACATGTGACTCCCATGGAATGGAGGAAATGCATCTTTCAATAACAATCATTTAACAAGCTGTTGAACTTGCTGGTCCCCAAATTTTAAAAAAAAGAACAGCATAACCAATTCCATATATTGTATTAATATTTAGAATGTTTAATTTATAAAACATGTAGCCTTGGGCTGGAAAGATGGCTCGGTGGTTAAACCCTTTGCCTCACAAGACAAAGGATCAGAAACATAAGACATAAGAATGTCATGGGAAAGTGGGTGTGGTGGCAACCTGTATCTAGCCTTGGAAGGCAGAGCCTGATCATATCCAGAGCAATAGGAAGGGAAATCAATTTGGTATGATTCTTGATGTCACCCTTGTTCCTTTACAGGCACATTCAAATACCCTTGTATACTCATGCCTATGCACACATATACAACACAACAAAATGCACTCAAAATGAAAGTTTGTGAAAGCATAGTGAATAGCTACTATCTAATTTAAGCTTTAAGAGTTTTTATATATAATTGTGTATATCTCCTAGTATTAGTTGGTGATGAAACATACAAATATTTAAAATATATAAAATCGCACATGTCAAAATACCAATGTATTTGTATGATGCATGCATTATCACATTAAGGCTTTAAAGAGAGTAGATAAAAATCTGGACATGTTTTACTGAATAAAGCATGATGGCATCTCCACAGCCCTCCTCACTTGCTACATACAGTGAGTAACCGAGCACGATGCCGTCAGGGCTTCTCTCAAATGACAGCAGCATCTTTCCCACTACATTTATTTGTTCTTAATTCATGCCACCATTTTTGAACACATCTTTTTCTGATGAGTTGAAACATGAACATGTTTTCTACTAATTTTTAAGTAAGAGACTAGAGCTTTAACAGGAAACTAGAGCTTTAGCTTTCTATTTCATTCTGACATCTTTTATATCATTTACTAATCTACTTTAAAAAAAGACCTGAGCCAGCAGTATAAGACATAAGCATACTGTGAGTTATGAGCTTTAAGCCAAATGGAAACACTGCTCAGTGTCCAGTATGTGTTAATTGTAGTAAATGCAGTTGAATCATTTAGACAATCAAACCTCTTCATTACATTATATGTGTTAGTTATCTTCTCTGTCTGACATCTTTACAATGAGTGGAGACTTGGAGAAATTATATAATTACTGCTGTATTTAACATATTGGACCAATTACAAAAGGTTACCCCAAACCTCTAATTGAAAGGTTGATAGTGGGGTGACACCATTTCCGGCAGAATTGCCGTTTATGTCTACATGAGTAAAACACTGGCTGTGTGTATTCACTTTGTTATCACTGATGAGTCTCCTGACTCTCTGTTTTGATATAGGCATGCATTTCACTAATCTAAGTAACCCAAGGATGGATGTCACCAAGCCATCAATCTGCAAAACCAAATGCAGAGAGAAAAATGACCTGTGGCTTTCATTTTCTAGGATGGGTGTTATGTTTTGATTTTCATTATTCATGGAGACAATAGCTGTGCCTGACGAATACAAAGGGATGACTGCGAAAGTACTGAATGCTGTCATGATAATGTTGAACTTTTACCATTTCAAAGAAAGGATTTCCTATATATTAAAACTGTTATTGACATTGTGTGCTGAACAAAAGGATTTCTTGATTACCATATAATGTATTAGTGAAGTGATCATTCTCATTCATAAGGGTTTCAAAATCATGATCAATTGAAGTGTCCATTATTTCTGTGATCAACCTTCTAAGTTCCTACAATAAAAAAAAAATCATGCAGCTAAACATTATCTATTTTCAAAGTTACAAAAAGTATTTGCTTTTAAAAACTCTAACAAAAATCTCTGTGTGATGAACTTGCAGCTATTTTCCTGGCTATTCCTTCCACTGTGGGCAACCTAAATGCCAAGTCCAGGATCTGAGGATGGCCCATATTTCATTTAACTGTGACATTTTGCTTTTTATGCAGAAGGTATCCTCATTTGTTCTAGAAAATTTAGGTCAGCATCTGAATAGCTGAGATGAGAATGTATTACTGTCTAGGATGTTTATCTAAAGAAGATGATTTGTCCTTTTACTTGATTCAAGAACAGCAGTATAATATAC
Source organism: Typhlomys cinereus (assembly GCA_023101885.1). Lineage (NCBI taxonomy): Eukaryota > Metazoa > Chordata > Mammalia > Rodentia > Platacanthomyidae > Typhlomys > Typhlomys cinereus. Next base: position 3,810,417 of record JALPQD010000157.1, on the reverse strand, counting down.
ATTGGGTATAAAGAACGGGATGTATTTGGCACCCTTATCTACCAGTGGATTTGGGCAAATAGATTATAACACCAATATGAAAATCTGAGGAGCTGCTGCTAATGTCCCCCACTGAGTCATTAAAAAATGACTACCACTTTAGCAGATAGATGCCTTTCTTCTAAGACAGCAGTGAACTGGAGTCTACAAGCATGAAAATCCCATTTCTTTCAGACCACTAATACCAATGTCAGAAAGTATACATTCCTTCCCAAAAAACAGTATCACAATTCAGCAAAACTGTGTTGCTATGGGACAGAGAGCAAAAAGAGCTTGCATCAAATGGATGGCACGAGTTCTACCCCTCCCCCCACAACTCTTGCCCTTGGGAATAGTTGCAGGTTGTCAATAGGGTTGTAATGATAGCCCACCAAATTATTTTTGTGAGTGTGGATATTTGAATTTCACTTTTGTGCACATCAAAAAATATCATTCTTCTTTTGGCTTTTCTTCCAATCATATAAAAATACAGAAATTGTGTTTCATTCACTAGTTGTACCGAAATAGGAGCAATGGGCTCTGACACTTCAGATGGCTTTTACTCTTGATAACTATTGCTCTAATTAATAACCTCATTTAAAAAATCCATCTCTATTCTAATGTTATGATTTTACCAGGAGATTCATGCATTAATTACATTTCCATTTTAAAAAAACCATAATTCTATAAATTATGTTATGGGCTATCTGACTTAGCCCAGATGATTATATTCTTTCCATTTGATAGAACCCTAGACAGATGGTGTACAATGGTCCAAATTAAAGGCCAGGAGCTCTGGAGACCTTACCTAAATTTGTGTATTATGCATAAGCTATATTGTAACTCCATAGTGACATCTCATTGGGAAATGCTGTGTGAGGGTATAACACAATCTCCCTTCAATTGGATACTTTTCTTTTTCCTCTCCACTTTTTCCTGGCTCACTCCACTTTCTTCCACTATTTTCTGTTGTTTCAACCCCAGTTCATCTAATTTTCTACTTCTCTCTGACATTGGTACTGGAATCTTTGTTCTTATTTATTCTATTTGCTTCTCAACTCTAACCTTGGCCACCTCAAGAGTGTCACTCTCAGCCTTCTCCCAATCTCTGCTTCTGCCCACTCCAGGTAACTGTCACTCAGGCCGCATCAAGAACCCTGCTACCCTGACAGTCCCTTAGGAACAGGACTGTGTACCCTATATCTTCACCTCCTCCTCACCAAGCAACATGGCAAGGACAGAACTCTCCCTCACTTTCTTGAAGAAACTTCAGCCTTGAGCTTGTACTGTTGCAAAACCAATGTCAATCATGTTCTATTAACAATTGTCCTTTCAAATACAGAATTTAGCTTATATCATCTTTTCTCACATACATTATTGATCTAAGTAATGTGAAATTCACATGTACTTCAGGGCTCAAACTCATGGTTTGGTTATAAAAATCTTTGTCCATAAACTGAGTTTTCAGAAGGATTAAAATATTTTTCAATTTTACCATTATTGGGGCTCAATGCATGTATATGCAGTGTCAAAATTTTACAGTATGCATTCCAAAAAGTGAAAGTAATATATGGAGAGTTTCATTCCTAGACATAACATATATTAAAATTTGATACATTTGGATGTATGTTTTGTCAGAGTTTATATAAACTTAACTTGTAATCTGATCAAAGAGTCAGAACCACTGAAACTACATATGTATAATCATGTGATTAACCTTTCTCACTCATGAGAGCTGCTTGAAGAATGTGTCAATGCTGTTGGCTACATGGCTAGTACTGGAGATTGAAGATCTTCATCAGAGATACAATCTAGCATTATTTCCACTTGGTAGACAAGAAGAATAATGATAATATTTACATATTAAAGTTATTAAAAGTACCAACCAGGTACTTAAAAGTACCAATATTTACATCAAATGAAACAATGTGGTTAGTCTAGCAATGCAGTTACTGGTTTTTCAGGAAGACCTCAATAAATCTTAGCAATAAAAATTATTAACCTTATGATATTAATGACTTACATTTTCCATAGCTGGCAGTTATTACCTATGGGTAATTTATGTAGTGTTCCTGGATTTAGCTTTATCACTTGTAAAGTTCAGGCATTGATGCTAAATGCTTCCAAGCCTTATCTAAACTTCACTTACAGTGCTGCTGGTAGAAATTAATCTAAGACACCTAACAGAAGTCTTCCTGTAGAGATGAAGATCAGTGAAATCTGTGATTCTCTAATGCTGAGATGGCTTTAGTTTGCCCATGTCTTTACCTCATACTGACTTGCCAATATTTAAGTCAATGGGGTTTCTTCTACATGCATGATGAAACATCTATGCTATCTTAGCCTTTAAAAAATAACTCTGTAGCTCATTGCAGAATTTTACATTTATATCTTTGTTCTTTTTTGTTATATTATGTTACACTACTTGCATATGAAACATTTACCTTTGTTCTCTTTGTTATAATGTGTTTCTACTTGCATATGACAATAAAGATTTCTTTCTTCCCTGATTTTGGATCAAACATAATTGTGACTTGATTTTTCATTCTTCTGGATAATACACCTAAGATACTAGGATGAACTTTGTAAGACTGCTGTTTTCATAAGTCAATAAAGGATCACACATTTGCAGACAGTCTGTAAATTAATTTTTAATTAATGGTCTAGACTGTTGGAGGCTATGAATAATTTTGAAAATCCAGTTAAAGCTCTTTGCTTCTTTCCAGAAACACACACACACACACACACACACACACACACACACACTGACAAACATGCACACATACAAACATACATACTGCCTATTTATGACCTTAGATATTCCTTCATAGGGACAGAATATAACACTAGTTTTCTATAAATTTTGTCAATATAAATTTCTTATAATATTAAAAATGCAATTTTAATTAGTATAGCATTGAACCCTAATCATGCTGAATTTTAGGTTTAAAGAGGATGACAGATTGTTTTGGGCCTCAGTAAGAATAAACGTGGAAGGAACTTTTACAGCTTTGTGAGAGTCATGTTTTAATGATTCTGTGTTTTCACTGTTATGCCTATATGTAATACCAAAACAAATGGGACTAGACCTCCAATTACAGGTTGTGCTCAAGGAGAACAGACTTGTTTCAAAAATAAACAGAATGCTTAGTTCAGGAAAAACTGTTATTCTGCATTTTGTGTCCTCTAGTCAGGGAGGTCAACTTTGCTAAGGTCTGCAAGTCAGCAAAGTAAGGATTGTGAATCCACCTCTCATTTGCAGGTCATCTGAGGAGAAGTAATCTTCTGAAAAATTCTCTGATGTTTCCAAGAGTCTACTGAATTTGGCTTGAATAAAAAGTGGACAGAGCTTTTGTGCTTTTGCTTTTGGCTCACAAAATCACTTCCTGCAGCAAAAGAAAGTCTTCAGAATTATTCAATGCCAATATTTTGTTCCAGCATGACCATTTAGTGGAATGTTTTACAATTTTAAAATAGCATCTACAATGTGGACCCTAAGGCCTTAGTGGAAAAATTTGCTCTATTATTATGGTCAAAATTTTGGTAGATACCTCCTCTTACAAATGGCTCTCTAGATGGCATTCTTTTATCAAATGAAAAGGGCAGTGGGTGGTCAGAAGTTGGGGTCTTTCTTCAAAGTCAGACAGTCTTATATTAAAGACGTTTTCTTCTACATCCTATAGCAAAACTTCATGGCAAAGTGATTTGCCAACATGAGGCTATTGACCTAAACTCTCCTCCTTTGAAGCATCCTTTCACTTTTCTTGGCTTACTAACACTTTATCTCTGATATTTCTTTGGCATAAAGACTTTTCTTTTTCTTCTTCTCTTTAATTCTGAATCTCTTCTTCACTGACTTTCACAGAAGCCTATAGTTAGCCAACTTACCTAGATGTGTGTCTCATTTCATGCAAGCTTGTGCAGCCTTTCTTAGTCCTGCCATGCTGGGTATTGGGCCCCCAATACATGAGCCTTTGGGGTTCTGGAGCATCCCACATGCATCTAGACACCACCAGCAGCAAGAAAAGCAAAGAGACCAATAACAGGTAAACAAGATTAATAAAGTGAACTTTCATATACCACTGGAAGCTTCAGAAATAAAAATTCAAAGACCTAGGAAAAATTGAAGATTTTTATGTTATGCCCAATTAAAGAAAAAGATAGTTGTGGAACGACATTGCTAGTCAAAAAAGGTCATATGCTAATGTAATAAACTAGAGGAAGAACCCGTATCTTCAGATTCTTTCCTGTCTCTGTATAACCTTTCTGCTGCCCTGGAATGGATAGGTGAACTATGGTGTGAGGTGTCTTCAGGAGAGAAAGGAGAAAGTCAAGAATAACATTCTGAGATTTTTATGTTATGTTTGGAGTTGAGGAATTCTAACTTCTAAGTCAATTTTTAGGGAAGAAAGGGGGCAACAGAAAATCAGAAGAACTTCTTCATCCCCAAATGGTCAGTATGTCATGTTCTGATATCATCAAAGTACCTGAAGAGGACTACTGGAAGTTCACGGGGAAAGTGTCATGGAGAAGATGCATGTATCGCCTTCATGTGTCAGCGATCATACAGAGAGTACAAACATCACTTTCTTTATTACTCATTTATTTATATGCTTATTTTCTCAAGTTAAAAAAATGGAATAATTATGACAAGTTTTACCATAGTACTTAGGAAATAAACAGAACTAAACATATTCCAGTTAAAAGTATCTAATTGACACAGCTCATAGTAATATCACATTGTTAATATTCAGTTAGTTTGAAAATGCTTGGCTCAACTATCTTTCTATTATAAAAACCATCATTATTATACTTGTTATATCTATGTCCTTCACATATTTTCTTTGAAATCTAAAAAATTAATGGCATTTGGTCAATCCCACAGTTGTCCTGATCTTCACTAAGACAGTGTAACTTTCAGTATATTTTCATGTTATTTATGCTCTCAACTTTCATTATTGTAATAGGTCTTTTTCCATATTCTTTATCATGAGCCAATAAATTAATATTAATACATTTATTGTTTCTAAATTACCATTAATGAAGCTCTTCTGCTTTAGAATTCATCCACAGAGGCTTCCTGTTCCTATTTTCTCAAGTTTTTGATACTCTCTTACTAACCACTCCAAGAAAGAAAACTAAGTAAGAAATCCACCTGGCCAGCAACTTTTGACTCTTTTTCATAAAAAGTTCTTCTCAATTTCAATTCTTTTTTTTTTATTTTTATTTTTTTTTAATTTTTTTTATTATTATTATTTATTCAACTGTAGGCATATGCGTGTGTGTGTGTGTGTGTGTGTGTGTGTGTGTGTGTAGAACCACGGATGAATTCGTGAACCACCATGGACGCCTCCACCCTACCAGGACCAGAAGCGCAGGCCGCCCCCGCTTCCGCCTGGCGTTTATACGTGGGATCTGGGATCCGAACTCAGGACCTTCCGCCTGCAAGGCGGAGGCTTAACCCCTGAGCCACCTCTCCAGCCCAATTTCAATTCTTAAGTACAGAGATTTTCTTGAAAATAGTATTTTATGTACAATACTATTAGTTGTTTTCCTATTAGAGTATCCATTTGTGATTTTAAAAATGATCTTCCATTCTGCATTACTAAGTATGAAATCCTACCACAACAAAGCACCAGTATTCATGAAAAATGATCTTTACTTGTCAGTGTAAAAAACTTCATTTTAACAGATTAAACTGCCTTTCAAATGCCTGTTACTGTACCTATAAATTAGAGAGCACTCAACACTTGACCTAAAATCCTCCTTCTGCAATAGAAGTGTGTTTACTACAGAAAAACACAACTGACCAAAATGCAGAAAGTGACTGTAGAGTGATTGACCACACCTACAACCACTCCAAGGCTCAGGGAACTTTGTGAAAGAGGGGTAGTAAGAATTATATAAGATTAGAAGAATTTGCAGAAGGACAATGGTGGGCCAGACATATCTCTGGGACATAACAGGCCTGTGGTATCCATGATTTCATGACAAAGATATATATTTTCACAAGAACTGCATGGGAACTATTCTAGCAACATCTCATCATTGCAAGGGAAAGAGCCCAAGAAGCTCTGCAACTCCTTGGGAGACTGAAGAGGATTAATGCTGATAGGGAAGTAAAGGGAGATGCTTTACTCAAAGGTTTACCAACTAATCTAGGATGCTTGCTGGAACATGAATGATGTCAGGCATATACCATTAAATGCAAATTAGATAAAGTATAGTAGGTCACGCAAGTGAAAAGGCTTGAAAAATAGGAGAGTCAGGCAAGACTCTCTTGAAGGGAAAAGGAAGGAGTATGAGAATGGGGAATAATGGAGGAAAATATCATATACTCACTATATTCCTGTATATGACACTAGAAATATATGGAAAATATCATAAGACTTTACTTATCAGCTTATAAAAATTGCCAAAGTTAGAATTTATTTTGTGCTATTTATTTTGAATTTATTTATGTTTCTATTTCATAGTCATCTTTATTTACTTAGTGTTACTACTGCTCATCATAGCTCTTCTTTCCTTTCTGCTCTGAAATATTTGCTTAAATTTCTTAGATTATACTACCTGTTTGGATTTCAGATCCCTCACAATTTTTTTAAATACTCCTTGCTCATTTTCAGGGACCAAATTAAGAAATCATGAGAATGTAATTTTCAAATATCTTTAAGCCCTGGAATCTTCATGTCTCAATAGGAGAACACTTGTTCAAAATACCCATCTGTAAAATAAATGATAGCTCCTGGTTCTAGGAGTTGAGTGTGTGTATATATGCTTGTGTTGTCTATGTGGTATGTGCCTGTCTAAGAACTGCAGTTGTGTTGAACTTAGAATTCTACAAACCTTACAGAAGTTAAGCAAAATCTATTCCCTTAATGAAAGATTTTTATCTTAGACCAGTGATTGATTATTAATCCATGGAGAATGTGGCACTACCGATTCAGGGAGGCCCTAGCCGGGGCTCCCGAATATGGACAAGCCTGGACATATACCAGCATTCTTCGAAGAGAACCATGCAGGTGGAGGGATGAACAACCAATGGGAAGAAGCCGTCTAACCTGCCCCTGCAAAGGACATCTAGTAAACAGTTAAATGACTGGTGGCTGCCCCCCTCAGGAGGGATGGCAACACCTGATTGGACCCCGACCCTACATAAACCCAAACACCCTTAATAAATTTGAACCTGCGGCAACTTGTCCACTGCTTGCTCTCACCTGATTCCTGGGGTCTGGTGGTGACCCCATCGCGGGCTCGCCCATTCGCTTCCAGCATGGAGGCCCTGCTGTTCCCCCCTCCTTTCCCCGGCTGGCCCAGTGGGGATTCGGCCACAGGAAAACATGTTGGTATATATCATTTATGTCTTACTCTCATTACAAGACAGATTACTTCCCATCAGAAGAAGAAACAAAACTACTCTATGTATCTTAAAAATGACTAGGAACCATTTTGTATCTTGAAAATTATTAGGAACCATTTTGAGCAAATTCTAATGGTCATACTCTTTCCAGAACAAGCACATATGAAAGCCAGTTTCCCTATTCGAGTCATCTAAGACGTGAAAATCAGGTTTGAGTGTTGCTGATCTGGTGCCATATTTGCAGAAAACTGAGAACTTGTGCAACAGGAAAGTTAAGTCCACAAGGCTACATATGCTTCAGTGGTCCTGACCGAGTGGGAGCAGTGTGTCCTGTACACACCACACTTGTTCCTTTTACCTTCATGCTTGCTGTTTGAAGGGTCTGCTAGTCTTCTCTTTGTTTACCAAAGTACTTCCTTAAAATTTATTGAACCCAGTCGTCCAAAACTAGTTGTTGCTTCTTGTCTGTGGCAAAATGTGCCTCTGATGTAAAACTATAAATTGGTCTTTCCATTATATCTTTTTTATGTTTTGTATTTATCTTTCTTCAAGCTGGTTAATACCTCAGGGAGAGAAGGCATTCTCCCATAGGCCTCACTGAAAACTTCACTGCTATAGGAGTCTTTTTGCTTGTTTACACTGAAGAAATATGAAATGGGCCTGGCAGGATTTCTCAGAAGGAAAAGACATGTGGGTGCAAGCACAAAAGACCCAGGATAGCAAAAACAGTCTTGAGTAACAAAAACACTGCTGGAGGTATCACCATAACAAAGCTTAATCTATACTACAAATCCATAGTAATAAAAACAGCTTGGTACTGGCTCCAAAATAGACACATAGATCAATGGATAAGGGTCGAAGATCCAGATATAAGCCCATGCAATTACAGCCATTTGATCTTTGACAAATGGGCCCAAAAATTCAGTGGAAACAGAACACCATCTTCAACAAATGGTGCTGGCAAAACTGGATATCCACATGCAGAAGATTAAAACTGGATCCATACTTGTCACTATGCACAAAAACTAATTCCAAATGAATCAAGGACCTTAATAGTAGGCAAGAGACTATAAAAATCCTAATTGAAAAGGTAGGAAACTTCCTTGAACTGATTGGGCTAGGCCAACAGTTCCTGAACAGAAATCCAGTAGCACAGTCACTAGAACCAACACTCAACAAATGGGATATTATTATATTAATGAGTTCAGATAAAGAGATTGTAAACTGAGCAAAAAGACAACCCACAGAATGGGAGAAAATCTTCACTAATCACATATCTGATAAAGCTCTATTATCCAGAGTGCACAAAGAACTTAAAAAAATAAACACCAAGGAGATAAATGGCCCAATTAAAAAATGGGCCTTGGCCATCATGATGGAGTGAAGGGCATTGCAGGAGCAACAAAACTACAAAAGAAAATCAAGGAACTACTATCCAGAAATTCAGAGACTCTATATCAACCACCTAGAACTAGGCCAGACTAATCTCTCCCCATCCTGAAGCTCAGGGACATTTGCGGAAGAGGGGGCAGTAAGAGTGTAAGAGCAAAAGGATGGGAGGAGCAATGATTTGCAAGATACTCCACACAAGTTAGGGCCGAAGCAATCATAATTGGACATTGCATGCCTGGCGCAATGTCCAATACACTATTGACCTCACAAAGTCTAGCATCTGCTAAAGGCACCAAGATCCTTGGAGGCAAGGGATTGACAGCCACAGTAGTGTTCCTATGCTTAAGGGGAACGCAGGAAAGGGTTCAGGGAAATGCCACTGGGTCCTTGTACGTCATCGGAGAGGAGGGCCCAGAGGAGAGACAGGCATGCACAAGAAAGGACTCTGGGAATCAGGGCGGGAGGCACGGGGGGATGGGGTGGGAGGGGTGAGGGGAGGGGGAGCAGGGGGTTCGAGGGGGGGGGAGGAGGGAGGGAGGGAACTGGTGTACCTATTAAGTTTGTATGAGCTGAAATAATAATAAAAATGTATTATATATAAAAAAATGGGCCTTGGAACTCAAAAGAAACTTTTCTAGGGACAAAATTGAAATGTCTAACAAATATCTTTAAAAATGCTCCATATCCTTAGCTATCAGAGAAATGCAAATCAAAACTTCCCTGAGATATCATCTCACCCCGGTCAGGATGGCAAAAATCCACAATACAAACAACACCAAATGCTGGAGAGGATGTGGCGAGAAGGGAACTCTCCTACATTGCTGGTGGGAATACAGGCTCATACAACCACTTTGGCAATCAGTCTGGCAATTTCTAAAAAAGTTAAAAATTGAATTGCCATATGACTCTAGTATACCACTTCTGGGAATAATCCCCCATAATGCAAAAATTTACTGCAGTGACACAAGCACAACCATGATCATTGCAGCACTAGTTACAATAGCAAAGTCCTGGAATCAATACAAATGCCTAATAGTTGATGAATGTATAAGGAAAATGTGGTACATTTATAAAATGGAATACTACTCAGTCATCAAAGAAGATGAATTAATGAAATTTGCCAGGAAATGGATGGAATTAGATATAATTATATTGAGTGAAGTATCCCAGGCACTGAAAATTAGACACCGTATGTACTCCCTAATAGGTGGATCCTAATACCAAACCCACTTAATGACATATTCAAAAATAAATCTCTGTAATACCTACAGTTGCAGTTCTCCTGCATGGTTGTTGGTAAATGACGATCAAATGGCTTAAGGGAACAAGGGGTTTATTTCCTTAAGACAATCTGGTTACAGTTCATAGTCCAGCTTGATAGGAAAGCATGCACCAACACCAGAACCAAGGGAACTGGCCACCATCACCACATAACGGCTAAGAGACGGACAATCCTTACTTGCCAGACCAGCATGTCTGGCCAAGTGTACAAAAGGATACCGACTTCTTCCACCAGCTCTCAGTATTTCATTCACCTGTTCAGGGCCTAGTTCCACCTACCATAAGCTGGACCTTCCCCATCAGCTAGATAATCTCCTGCAGGTTTGTTCTGGGCTTAACCCAACCACTAATTCTCCACAAATGTGTCCAGAGCTCAAACCCTCCACAGTCAAATTCATACCTGTGCCTAATCCCAAAACCTGCAATCAGGCAATTGCAAAGGATTATAAACAGGAGGGAGGGGAAGTAGGGTCTCCCCCAGATAAAAAAGAAATAGGGGATCATGCTTCAGTAGAGAAAATAGGTCACTGTTAAGTATTGCATGTAAGTAGCAAGACATCTAGTGCAGCTTACTCTCACTTCCCTTCCTGGTCACTTGCAACTGAACAGGTTTGATCTCACCAATCAGGGAGGATTTAGGGACTCACGAATAGATGGTAACCATCTGGCAAATGGGACACTGCCCCCCCCTGCTGTGTCCTACTCCTGTTCTTCCATCTACCTTTGAGTCTTCTTTTTTAGTAAGATCTTCATTTAAACAGGCTTTTATCTTTGGTTAGGAGGTGGCCTTCGATACCAGTCAGGATGGAGCGAAGGGTGGTACAGGAAAAGTAAAAGAGAAAACAGCAAACTATAATTCAGAACACCTACATCAATCACTTGGAACCAGACCAGCCAAAACTCTGCCCATCCTAAAGCTCAGGGAACCTTGAGAAAGAGGAGGCAGCAAGATTGTAAGAGCCAAAAGATGGGGAGGACCAATGATATGCAAGATACTCCACACAAGGTAGGGCTGCAGTAGCCATAATCTGACTTTGAATGACCTGTACAATGGCTGACATATCAATGACCCCCCAAAGTCTAGCATGGAGAACAGGAGAGAAGGCTCCAGGCAGTAAGATCCTTAGAGGCAAGGGATTAACAGACATAATAGAGTTCCCATACTAATGGGGAGCACAAGAAATGAGTCCTTACCCTTCACTAGGGTGGAGGACTCAGAGGGAGGTTTGGCATTCACACAAAAGGATGCTTCAGGGATGGGAAGGAGGGAGGGGGAGGCACTGGGAAAAGGGGAAGAAGGGATGGGGTGAAAGGAAGAGGAAAAGGGGTGGTGAGCACAAGGAGGGGGACTGAGAAGGGAAGGAAGGAGAGGATGGGGGATACCTATTGAGCTGGTATGATTGGGAAAAAAATAAAATGTGAGAGAAAAAAACAGAACATTACAAGTAAATAACAATGCAATTTAAAGCTTTAGAGACACAAGAGCAATTAAACCTCAAAAGCAGTAGACAAGAGGATATGAGCAAAATAAGGGGAGAAATATCTGAAATTTAGGTAAGGAAAACAATGCAAAGAATCAAGCAAACAAAGAGCTGGTTATTTGAATAAAAAACACTAAGATTGATGCACCCTTGGCCAAATTAAGCAAAATCAAGAGAGAGAAAATCTAAATTAACAAAATTAGAGAAGAAAATGGAGTTATTGCAACTGATAGGCAAGAAATTCAAAGAATTGTAAGGTCATATTTTAAACACTTATACTCCATAAAATGAATAATCAGAAAGAAATGGATGAATTTCTAAGTAAGCACAATTTACTTAAGTTGAATCACGATGAACTGAATTGTTTAAATAGTCCCATAACAAGTGAGGAAATTAAAAAAGTAATCATGAATCTTCACACCACGAAATGTTCAGGACCATATGAATTCAGTGCAGAATTCTATCAGACATTTAAAGAACAACTAGCACCTTTACTCCTTAAACTGTTCCATAAAATAGCAAATGAAGGAACACTTCCAAATATTTTTTATAAAGCTACTATTTACTAATCCCCAAACATAATACAGATACAATTGAAAAATAAAACTGTAGGCTAATCTCTTTGATGAACACAGATGCAAAGATTTTCAACAAAATCTTAGCAAATCAGATACTAAAACATATAAAGAGATCATTCACTATGATGAAGTAGGATTTGTCCCAGGCACACAAGATTGGTTCAACATACATAAATCAATAAATGTAGTTCATCATATAGACAAATGCAAGGTTCAAGACCACATGATACTCCAAAATGCAGAAAAAGCCTTTGATGAGATCCAACATCCGTTTATGATCAAAGCCCTAGAGGCAATCGGAATGGAAGGAACCTATATAAAAATAATAGCTATATACAAGAAAGTGGTCTACTCTCACCACTTTTATTCAATATTGTACTTGGAGTCTTAGCTAGAGCCATAAGGGGAAAAAAGGAGATAAAAGGGATTCAAATTGGAAAAGAAGTCAAGAGAGCCCTATTTGAAGATACTATGACCATATACTTGAGAGATCCTAAAAATTCCACCAGTAAATTCCTGGAACTAATAGATAAGCTCAACTGAGTGGCAGATTACAAAATTAATGTTCAAAAATCAGTGGCCTTTCTATACACCTAGGGTGAAAAAAGTCAGAATGTCTTAAGAGAAACAATCCCATTTACTGTAGCCTAAAAAAAAAAGGAATACTTTGGGATAAATTGAACCGAGGAAGTGAGAGACCTGAACAATGAAACGTTTAAAACCCTAAAGAAAGTAATTATAGCAGACACCAGAAGGTGGAAAGACCTCCCATGATTCTGAATAGATAGAATTAACATCATAAAAATGATCATCCTACCAAAAATACAGATTTAATGCTAGACCAATCAAAATTCCAAAGCAATTCTTTAAATAAATTGACCAAACAATCTCAAAATTCATTTAGAAGCACAAAAGGTGCCGGGATAGCAAAGACAATCCTAAGTAATAATAACAATGCTGGAAGTATCACCATACCAAACCTTAATCTATACTACAAATCCATAGTAATTAAAATCATATTGTACAGGCTCCATAGTAGACACAGTTATTTGTTTTTTGACATAAGTGTCCAGAAAACCAATGGAAGAGGAACAGCGTTTTCAACAAATGGTGCTGGCAAAACTGGATATCCATATGCAAAAGATTAAAACTGGACCTGTACTTGTCAACATGCACAAAAATCAACTCCAAATGGATCAAGGACTCTACTATTAGGCCAGAGACTACAAAAACCTTAACAGAAAGAGTTGGGAATTCCCTTAGCTGATTGAGCTAGGCCAACATTTTCTAAACAATGGCACAGGCACTAGAAACAACACAAAACAAATGGGATGTTATGAAATTAAAGAGCTTCTGTTCAAATGAAGAGATCAACAACCCACAAAATGGGAGAAAATCTTCACTAACCATACATCTGATACAGCTCTATTATCAAGAGTGTACAAAGAACTTAAAAAATTAAACACTAAGGAGATAAATACTCCAATTGGAAAATGAGCCACAGAACTTCAAAGAAACCTTTCCAGGGACAAAATTGAAATATCAAACAAATACCTTAAAAATGTTCCAATCAAATCTGCAATCAAAACTACCCTGAAATGTCATCTCATACTGGAGAAAATCCAAACTATGAACAACAACAATTGCTGAAGAGGATATGGGGAGAAGGGAACTCTCATACATTGCTAGTGGGAATGCAGGCTAGTACAATCACTCTGGAGATCAATATGGCAATTTCTATGAAAGTTAAAGATGGATATGCCATATGACCCTACTATACCACTATTGGGGATAATTCCTAAAAATGCATCATTTAACTATAGTGACACAAGTACATCCACTATTTACAATTGCAAAGTCATGGAATCAATCAAAGTACCCCAGTTGACAAATGGAATAATGAAAATGTGGTACATTTATAAAATGGAATATTACTTAGCCATCAAAAAATGAATTAATGAAAATTGCCACAAAGGGATGAAATCCCAAGAAATTGTATTGACCAAAATATCCCAGTCATGGAAAGTTAGACACTGCATGTTCTCCCTTACAAGTGGATCCTAGTTCCAAATCCTCTTAATGACATACTTAAAGGTAAATCTTTGTAACACCCATAATACCTGCAAAGGATTACAACTCTGAAGGAAAGGGAAAGAAGACATAAGAGAAAAAGGACAAAAGAACACAGTTCAATTGAGAAATCGGGCCATGGTCAGGCTGCACCAGTAAGTACAGGACATTTAATATAGTTCACTTTCACTTCCCTTCCTTTTCACTTGGGATTAGACGATTCTAAAGGGTGGGCATATCTCCCCAGTCATGGAGGAGAAAGGGGTTGGCAGTTAGATGGTAGCTAACTGGCAACTTGGAGACTGACCTCACTCACTACTGTGTCCTATTTCTATTCTTCCTTCTACCTTTAAGCATCTTCTTATGTTATGACCTTAAATCTTTTATCTTTTGTTAGGAGAAGATCGCAACACCCAAACAAGATGCAGCCAAGTGCAATTAGGGAACCGCGAAACTGTAAACATTAATCAACTTTAATTCAGAACACCAATGACCCCACAATGTTCACTGGGAGCCAAAAAAACCAAATCTCTCCCCATCCTAATGCTCAGGAACCTTGCTAAAGAAGAGGCAGCAAGGATCGTAAGAGCCTTAAGATGGGCAGGTTCACCGATGAACAAGGTTTTCCCCTCGAATCTAGGCTGTGGCAGCCAGGCTCACACTGCAACGTGACTGACCTTGCCTGACCTTCATAATGTCTGACATGTCAACAAGTCCCCATAGACTAGTGCAGATCTCAAGGGAGATAGCTTCAGGCAGTAAGATACTTAGAAGCAAGCGTTTAGACAGATATAATGGAGTTCCTACATTAGTGGGCAGCCCAAGAAGGGGACTCAAGTTATGCCACAGAGTCCTAAACCTTCACTAGTATAGACGACTCAGAGGGAACTTCAGGGCCCATATAAGCTGAAGTTCTGGAGGGTGGGAGGAAGAAAGCAGGAAACATCAAGAGAAGGGAGGGAGGAATAAAAGGGGGGATGGAAAAAGGGAGGTGTGGGAAAGAGAACGGGATGGGGGATAGAAGGGAGAAGGAAAAGGAGGAGAGGAAGTGAGAAGGAGGGGGCAAGTGTATCTACCTACTGAGCTTATATAACTAGGTAAAAAACTAATAAAAAATTTATTAATAAAAAAAATCTTGTGGGCTGGAGAGGTGGCTCAGGGGTTAAGCCTCTGCCTTGCAGGCAGAAGGTCCTGAGTTCGGATCCTAGATCCCACGTATAGACGCCAGGCGGAAGCGGGGGCGGCCTGCGCTTCTGGTCCTGGTAGGGCGGAGCCTGTGAATCCGGGACGGAGGAAGTGGAGGCGTCCATGGTGGTTCCCGAATTCATCCGTGGTTCTACACACACACAGACACACACGCGCGCACACACATACATACGCACATACGCACAATTGAATAAAAAAAAATTTTAAAAAATCTTGTTTAACAGACTGATTAGACCTGGGAAATCAGACTTGTAAACACTTAGTATAATTTTCTTTTCATCCGCCAACTGCTGAGATACAGTGATGCTTGGATTTCATTTACTTTAGAAAGAATATAAGGTCTTTTTATTTCTCAATTATTTTTTAAAGTGATTTTGAAGGGTTGGGAATGTGGCTTAGTGGTAACACTTGTCAAGCATGCATGAGGCTGTGTCAATCCCCAGAATCACAAAATAGAAACAATAAGGAATAAGATAGTTTTAAATGCTTACCTCTAATTGTAAGGGGATGGTATAAGGAAAGACACTGGGGAAGATTGTACTTTGGGGTAAGAGATTTATCAGAGGAGTTCCTTACAACATGGAGAAACAGCATGGCAGGGCCCCACAAGATAATTGAGGGTTTCCCTTTTATAGATTGCAGAAATAGGGTACAGTCTAGGTCATGTGGTTGAAGAACAGTGCACAGAACATATTTGAGGTCAGGTTGTCTCTGATTCTCACACCTCAGGGCAATGGAGGACATTTCAGTCCATTAGATGCTATGTGTCTATCACAGAGAATGTTCCACCTGTACATTGCTCAGAGCGATTAACAAAAAAACACTTCCCTTGCAGAAGTAAAAATTGCACCCTCACTAGTATACTCGTTCAGTAGGATGCCTACCTCTTCTCTGTAGCATCAGCCATCTGGGTGGTGGGAGAAAGAGCTTCTATACCTGAATCACCTGCAGAGTAGCCAGAATCTGACCTCATTCAGAGTAGGGTATAAGGAGTGATGTAAGTGCAAAGACTTTGTGTGTAACTGATGTCTGTCTGTGTTCTTCCTCAAGAACAAATTTTGCTAAGAAGGCAAACTTGGCTGATCCAAAGTGGAAGAAGACAAAAGAAAAGGAACAATCGATTTTCTGGGAATTTAAGGAAAGGTCTTCACTTTTCCAGGCTTGATTAGGATTGCCCATCTGGCAAGTTCTACTTCACAGTAGTGTAGCACTGTGTCCAGGTTTCTTAAAAATACCCTTTGGCACCCTCTTCTGACCCCCTCCCCCCTGCCTGGGATTGGATGCTCGCTTGCAGTCCTCCTTCCCAGGTAAGTTCCACCAGCCCCCAGGTCACCCGATCGTCCCAGCTCAACCCACCAATCAGCCTGAGCAACACCCAGGCTGCCCCGAGCTTGGGTGGGCAACTAGGCCATGCCCCAGGTCCCAGGTGAAGAGCTCTGCCATCACCATCAGGCCCTCTGCCCCTCTGGGCCCCCTGGAACCCTCGCTGTTGGTCCAGGGAGGACACATTGTTCCTCAGAATTCAACAGAATCCAAAGGAAACTCAAGCAAACCTCTAGGGGACAAAGGCCATACATCTGAAGTCCTCTACAATGATCCTATCACATGAGAGAGATTCTTCACATCCAGCCCAAAGATAAGTAAACCCCTTTTTTACCATCCTGCTCCTTTCAATTATTAATCACTGTAGATTAACTTTTCCATTTAGCCACCCCCAAAACATATATAACTTCAGGGATTATATCTCTCACCCTCACATATCATCAAGGTACTAAATTGTGAAAGTGCACTACCATACTAATATTCACCCCCTGTCTATTAAACCTGACTTAATTGATGTACTAACAGTCTAATAGCCTCATGTAGGAAATAACAATAACAACAGACAAATGAACCCAACTCCAAAGCAAACACTAGTAATAATTGCCCAAGAGTACTAATACCAATTAAATAAGTTCAGTCAAAAACACACAGAAAATGAAAGGTCTTAAGAGACAAAACAACAATGCCCAAGTCAAAGTGCACATCCATGAGAAACAAAACCCAAGAAGACAAATCTCCCACAGAAATAATTAACCCCATAATGATAGATTCCAACCAGAACAAATCCACAGAAAATAGCCAAGAAAGCCAGACCCAAGAAAACAACTTTCAAAGCATGATCATTACCATGATCAGTACTATGAAAGAGGAAATCCGGGAGGAGTTAAGTAACTGCATCAATCACTTTGAAGAGGAACACAACAAATACTTGGAGGAGTTGAGAAAAACAGTTCAAGAAACAAAAATAGGCATAGAGCAGTTAAAAAATTCTCAGGCAGAGTTTAAAATTGAACTAAAAGACAAGGTATCTTCAATCCAGAACTCAACACTCTTGAAGACAAAGTGGAAGTATTAACCAGTTCAATGGAAGAGGTTGTTAAAACCAAAAAGATACTTGAGAAAGAATATTCAAGAGTTATGGGACATCCTAAAGAAGCCTAACATGCACATTCACGGAATACCAGAGCATGAATCCCAAAACACCACACTTGAGGAAATTTTTCAAATTATCATAAATGAAAACTTCCCTCATCTAAAGAAAAAGAGGGCCATAAAAATATAAGAGGCATTCTGCACTCCAAACAGATATGGCCAAAATAGAAACACCACAGCAAATAATAGTGAAAACACTCCACATTCAAGACAAAGAAAAGGAGCTGAGAGCTTCAAGGGGAAAAACAAAGTCACTTTAAAAGGTAAACCTACTAAAGTAACAAATGACTTCTCAATGGAAACAGTAAAAGCAGGAAGAGCTTGGAGAGATGTACTTCAAGTATTAAATGAGCCAAAATGTCAACCCAGTCATGATCTAGGGAGAAAGAAAGTTTTCCAGCACAAAGACAACTTGAAGGCTTACATGTCTTCCAAACCAGGCCTTCAAAAAATGCTAGAAATGATAGTCAAGCTTGAAGAAAAAAACAAGCATATCCCGGAGGACAGAAGGGACGGATAACACCACCAAAACCTAAAAGCCAAATAATACACTTACAAAAGCCACTAAACATATAAAATGTCCAGAATTAAAAATAATTTCTCCATTATAACATTAAATGTTATGGAATTAACTCACCGATGAAGAGACACAGATTATAAACTTGGATTAAAAATCACAACCCATCCATCTGCTGCCTTCAGGAAACTCATCTCACCACAAAAGATAGGCACATCCTAAAAATAAAAGGCTGGTCCAAAATTCTGCAAGCTAATGGAACCAGGAAACAGGCAGGAGTAGCCATTATGTTACTGGACAAAGTAGACTTTGAACCAAAAATAATCATAAGAGACACAGATGGATACTACATTTTTGTCACAGGCACAATTCACTAGGAAGACCTCACAATTGAACAAATATGCACCTAATACGGGCCCCTCCAAATTCACTAAGCAAACCCTACAGCATTTAAAGCAAGAAATCAAGCCCTAAACAATAATTCTTGGGGATTTCAACACTGTTCTCTCAACATGGATAGATCAACAGGTCAAAAACTCAACAGAGACACTTTGGAACTTAATAAAATCCTTACTGAAATGGACCTTACATATCTCTATTGAACTTTTCATCCACACACCAAAGGAAATACATTTTTCTCAGCAGCACAGGAAAGATAATGAAAATATGATTTATCAAAATCTTTGGGACACAATGAAAGCTGTCCTAAGAGGTAAGTTCATAGTTCTTAATGCCTACATCAAAAAATGGAAACATCACATATAAATAACTTAATAATGCAGCTTAAAGCTTTAGAGACACTAGAGCAATCTGATCCCAAAAGCAGTAGAAGAGAGGAGATTAGCAAAATAAGGGAAGAAATATCAGAAATTGAGATTAGGAAAATGATACAGAGAATCAAGTCAAAAAGCTAGTTCTTTGAAAAAATCAGTAAGATTGATACACCCCTAGCTAAATTAATCAAAAGCAAGAGAGAGAAAATACAAATAAACAAAATTAGAAATAAAAATATCAGAGTATTATGATGTCATATTTCAAAAACTTATACTCTGTGAAATTTGACAACACAACAGATATACATCAATTCCTAAGTAAGCACAACTTGCCTAAATTGAATCAGGAAGTTTTGGACCAGATGGATTCAGCACAGAGTTCTACCAAACATTTAAGGAACAAATAATACCAATGCTCCTTAAACTGTTCCATCAAATAGCAAAGCAAGAAACACTATCAAATTCTTTCTATGAAGCTAATATCGTCTTAATATTAAACCTAATAAAGATACACTTAAAAAAGAAAACTATATATAGGCCAGTCTCTTTGATGAACACAGATGCAAAGATTCTCAACAAAGTCTTAGCAAATCGGATTCAAAAACATATCAAAAAGATCATTCATGGGAAACAAGTAGGCTTTATCCCAGGCACACAAGGTTGGTTCAACATAATGCAAATCAATTAATGTAATTCACCATATAAAACACTCCAAAATTTAAGTCCACATGATACTCTCGATATATGCAGAAAAAGCTTTTGACAAGATCCAACAGCCCTTTATGATCAAAACCCTAGAGACAGTTGGAATGGAATGAACCTTTTCAATATAATAAAAGCTGTATACAACAAGCCAACAGCTAGGATTGTACTCAATGGGGAAAAACTTGAAGCATTCCCACTTTAATCAGGAGCTAGACAAGGCTGTCCACTCTCACTACTTCTATTCAATATTATACTTGAAGTCTTAACTGAAGCCATAAGACAAGAAAGGGAGACAAAAGGGATTCAAATCAGCAAGGAAGAAGTCAAATTATTTCTATTTGCATGATGACATGATCATATACCTGAGTGATCCTAAAAACTCCACCAGGAAATTCCTGGATCTAATACAGAAGTTCAACAGGGTGGCAAGATACAAAATAAATGTACAAAAATCAGTGGCCTTCTTATATCCCCAGAATAAAAGATATGAAAAAACTCTGAGAGAAACAATCCCATTTACTATAGCCTGCTAAATAAATGAAATACCTTGGTATAAACCTAATCAAGGAAGTAAGAGACCCTTACAGTGAAAACTTTAATACCCTAAAGAAAGAAATTACAGAAGACACCAGAAGGTAGAAAGACCTCCCATGTTCATGGATTGGCAGAATCAATATCATAAAAATGACCATCCTACCAAAGGCAATATACAGATTCAATGCTATACCAATTAAAATTCCAAAGCCATTCTTTAAAAAAGTTGATCAAACGATCTCAAAATTCATATGAAGGCACAAAAGACCCAGGATAGCAAAAACAATCCTGAGTAACAAAAACACTGCTGAAGGAATCACCATACCAAACCTTAGTCTATACTACAAATCCATAGTTGTAAAAACAGCCTGGTACTGGCTCCAAAATAGACACATAGATCAATGGATAAGGGTTGAAAACCCAGATATAAGCACACGCAACTACAGCCATTTGATCTTTGACAAAGGGGCCCAAAAAATCCAATGGAAAAAGATCACCATCTTCAACAAATGATCCTGGCAAAACTGGATATCCACATGCAGAAGATGAAAACTGGACCTGTACTTGTCACCATGTACAAGACTTAATTCCAAATGGATCAAAATCTCAATATAAGGCCTGACATTATAAAAACCTTAGTTGAAAGAGTAGGGAATTCCCTTGAGCTGATTGGACTAGGCCAAAAGTTCCTAAATGGACATTTAATAGTACAGTCACCTCAACCAACACTCAACAGATGGGATCTTATGAAATTAAAGAACTTCTGTTCAGATAAAGAGATTGTAACCCGAGCACAAAGGCAACCCACAGAATGGGAGAAAATCTTCGCTAACCATATATCTGATAGAGCTCTATTATCGAGATTGCACAAAGAACTTAGGAAACTAAACACCAAGGAAACAAATGGGCCAATTAAAAATTGGGTCTTGTAACTTAAAAGAAACTTTTCCAGGGACAAAATTGAAATGTCTAACAAATATCTTAAAAAATGCTCCACATCCTTAGCCATCAGGAAATGCAAATGAAAACTTCCCTGAGATATCGCACCCCTGTCAGGATGGCAAAAATCCACAGTACAAACAACATCAAATGCTGGAGAGGATGTGGCGAGAAGGGAACTCTAGTACATTGCTGGTGGGAATGCAGGCTTATACAACCAATCTGGCAAGCTGTCTGGCTATTTTTTTGAAAAGTTAAAGACTGAAATGCCATATGACCCTGCTATTCCACTTTTGGAAAGAATCCCCCATACAGCAAAAATTCACCTTGATAGCACAAGCACAACTGTGTTCATAGCAGCATTGTTCATTTACAATAGCAAAGTCATGGAATCAACCCAAATGCCCAACAGTTGACAAATGGATAAGGAAAATATGGTACATTTATACAATGCAATACTACTCCACCATCAAAAATGATGAATTAATGAAATTTTCCTGGAAATGGATGCAATTAGAAAAAATTATATTGAGTGAAGTATCTCAGACACAGAAAATTAAGCACCTTACATTCTTACTAATAGGTGGATCCCAGTACCAAACCCACTTAGAGACACTCAAAGATAAATTTCTGTAATACCTACAGTAATTGCAAAGATTATAAACAAGAGGGATGGGGAAGGAAGGCCCCACCAAAAACAAGGAGAGAGGGGACCATGTTACAGCAGAGAAAATAGGTCACCATCAAGGATTGCAAGTAAGTAATGAGATATCTGGTTAAGTTCACAGACTTTCCTTCCTGATCATTTGCAACTGATGGGATATGGTCTCACCAGAAGGAAAGGACATATAGTCTGGCAGATAGAAAGTAACCATTTTGCAAATGGGTGATTGACCCCTCCCTCACCACGGTCTCCTACTCTTATTCCATCTACCTTTGAATATACTCTTATAATAAGACTCTATTTTAACAGCCTTTCATCTCTGGCCAGGGGGTGACATCCAATACCCATCAGGATGAAGTTAAGGGCGGTGCAGGAGCAGCAAAACTGAAAAAAAAAATAACAAACAATAATTCAGAATATAGAGACTCCATCAACCACCTGGAACCAGGCCATCCTAACCTCTCCCCATCCCAAAGCTTAGGGAAATTTATGGAAGAGGGGGTGGTAAGATTATAAGAGCCTAAAGATGGGTAAGAATAACGATATGCAAGATACTCCACACAAGTTAGGGCCAAAGTAATCATAATAGGACTTTGCATGACCTGCACTATGAACAACATATTATTGACCCCCCAAAGTCTAGCATGGATCACGGGCACTAGGCTCCTTAGAAGCAAGGGATTAACAGCCACAGTATTGTTCCTATACTAAAGGGAAATACAAAAAACAGGTCTAGGCAATGTTACTGAGTCCTTACACCTCATCAGAGAGGAGGACCCAGAGGGAAGTTTTGACATGCACACTAAAGGATGATCCAGGAAAGGGGGGAGGGGAGACTGGGAGAAAGGGAAGGGGGATAAAGAAAGAGGAAAAGGGGGAAGGGAGCAAGGGGATCCAGGGAGGGGTAGAGGGAAGGAAGGGAATGGGGTACTTATCAACTTTGTATGAGTGGAAGAAATAAAAAAATAATAAAACCTGGTAAAATACCATTTGGCAGGAAAACATGCTTTGGACCAAAAATTAAAAATAGCTGTTCTAAAACTATGGAAATACTGAAACAGAAGAATGACTGCAAGCAGATGTCTTTGGAAAAGTGTAAACCTCACAGAAATCCCAATTTCCTGCTATTGCTGGAACATGCCTCTGTGTCTTTTTAGACTGTCAGTTTTAGATGATCAGGTAAATTTGAAAAAGAACTAATATGTATTACTGCATACATTATTAGTATATTGCATATAATGCATTACATATATGATTACTAATAGATTACATGCACATATGTAAACACACATGTATGTATACAGATAAACTTTTACATTTATCTAAGTGCAAGTATATGGAGGCTAGTAGGTCAACAATCTTTTCCTAAATGACTTTCTTTGGTACAAAGTTGGGCTAGTGGATACATTGCATTGTCACTCAAGTTATTTCTGGCCCTGGAGTTTTATTGAAGTTTGTGGATAAGTTTGCATTTCATATGAAATGTTAGTCTGCTATGATCCTTTTTTTCTTTGATTAAATCACTTTTCAGCATGCTTTGGAAGAGACTAAGTTAAATAAGCTTTAGTAATGTTCCCAGATGACGGTTCTGACCAAACACAACTGTGGAAAGGTGCTTGAGCCAATAAATCCATCTGGGACTTTTGTGTATAAAAGACTCAAAACCTTCATGAATAGTGCCAGTAAATTTCAGACTATTTGGGCTGAATATGAGGAAGAGAAGGGAATGTTATATGTCCAGTCATTTTATTTCTTTTAAAGAAAAATAAAATGCAGTCTTGGAGGTTTGACTCAGGACCCTTTGCATGCCAGGCAAATACTCTACTAGTGAGAAGTATTTATCTTATTTAGTCTTATTTATTTGTTGTCATAGTTTGGCACAGGTGTCAACTTGACAGTTCAGGGTTTGAACTCTGGGCACATTTGTGGAGAATTAGTGGCTGCATTAAGCCCAGAGCAAACCTGCAGGAGATGCTGTCTGGCAAGTAAGAATCGTCCCTCTCGCAACCATTATGTAGAGATAGCCTGGCCAGTTCCCTCTGCCCTGGTGTTGGTGCATGCTCTCCTATCAAGCTGGACTACAGACTCTAAGCGGACTATCAGTAAGAAAATAAACCCCTTGTTTCCTTAAGGCATTTGATGGTCATTTATCAGCAACTATGCGGGCAAACTGAAACATTTGTTTTACTTTTTAAGACAGGTGTAGCTCAGGCTAGCCTCACACTATGTAGATGATTCTTCTGCCCCTTTTTCTCAAGTGCTAGAATTACAGGCATGTGTCATCATGTCTAGCTACTTTTAAAAACTAGTTAAAACTATGACTATGAACACATGGTTTAGTGTTCTGAAATAATTCCTGTTCTCCAGTTATACCATGAAGGATGAAATTATTTAAAATGACAAGGAACACATGATATTGGAATATGTATTAGTGATTTCTGGTGGCATCTTTATCTGTAATGGTCAGCAGTACTTGGAGTTCATCTTATTATTGGCATCCATGAAAATAAAGACTTTATTGATGCTCTAATACTCCATCTCGCTTCAAATTTGGAAGGAGGGTTACAACACACATAATATAGGAATTGAATGGCTTTGTGTACCTAATTGGTAGGTAAAAATATACAGTGAGTGGTATTAGATGATCACCATTTTTTCTTTCCAAAACACTCACCACATGCCAGTTTTCTGCATTCTACTACTCTCTGAATATTCCAGAAAGCTGACTCTATTCAAGATGTATGAGCAATGATGACCCATGTATCAAGGAATCTCCTCCAACATTGACTCATTCCTTACAGTCCTGGGATGCAAAACCATGACAAATTAGATCTTGGACTAAGATACCCTTGACTCTGTTTCTACCTCAGAATTCACTGCAGGAAAAAAGATAAATGTTAGATTAACCGCCAAGCCCCTTTTCCTCAACACGGGAAAACTGCAAGCTTCTTTTTATACTCCTGTACCTCCTAAAACTTCTCCTAAACTGCTTTGGTCAGTAGAGGAAGAGGGACTTCATGACACTAAGAAAGGGTGAGTAGGGAGCCTGGGGGTAGAGGTGATATGATGACATGCTTGTGAAAAAGGCAACAGGGGTCCCAGTGAAATATTAAGAAGGAAGTGTTCTGAGATTTTACTAGGTTCTCTAGTAACTCTGTAATTAGTAGTGAGAGAGGGAAGAGTCTGATTCCCTTTTCAGAAGCTTATAAATTTAAAAAAAAAGCAAACTGGATTTGAAAAGATTGCAAAAATGGCTGGGGAGGTAGGTCAAGTGTTAATTTTTGCCTAGGAATCAAAAGGATCTTTGTTCAAATCACTGGACCCCCATGTAAAAATGCCAGGCAGAAATGGCATTGGCCTATAATTCTGGCCCTGGAAGGAGGAGCCTGAGAAACCCCAGAACAAACCAATTAGGAGGTGGAAAAATCCAGAGTGATTCCCCGTGTATACTTGCATCTCCACACATACTTAAGTACCCTTTTGTACACACACACACGCATGCTCACACACAGACAGACATGCATGTACAAAAATAAAGATTACAAAGAAAAAGTAAAAGAGCTTCTGCCTCCCATTTTCAATCTTCTCTGTTCCTTCCCCCTTCTATTTCCCTTCCTCTTTTCCTTCCTTCCTTCTCTTTCTCTTCTACTTCCTGTCTTTTTCCCGCTTTCTCTGTTTCTTTTCCTTCAATCTTTCTCTCCTCCTTTTTCTCCTCTTTCCTTTTTATTCTTCCTCGTCCTTTCTCTCTCCTTCCTTCATATTGCCAGAGTTCCATGTTTCATTAGGCTAGCTAAGAGTGTGGTGGCAAAGATGAAGGTTCAGAGTCAAACAGAAAGAAAGGCTCTTGTTTGGGGATGATGCCACTGAGCTGAAGAATTAATCAGCCAAGGACTTGTTCTGTCCTAAGACTCACTTCTCAATGAAACAAAAAAAATCTCAGATTAACTGGCAGTTGAGGCTTCCTTCCTTTGCATTTATAAATTCTTAAATGCTTTACTCCAATTACATTTTCACTTAATGAAACTACTATTTCTTATCATATGCCTGCTTTGCAGAACAATAAGCATTCTGGCTGAAGAAATTATTTTTGAAGGAGTAGGCAAGGTGAGCAGGTTTATAATCAAGAAGTGTTTGCAGCAACTGTGTTGTTCTTAGCTTATGTAAATATTTCCAAGAGTGTGGTTTAAAATATTAATATTCACCAACAACCAGGATTCCAAAGATTCCAGAGTCAGTTAAATAGTCAGCCAACAATCATTAAAACAAGTTAGATGGGCTTTCTTACGATAGAAACATGCTATGCTCTATCATTTTGAAAATAAAAATATTCTATGAAAATATTACCAAAGGTGAATGGAATTACTAGCTCATTTATTGGAGAGAATGGAAGCTTTTTTATGAATAACTATGTATTTGGTACATGCATGTGTCTAATGTGTTTGCATGTGAGTAGTCCCTTGTATGCATGTGTGCTCAGGTCCAACGATGAGATCAGATATATTTCTTTGTAGTTCTCCTCTGCCTTATTGTTTTGATCTTGGGTCTCTAATTAAATCCAGAACTACCTATAAGGACTAGCCAGTATGCTATAGGGATTCTCAGGCTCAGCCTTGTAGAGGAGCTACTGCAAATTTTATGTAGCATCTGAGGATCCAAAATCCAATCCTCTTGCTTACATATCAAAAGCTTTAACAACTAAATCATTTCTGTAGTGCAAGGATGGAAGCTTTCTAAAGCCACAGCATGGATACCCACCAAAGTTGTGGAAATGACTAGGTTATCTATTGAAAAAGGGGGCTTGTGGAAAAAGGAGCTAACTTTCCTTCTCATAGTGCAGAAAGTTACTTGGAATGGAATTTGGGGAATTCCAGACTCAGATAAAAGGGGAAGACCAAAGTCTCACAGGATTCGACTTAATTAGAAACAGAATTTGGGAGAACTTTGGAAAGTTCTGGAAATCAGTGTCTCCTCATGGTCATCACCTCTGGTTTTGAAAATTGGAAGAAAGTATTCTCTGTATTGAATGTCCGTGAAGAACTGGATGATTCTGAAATCCTGGGATGGAATTTGGAGCCAACTGTGAGAAGACTGGAGCCAAGTGAAAGTAAATCCTGGATGACTTTGGAGGAGAGAAGAATGGAAAATGTAGTAGAAGAGGCTGGTTCACCCTGGGCTTTCCCCACAGTTCTTTTCGATATGCCAGCTTGTGGTTCTTTTGGTGAGGATGCACGAGAGGAAGACAGACTTCAGTAAGACATCAGGAATGAAGGAGTTCTGTACCTCGTTGCATCATCATCCAGAGCTGTCAAAGAGCAACAATAAGACAGTTAGAAAGGAAAGGATTGATTTTGTCTAGAGCCTACCGGACCATGCTACACATCTGAAAGGAGTGAAGCCCAGACCTCAGTCTCAAAACACATTATAGCTGCCTGTTTTCATTTATTTCCCATCATGGTGCTGCCCAAAGCCATTCCACAGAAAGTATCCACTCTTCATGGAATCTCTGTAGACCGTGACTTCTCTGCAGAATGCAATTTTATTCTAAGTCCTTAATGAGTCAAGAAAGTTTTAAAATTACATCTTTAATATTTTTTTCTCCCACATTTTATTTTTTCCCAATCATACAAGCTTAATAGGTACCCCTGTCCTCACCCTCCCTCCTCCCCTTCCCATTTCCCCTTGCACTCCCCCCCTTTTCCCCTTCCTTTCACCTCTTCCCTCCCTTCCCTCTCCCAGTATCTCCCTCCAATCGCCTAGAGCATCCTTTTGTGTGATTGTCAAAGCCCCCTCTGAGTCTTCTACCCTAGCGAGGGTAAGGACTTAGTGGCATAACCCAGAGCCCTTTCTTGAGCTCTCCATTAGTATGGGAACTCTATATGACTGTTAATTCCTTGCCTCTGAGGATCCTACTACCTGGAGCCTTCTCCCCTGTAATCAGTGCTAGACATTGGGGGGTCGTTAACATGTCAACCATTGTGCAAGTCATGCAAAGTTGGATTATGGCTACTGCAGCCCTGATTTGTGTGGAGTATCTTATATATCGTTGGTCCTCCCCATCTTTAGCTCTTACAATCTTGCCACCCCCTCTTCTGCAAGGTTATCTGAGCTTTAGGATGGTGAAAGACTTTGCTTGTCTGGTTCCAGGTGATTAATGTAGGGTTTTTGTTATTCTGAATTATGGTTTGTTGTTTTCAGTTTTGCTTTTCCTGCACCGACCTTGATTGGTATCAAAGTTCATCTCCTAACCAAAGATAAAAGACTGTTTAAATGAAGATCTTAATATAAGAGGAGACTCAAAGATAGATGGAAGAATAAGAGTAGCACACAGCAGTGGGGGAGGGGGGTCAGTGTCCCATTTGCAGGATGGTTATCATCTATCAATCCTTATACCTCAGACATCTTTAAAGTTATTGCTTCAAGAACTAACCTTTCTTTCAAGTTAAACAAATTTTATTTTTATTTATTTTTTTACTTTCACAAATGTGTGTATGGGGTGCATTCACAGATGTTTGTTTCACTGCATGTGAGTGGATACATATGCAGGTTGGTGCATGTACAAGAGTATAGCTGATTAAGTGCGCCTGTAGAGGCCCAAGGGTCATATGAGGCATCATCAGGCATCACTCTTCTTCCTTATTGTTGTGAGCCTGGGCCTCTAATTAAACCATTAGGGTTAGTCTGGCTAGCCAGACACTGCCTTCCAAAGCTAGAGTTCCATGCAGACTGCCACATCCACCCAATATTTATGTGGGATCAGGGGATCCAAGCCCAGGTCTCTTAGCTTGCAAGGCAAAGGACTTAACCACAGCCTTAAATGAATTTGTAAAGAAAATATCTCATTACCAAGCCCTAATTTTGTCTCATTCAGCTAAGTCCAGACACTATTTAGACTCCAAACAACAAAGGTCTATAGATGAAGAGTTGGTAGAAGTTATAGCTCACAGTTGAGATTGGTTTGAAGAGAGCAGAGCCATTTGGACTCTTCTGTAAACACTCTGGTTATCTATGTATCAAAGTTTTCTACAGCCTTGCAGCAGCCTTGCTGCTGACTTTTTGTTGTACATATTCTGGAGCAATATCCTGAATGTCAGGCACAGAGATCTGTTCTGTTGGCCAAGAGCAACTCGAATTTAGACTTTTCCAAGAATAAGCAAGACTGAGGTGAAATGCCTACAAATTTTGGTTTAGTTGAAAGTTCCAGAACTTTGTGGAGATGAAATTATCCTTACTGTAAAGCTTTCAAGCTCACATAGTTCTATGCATGCAAAAGATTGAATGAAACAGAGTGTAGTGATTACTCTGTATGTTTGTGATAAATTCACAACAAAACAGCTTAAGGGAACGTGTGATTTTCTTTTTGGCTTACAATTCCTTGTCCAGTGTGACAAGAGCCCTCACACCAATATCATGGCTGAGAGAACTGGCTGTTTCATATCCACATAATGCCTGAGAGAGGGACAGTCTTTACTTGCCATGCCAGCATGTTTGGCCAAATATACTAAAGGGTGGCAACTTTCTCAACCAGCTCCCTCCATTCTATTCACCTGTCCAGGGAATAATCCCACCCACCATGGGCTGAGTCTCATC
The DNA here is from genome assembly GCA_023101885.1 of Typhlomys cinereus. NCBI lineage: Eukaryota > Metazoa > Chordata > Mammalia > Rodentia > Platacanthomyidae > Typhlomys > Typhlomys cinereus. The sequence continues at coordinate 3,780,837 of JALPQD010000157.1, read as the reverse complement.
AACTAGACAATCTCCTGCAAATTTGCTTTGGGCTATACTCAACTACCAATTCTTTGCAAATGTGTCCAGAGCTTGAAATTTAACCTTCATGTTGATACCTGTATCTAATTATAAGAGAGGGAATCTAAAGACACTCAACCTGAGGTTTGCACAAGCTCTTCCCAAGAACATCTACATAGTCCATTAAATTAATAGGAATTGGTATTTATTATACACATTCAGTTTGCTAGATATGCTATCGTTTATTGGATTTAGCATTTAAAAAATATGGTTCGGGGTCAAAAGCTTTACCTTGTAAGCAAAAGGACCTGAGTTTAGATCCCATGTAAAAACGCCGAGTGAAATGATAGTAGGTTGTACTTCTGGCCCTGGAAGAAGGATCCTGGGAAACTCTAGAATCCAAAAATAAGAAGGTGGAACAATTTAGGATGATTCCAGAAGTCACTTTTGTGCTTCTACAGGCACACATACTCAGGTGCAGAGAGAAAGAGAGAGAGAGAGAGAGAGAGAATTAAAAAATGAGAGGGGGAGGAGGGGGAGGCATACAGATGAGGAGGTCATAGGACAATTAGGTTATAGGACAATTTTTGGAACTATGTTCTTTGTTCTTTCTTCCATCTTGCAAGCCCTAAAGCATTTCTGTGCTTCATTGCCATGCCTGAGAGGACATCCTGTCTTTCATCTCCAGCAGCCTGATTAAAATGATTAAATTTTTTTAACTTCATTTTGTGTGTGTGTGTGTGTGTGTGTGTGTGTGTGTGTGTGTACTCATACTGTGTTCCTGTGGAGGCCTAAGGGTAACTTTGGTTACCCTGGATTGCTTCTACCTCCTTTTTGCTTCACTCTGGGATTTCCCAGGTTTCACCCTAGTGGGCAGGAGGTGTAGGCAGCTGCAGTTTCCATCTGGCTTTTTTACATGGGACCTGGGATCTGAACTGAGGATTTGCTTATGAGGCAGAATCTTAACTCCAGAGCCATCTCTCCAATCCTCATGATTTAATTTTTAAAAAGATCTAGTCAATCTTATATTATGTCTACTCTATAGAGGAGATAGAGTCACATGTCCAAAGACAAAGATATGAAGCAAGTGAGAGATCTCTCCAACTCAAACATTTCGTTAGGAAAAGAAACATTTCTAAAGCATTTCTATGCTTCATTGCCATGCCTGAGAGGACATCCTGTCTTTCATCTCCAGCAGCCTGATTAAAAAAAAAAAAGATTCAGGTCGTTGCTGCTGATAGATAAGAAAACTCATATTTGAAAGATCAATCAGATTGACCAATGAAAAACATCTTACTGGTCTTATAAAGAGCATTTGGCCACAAGCAATTCAATGGTCAACTTTAGATAATTACCATTTTTACTGGAATCTACTAGAGCAATGTTTTTTGCCATTTTTTTTTTGGCATGAAACATGCCTTTCTAAGGATAAGTCGAAAAATATAACCAAATGCATTCACAGATATTTTTGAAGGTTGGAGTAATTAAAAATCACAACTAATGTATTCTAGGGAATTTCTAATTGCCATAACTATCATCACAACTTGCAGCATAAATAGGGTGCTATAGAGGTCCATACCATTCCCAGAGTCTCAGCCTCTAATCCTGCCTCTCTAGATGAAGAAAGAAGATGGGTTGACTAGTAATAGTAATATTATTACAGAAATAGCTTCACATTCTGAGCAAACTATTTGGATGAAAATCATTTCTAAAACTTAGAGCATTATTATTGCTATCGTTTTGGTATGTGTATGACTATATATTTTATATGTGTATTGTGTGTGAAATTAAGTTATTCAATGACATTAAGTATTCCAAGGACTCTTTTCTCCACCAATCTGTGACTATGAACAGCGGGGAAAGTTGATTCTCTGCCAAGATCCTCTTGGATATCATTTTTACAATATCTCTTTACACATTGGGAAACTGCTCAAGGATTTTATCCCGGAGTCCTCTTTTGCCAATCGGAGAGCCAGAAGTGTTGGTCACTTATATACCCCACATATGTCCCTTAGTCAGTGGCTGTAGGTATGGGAATATTATGACAACTTCAAGTCCCTTGAGTGACAACTACTCAGACAGAGCTCACCATCTGAAGATTTCTGTAGAGCTCGGCTGAGGCTGGAGTCTAGCAGACTCATTTCTTCCTTGGCTTCCTCTCTTCCCTTCTTGCTTAATATAATTCCTTTCCTAATTCCTTTTTTTTTTTAGTTCCTTAAGAAACTGGCTTGAAGCTCAGTTAAACTGAAATCGTCCTTTAAGTTCTGCATTAGAAATGTAAGTCTCTGATACCATACGACCTGGTTCCTCTGACAGGTTTTAGGCTTCGGCCATGACAAATGGATTTAATGCTAAGACTCCAAGTTAGAAGCTTATAGACACATCGATTAGACGATAAGGAAGGGGAGGCAAGCAAAGATTAAGGAAGTAAGGAAAGATCAATAAACATCTTTTGTCACCTTTGTTCTTTCATTCAGAAATATACTATACAATTCTGTCCTTCTAGGTCCAGACAAAGTGTTAACATGGCTATATGAGTCCATCAGAACTCCATGAGGTACCCTAGACATGAGGATTTCATTTGTTTTCTTCCCAAATGTCCTGTATATAGAGAAGAGTTTTGTAAAAAATTACTAGGAATGCTTCTTGATTCGTGTTCTGCTGTCCATGTTGTGACAAGCTGCACTGAGTGTGTCTTTCAGTGCTGGGTCAGGAACCCAGCCCAGTTGTAAGCAGGAGTCCAAGGATCATTCAACGTGACCAGACATCCTGGGATCCGCCATGTAATTTGAAGAGAGAACTGTGTCATGCTTATCATCAGCATGAGAAGAAATGGCACCTTCTCAAAATCTCGCCTGATTTGGCCTCATGTTAGAGGATGCCAGACCCAAGAGACACTAAACAAAGGCTGCTGCATTCTAAGTGGTACTAGCTCTGTGTGTATCTTCCAGAGTTAAGCACTTACTAAGGCATGTTTATCTAATGAGGTGAGGCAATTGGAATAACCAGCATCTGCAATACGACAACTATGGGAACATAAGACTAAATGAAAATTACTAAACATATCTCTAGTAAAGTTTTATGAGCAAATCTGTCATCAAAGCAATTGACACATGGACAGGACCTGAGGAATTTATTTCACTGAGGTTCTGGGATCCTTATTCCATGGTCACTTCAGATCATAACTGATTCAGTGTCCATTTCTATAGACCCTAGAACAGTTGTCTTTTGTTATTTTAAAGCAGATGCAAACCCAGTGTGGATTAGATATGTCAGTTCTGGTGCCTATGGAAGCAGGGGATGAGTTCCAAGTTTTTCATGTGCTTTTTTTTTTCATCCATGCTTATCTCCTTCTTTTTCTACACCAGAATCATGGATGACCTCCATACAGTGTAACAGCATTTTTACAATCTCAGTATGTTTCCTTTAAAAGCTATTGTCATTTTGTACCACTGAACATAGGAAATTTTTTCCCTTGGTCAAATATGCATTTTTCTGAGACTTGCCAAGGAATAGAGCATTACAATCAGAACCAGGTTCTGAGAAATACAATCACATCTGTGTTTCATAATGATGTTGAGCTAGATTCAAGTTGGAGGGATTTTTGCTTATTCTGCCCAGGGTATTAGCATACTAACCTACTGGAAAAAAAGGAAACACCTAAGGCAAAGGATAGGGAAAATATCGGGAAACTAAGCAGGATAGCTTCTTTTATTTCTTGACTTCCAGAAGCCTCAAATTGGCTATGATTTTCCTTGATATATAATCACATAAAAATGATTGAAATGTTGTGTCCTGCTAACATAGCTTCATGGAGCAGAACAGTAAAGCCAGAGACTCAATCAGAACACTCATTTGGGGAACTATTGCTTGAAGCAGTGGGTGAGAGAGACATACAATTTTTTGTTGGCTGTTTACCAAATCACATAGCAGTTATGTAAAAATATCTCCACATGTGCTTTCCAAAATATTGATGTGATACCTAAGGAACAGGGTTAGACAATCAAATTTACATGAAACTCTTGACTTCTTAATTTAGAGAATGCCAACAGATTTTAATCAAAAAGACTTATATAATTAAAGGCACGTAGGTTTTGAAATCAAATAGACCTGAGACTGGACCTTATTTTTGCCATTTTCTTTAAATAAATTATTTGACTTCTCTTATCTTTCCTTTCCCTTACTAGTTGTATAATTTTTGAAAATTATTCTACCAAAATGAAATTTCATGCACCTGTATTTGTATGCATGTGCATGTGTTTTGGTGTGTGTGTGTGTGTGTGTGTGTGTGTGTGTGTGTGTGTGTATGTGTGCTTCTTAGGACACAAAATTTACTAAACTAATTCAACTTTATCTTGGGAATACATTTATTTAAAAGTAATTTATGCATTTAATCTTTCCATCCTTACCTAAATGAATTTCCTTTTAAATAAATGTTGTAAGTAATGAAAGAATAACAGATCTTTTAGCTTTTCATTCAGAGAATGTTTTCTTTGTTTTAAAAAGACTAAATTACAATTTTCAAAGCTGGCCGCATCAGAAGACTCAGATTTTGAGATAGGTAGTTGCTTGAACTTCCTTTCACCAGTATATCCATTGGGATTAAGATATCTGAGGTTACAGTCTAGGGTCCCATAGAGAAACACAATTGCAAATACAACCAGACTTTGTTACTTTCATCCAAACTGGATAGTAAGGAAACACATCAAAACATTAAAAACATTAATCCTCTCTCCGTAATGTGCTTTAGTAAAACCGTAGATTGCGTCCTTGGAGAAATGGATGCATTAATAACAGTTCCAGGCTGCTATGTGGAGCACTCAACATAACCTTCTGCTTACACACATAACACTGGAGAAGTCTTTCAATAGTACAATTACATAAGGGAACATCTAATAGAAAAGAATAAAAAATACTATTAAGGCTCTTGAATGAAGCACTATTCACAATATCAAAGTCATGGAATCAACCTAAATGCCCAACAGTTGATGAATACTAATGAAATATGATACATAATGAAATATGATTCATAATACTAATGAAAATATGATACATATATGCAATTGAATGCGATGCAGCTATTAAAAATGAATTAATGAAAATTTGCTGGTAAATGGAGTCGGGAGAAGTTATAATGAGCAAAGTATTGCAGACACAGAAAGACAGACATCACATGTTCTCTTGTAAGTGAAACCTAGTGTTAAGCCCTCAAAATGACATACTCAAGGAGAAATTTCTATAATATCTATCATAATCATAAAAGAACATAACTTGGGTGGAAGGGGAAAGAAGATTCCAAGAGAGTGGAGACAAAAGAATACAGTTAAATAGATTAAAATAAGACCACTGTTAAGAAAAGCCCATAAGTGTTAAGACATCTGATCTTGTCCCCTGTTGTTTAGACTGGTTTGCAGTGATGCACATGTGTTCCCTGTCATCGAGAGGGGAGGAGTTAGTGGTTAGTAAGCAGGTGGTTGGTTATCAGTTGGCCTTCCCCACTCTCCATTGTGTCTTTTTCCTGTTCATCCCTCTCCTTTAAGCCTTTTCTTATTTAAAGGTGTTTTTATTTAACCGGTTTTCTTTTCTTCATCTTTGGATAGAAGAAAACCTCAGTACCCAGAGAGATGCAGCCTAGTGCAGTGGAAGAGCAGTGAAATAGACAACAGCAGCCAATCAGAATACAGAGTACCAGTGACCCTGCAATATTCACCCAGAATCAGGCCAGCCAGATCTCTCCCTATCCTAAGACTCAGGAATCTTACGGAAGAGGAGGCAGTAAGATTGTAAGAGCCTAAAGATGGGGAGGTCCATTGCTGGACAAGACATTCCACTCAAGGCACGGCTGCTGTATCCAGGAACTCACTGAAATGAGACTTGTCTTTACCAGGCCCTCATAATGGATGACAAATCAACATGCCTCCATAGACTAGCAAGGATCTCAGGAGAAATAATCTCAAACAGTTTGAACCTTAGAGGCTAGGGCTAGGCAGGTGACAGGAAATTCCCCTATCAGTAGTCTACCCAAAGAAGGGCCATGTGGTCTGCCACAAAGTCCTGAACCCCCACCAGAGCAAATGATCTGGAAGGAAGCCCAGGAATCATAGAAGTAGATGGACAGGAGGGTGGTCAGAACTGATTGATGAAAGGTGGGGAAGGAAGAAGGAAATGTGGAGGGAGAAAAAAGAGGGAGGGCAGGGGAAAGGAAGGGCAAGGGATTATTAATCACTGTATTTGTAATATTAGGGAAAAAGTCAGGTAAAGTTAAGTTAAAATAAATGCTATTGCCTACATAGATGTAAGACCTTCAATGCCTTCTATTTGTTTTACAAACTTATATCATTTATAATTTTAGTCCATCACAATATAATGGCACAATAAGTTAAGATGAAGTTTATGTTTATCTCTTTTGATGAGCCAATTAAAGCTACCCTTGAGTTTCATATGGAAAACTTCATTGGAGCAAAGTAATTAGAAATTTAAATTTTAAATTACAAAAAAAAAAATGGCTCTTGAGATGGCTTAATGGGAAAAGGCATCTGTGTGTAAAACTTGGCTACCTGAGTTAGATGTTCATACGGTGAAAGGAGGGAAACAACTTCAGAGGTTGTCTGCTTCTTACCAAACAGCCTCATGAGCAACAGGATCCTGTTAGAGCCACCATTCCCATGCAAAGGATCTGGTACTTCCGGGGCTGACATCTTCCAAACAGCGTCAGCAGGGATCTTCTCCATGTGTACCCTCTGAGGAGCAGTAATCCTGCCCTTTGCATAGGAAAATAGTACCCTGCTTGATCAGCTTAGCCATTATTTTCTTCAGTAAATAGAAGTGCATGTTCATTAGTATGCAGTCCAGGGTATGCTGAGCAGAGGTCTCCAGCTGGCAGCCCAGGGGCTAATTGTGGGTACAGATCTGTGTGTGTCTGAACTATGCTATATGATGTTGCTGCTAACTTTGCATACAGATCTGAATTTCTTTCAACTTGTGAGCAATTGGAAGATCTGACAACAGAGAACCTACTGTTTGACTTTCCAAAACTTGACTAGTGAACTTTCCTGAACTTGACTAGTGTTTGTGCCTTGAAGAAGACACAAATCTATCCAGCATTTTCTTTTTCTCTCTTGCATTGTTTCTTTAATTTCCAGGTCTCTAGCACATCTGAATTTTTGAGTCTTTGGCACTAAGTAATTGTGCTAGTTAGTTACTCTGTCAACTTCATATATGAGGACTAAACCTGTAAGTACATTTGTGACGAATTAGTAGTGAAGGCAATCTTTGTCTAACTGATGAGGGAAGGCCCAGCCCATAGTGGAAAAGGTGGATAAGATGAAGAGAACTGATTCAGTAGTTTGGAATATTTTGGCTGGTTCACAGTCTGGTGGATAAGGAGGTTTACCCCTTTCTCAGCATTCCTGTGGATATGATGTGGACAGTTCCTTTGGTTCCTGATGTTAGTATGAACTCTCCTGCCAAGGTAGACAAACTGTGACCAGTGTCATAAACAAGAACAAAGCCACTTTTTCACCTATGTTGTTTTTTCATGAATTTGTCAGCAATATGAAAACAAGGCACAAGAGTAGCTTTTAAAAAAAATACTTTATTTAAATCACAAGCGCTTTTTTGAATTTATTTTATTTTTATGTAGTGTTTATGTGTGTGTGTGTGTTTGTCTATGTCTGTGTATATATCAGAGAGCACTGTGTATCTCTGTGGGGAATCATCCTGGATTGCTTCTACTTCCTTCTTGCTTCTCTCTGGGATTTCCCAAGCTCTGCCCACCAGGGCCTGAAGTGCAGACTGCCTGGCATTTTTTACATGGCAAATTCAGGATCTTCCATTTGTGAAACAGAGTCTTAATCCCTGAGCTATGCAATACTTGACAGTGACCTATTGCATGTAAATAGTGAGACATCTGGTGAAGCTCACTCCTACTTCCTTTCCTGGTATTTCTATCTTGATGCATACAAAGAGGTTTGATCTCAACCATCAGGGAGGGTATAGATAGATGGTAACCATCCAGCAAATGGGACATCGACCCCTCCCTCTACCTCACTGCTGTGTCCTACTCCTATTCCATCTACCTTTGAGTCTCCTCTTACATTAAGATCTTCATTTAAACAGTCTTTTATCTTTGGTTAGGAGGTGACCTTCGATACCAATCAGGATGAGCCAAGGATGGTGAAGGAAAAGCAAAACTGAAAACAACAATAAACTATAATTCAGAATACCAAAGACCCTACATTAATCATCTGGAACTAGACCAGCCAAGTATCTCCTCATCCTAACACTCAGGGAAACTTGTGGAAGAGGAGGCAGAAAGATTGTAAGAACCTAAAGATGGAGAGGACCAACGATATGCAAGATACTCCACACTAGTTAGAGTTGCAGTACCCATAATCGGACTTTGCCTGACCTGCGCAATGGCTGATAGGTCAACAACCCCTCAAAGTCTAGCATGGATCACAGGGGAGAAGGATTCAGGCAGTAGTTCCTTAGAGGCAAAGGATTAATAGTCACAATAGAGATCTCATATTATTAGAGAGCCCAAGAAGGGGCTCTGGTCTATGCCACTGAGTCCTTACCCCTCACTAGGATGGAGGACTCAGAGGGAGGTTTGGCTCCACACAAAAGAATGATCCAGGGGATGATAGGGAGGAAGGGGGAGGCACTGGGCAAAGGTGAGGAAGGAAGGAGTGAAAGTAAGGCAAAATGAGGGAGAGTATAAGGGAGGACTAGGGAAGGGAGGAGGGAAGGAGAGGACAGGGGTACCTATTCAGCTTGCGTGATTAGGAAAAAAATAAAATGTGGTTTTTAATTTTAAAAAAAGATAGAAATACCAATGAGAAGTATAGGTAAAGAGAGTACAGGTTATATGGTGTTGGAGGGAAGCTATTAAACATTTACAACCCATTTTCTGAGTAAATATAATGATCATTTATGATCTTTATAAGCATAAAACATACTGTTGTAGGTAAAGATGATAGAGCGCCCCGACTAAGATATTATCTTATTTCCAAACCAAAGAAAATTTGTTCTCTGCTGAAAGAAAGGGCTGATGCTCAAGGTATATTTGTGTTTATCTGTACTTCTAAACTATTGTGAAGAGATTTGCTGAAGAAACCTCGTCATACACAGGACTCAGCTCTTCTCAATGATTTCCTTTGTTCTCTTCATTTTAATTAACACAGAATATTTGTCCATATTTATTACTAGTCAGGGTTCTGATAAATGGACCCAATGGAATCTGTATTCTGTAAAGGGACTTTCTTGGATTGGTTTGAACAATAGAGATTGAAAAGTACATCAGTATCTGTTTGCAAAATACAGAGACAGGGAACCCAGTAGCTGCTCAGCCCCTTCAGCTGGACGCCCATGCTGAAGACCTGGAGAGTCAGGGACATGCACTGGTTTTCAGTCTATACTGACAGGCTAAAGCTGAAGTCTGATGTCAGTACCTGTAGATTCAAATGATTCAGGAAAAAAGGACAGCCAGATAGGCCACAGTTCTGTTTCCTTCTTCCGCAAGATGGAAGGTGCTACTCTCTTTGAGGGCAAGCTTTCTCTCTCGGTTATTCCCGTCTAGAAATATCCTATGGGCATGTTGCCTCCATTAATTCTAAATCTTGTCATGTCAATAATTAAGACCAACCATGGCCTTAATTGGAGTGTGTTATATTGTATGTTTTTGATATATTACATATATAATAAATGCAATAATGATATAATGAGGGTAATTAGCATTTTGTTTCCTGAAGAACTTGTTGTATACATGTGCTTGAAATCTTTGAATTCTTTTTTAGTTAGGTTGAAGTATATCATACATTGTATGTCATCTTTGCCCTACTATGCTATAGAACAACACAATTTAAACTTCCTTTCTTGCTACATTTGGGTACCCTTGTTTAACCTCTGTCCTCCCTCCCATCTCCCCTTGTCAATCACAGCGACCACTATTCCATTCTCTTCTTCCCAGAAGATCCTTAGATTTTTTCCAGTTTCCACAAATGAAAATACTTGTAATGTTGTTTTTCTATGCCTGACCGTTTCACTTAGTACAATATTCCTTGGCTCCTTCTTTCTAGCAGTCACAAAACACAAGATTTAACTTTGATGGTAAAGTTATAATAAAATACTTAGATGTACATATTTTCTTTATCCATTTATCAGCTGATAAATACTTATTTCCATTTTGCCTTTTATTAATAGAGTAACAAAAAACAGGCATGTAATTTTTCCACAAGCACAGTGATTTCATCTTCTTTGGATATATATCCATTAATGAGATTGCTGCAGCAAAGGGATACTCTATTTTCCAATTTTTGAGCCATCTCCAAAGATTTTTCATGTGACTATTTAATAACTCAACATATACATTATTTGTATTAAGAAAAAAAAGAAAGAAAGGAAAACAAATGAAGGACATAGTCACATGTGGGAATAGAATTAGCAACTTTGATTAGGAACTGTTAGGTTAATGCTAAAACCAGCTTTACTGTGAAATATTACATTACTTTGATTCTAATGAGTTATCCCATATATATATGTATACACACACACACACACACACACACACACACACACACAAATAAGTGCAAATAGAACAAGGCAATGAATTCCATTGTACACAGAACCAACTTATGAACTAAACCATAAAAGAAAAACAACCAGAGCTCTCTGTGCACCCTTATCTATTACAACTTCCTTCCTCACCTATTCCATATTTAACATTGACTGGTCTGAGTATGATTTTATGTTAGATTCATTAAATGTATTTCTTTCCAGATTTTAAAACTCATATGAAAGACAATGTATTTTTACAAAGTCTTGCTGTTTTCATTAAATTCTGAGTTTCAATTATAAGACTATTTAGTTATTCATTTTGACCAATGAGTGAATCTTTCATATATTTCTTCACCATTTTTCTACCTTTTTCATTAGCCTAAATAATTCTGCACCAAAAAATTTCTTACTTGATGCTCCTTCATCATAGGATATACATCTTTTCCACTCTGCCTAAATTGCCAAGTTCTTCCCAATGAAATATATGCTTCCCAGGGTAAAAAGGGGTTGTCTTAATGAAGCTAGAAAACTCTTCTTTTAAAATTTAATAAAACTGATGGATGATAAATAATTTTTGCTTTGTTTTATTTCATTTCTTTTTTGGGAATTACTGGGGATTGAGCTAGGCTCACTTGCATACTAGGCAAACTTCTTCATCTGTACAAAAGTCATATTCATTGTTGATTTATTTTTAATTTTTCTGTGTATTATTGAAGATTAGCATCTTTTGTATGTTTTTAGTTTTCCTTTTGAACTGTTATTTCCATTTCTGTTCATTTTCTCTTTTTGCACTGGATTGTTAATTGAGTTTGAAAATCAAAATTCCAATTAAAGGGCTATAAATATTGATGTGCTATCAATTTTTAGGTCCTTTAGAGATGATTATAAAGCAAACTTTGGAAGTAACTTTGCTGCCACAACTGAATAAATGTTAAAGATAATAGGTCTAGTTGCCAATATTTTCCTTGAAATGATTACTTAATTCTCTTCATATATGCTAAAACATTTTTGAATTTTAAAGCTTTTCTTTAAGCTGTAGAATGATCACTGAAGGAAAATTGTAGTTTAGACTGATTTATAAGTAGGTATGTTAAATGCATAAAAAAATTAATTGAATTTCTCCCTGGTGGCTTTTATCTATGATACACTTGTATAAATTACGATCTCATTTAACTATAGATGGAGACAAATCTTTTCAGATATTTGACATCTGCTTTTCACATTAACTTTTTTAAAGAGTACCCTATAGCATAAATCATGTGGTTTTTGTTACAGAGGAGTATTTCTTTATTTTTATTCTCTTTTCTTTTTCCTGTGAGGAATACTTGCCCTGATCACTAGTCATGTTTCTGGGTTGCACTCTGCATTTCAACAGTTGCTCAACATCAAAACATTAACTATATCAAATTTTCCTCATATGATTCTGAATGAAAAAGAAAGTTTCCACTTATTTATACTTTGTATTTACATAACCCTTGTTGCAGTTTTTCTTGCATGTTGCCAATAAATCCACTACCAAAAGATTTAAAGGAGCAAGGGGTTTTATTCTTGCATGGATAATGTAGTTACAATTCTTAATCCAATTGACAGGAGAGCCCACACCAACACTAGAGGCTGAGGGAACTGTCCACACCAAATCCACATAATGGCTGAGAGGATAACCTTTACTTGCCGGACCAGCATGTCTGGCCAAGTATACAGAAGGATGTTAACATTCTGAACCAGCTTCCTCATCTGGGACTTCCTCATCAACTAGACAATCTCCTGCAGATTTGCTCTGGGCTTAACTCAACGACTAGTTCTCTATAAATGAATTTGGAGCTCAAATCCTCAACTGTCAAGTTGACACTTGTATCTAATAATGACAATGCACCACTTTTCAACTTAACACAAAAATATATCACTTTAAACTGTACCTTCAATTCTTGTCCCCACAGGACATTGAATTTTACTAAATCTGTATTTTTAAATGTTCTCATAGACAAATTTTAAAATGTTCTTTCATAAAAACTTCAGTTCCAGGGCCGGAGAAGTGGCCCAGGGGTTAAGCCTCTGCCTTGCAGGCTGAAGGTCCTGAGTTTGGATCCTAGACCCCACATATAGACTCCGGACACAGGGCGGAAGCAGGGGCGGCCTGCGTTTCTGGTCCTGGTAGGGCGGAGCCTGTGAATCCCGGGGCAGAGTAAACCAGGAGGAGGTGGAGGCGTCCATGGTGGTTCCTGAATTTGCCCATAGTTACACACACACACACACACACACACACACACACACACACACACACACACATACACACACACGCACACACGCACAATTGAATAAATAATAAAAAAACCCTTCAGTTCCAACATTTTAAAAGCTTAAGATTTCTTAACTTTAAAGTCCTATAAAATCTAACAAATTATTTGTTTCAACACAAAATAAACATCAAAACGGAAGCATCATGATACATTAAGCCAATATCAAGTGAAGATGAAAGTCAAGCAAATCAGATATTCTATCCTGTACTTCAACATCAATCTTCTGTTGCTCATCATGCAGTCACTGAGGCCGAAAGATTCTGGGTAATTCCGGTTCCTTTTTACAGCTCAAAGTTGCACAAGTTCCTTGAACCAGGCTGAATCGCCACTCGCAGTTATCCCAAGCACACATTCCATGATTCTAGCATCTCCTATAATAATACTCTGGATTCCCATCTGCAGCTAAAAGTTCCACCTTTCTTGCAGGAACTCCAAACCTGCCCCTTGGTGACAAGTTGCATTCACTCCACTTGAACCTCAAATCTTGCAAAAAAACAAGTACCACTTGGGTAACACTGACAGTTCAGCAAGGTTGAAACGTATCTTGGTTAACTCAAACCACAGCTGTACCAATATTTGTGTGCACACTCTGGAAAAAAACTTTTTCTGGCAATCAAAACTTTTGAAAGGCACGTATCAATTAGGGCTTTTGGTTCCTGAAGGAAGCCGGGATTTTTTTTATTATTATTATTATTTATTCAACTGTGCGCATGTGCGTGTGTATGTGCGCGCATGTGTGTGTGTCTGTGTGTGTGTGTATCTGTGTGTGTGTGTAGAACCACGGACGAATTCGCGAACCACCATGGACGCCTCCACCTCCTTCCGCCCCGGGATTCACAGGCTCCGCCCTACCAGGACCAGAATCGCAGGCCGCCCCCGCTTCCGCCTGGCGTCTATACGTGGGATCTGGGAACCGAACTCAGGACCTTCCGCCTGCAAGGCGGAGGCTTAACTCCTGAGCCTCCTCTCCAGCCCAGGAAGCTGGGATTTTAAACTGCATAATCTCCCCCATGGTAGTATTCATTTCTCCCCCTGTCTCAGAGCAAAGCACAAGGTCTTCCTTCAGTGATGCTCTTTTTTCTGATAGTGGTAGCTGCTCTTCTTTCTTCCCTTCCCCATCCAAAGTTTCAAGGCTGCTGAAAGATTTGAGCGCCAAGCACATTTGTAGAGAATTAGAAGTTTAGATAAGTCTATCAAGCAAACCATTCCATCATCTTTAACTTCATCTCCAAGTGGACCCAAGGAATCCACAACTCTCTCAGCATTTCTATTCTCCAAAAGGGCTACTAAACTCTGAATAATGGTATTTGTAATCCATAATCCCAAAATCTTCAAACATTTCAATTTCTACAGCAAAACTATTCAAAAATCCATAAAAGCCAGATAATCAGATTTATCACCAACACCCCTTTTTTCTGGTACCAAATTCTGTTTCAGTTACTCTGCATGGCTGCTGATAAAATCATAGCAAAACAGTTTAGGGGAACAAGGAGTTTTATTCTTGCCGGTGATAGTCTAGTTACAGTTCTTAATTTAATTTGACAGGAGAGCCTACACTAATACCAGAGCATGAGGGAAGTGATCACAGTAAATCCACATAATGACTGAGAGAGAGAGAGAGAGAGAGAGACAATCCTTCTTACCAGATCAGCATATCTGGCCAAGCGAATAGAAGGATAACAATTTTCTCAACCAGTCCCTCCATGTTATTCACCTGCTTGAGGATTAGTCCCACCCACCATGGGCTGGACCCTCTCATCAACTAGACAATCTATGATTCATTCTAGGCTTATCTAAACTTCTAATTCTCTACAAATGTGCTTGGAACTCAAATCTTTCACCATCAAGTTGACATCTGTACTTAACTGTCGCAAGTGCACCAGTGATAGGTTTCAGATAATTCTCTGTTTATAAGCATAGTCTGTGACACAGTATATACTGATTCTCTCTCTCTCTCTCTCTCTCTCTCTCTCTCTCTCTCTGTGTGTGTGTGTGTGTGTGTGTGTGTGTGTGTGCATATTTGGTGTTTTTCTGTCACTTTTCTTTTTTTCTTCTGCAGGAACTTTTACCAAACTTGGAGTTTGCTGGTTTGGCAGACTGGCTGGGGAGGTTGCCCAGACTATCTGCCTAACTCTGCCTCTTTACCCCTTTGTTATAGTTATTGTCATGCACCACCATCTCTGGCTTTTCCCTGGATGCTGGAGGTCTAAATTCAGAGTTGTGCAAGAAGCATTTTACTGATTGAACCATCTCCCCAGCCCTCCCTCCTACTCCAAGATCTTAATAGTAGAACTTCAAAAAGCACCAGTGCAAACATTTTCCTTGTTTCTGTGAATAATAAGGACAACAGAAATCAAACACAAAGTAAACATGATCAAACCAGCAGAGGAAATATCAAAAGACTTTCAAATCAATGCAATGAATCCAATTCGAAGACGAATGCATAGAAATCAGGAGTCGCTAGGAAGAAAGAGCTGTTAAAAGTCAGTTTCTGGAGTAAGACAAAGCACATGTAACTATAACTGATACACAACCAAAGTGCATCTTCAAGAGCCTGGAGAGCATTCAGTGATTATAACTCGTAAAGGTGCCACAGCTCTGAAAATAAACGAGGTACCTCTGATCTACTGAGAACCTTGCAGGAAATCACTGTGGCAAGCAATGCTAGTCAGAGAGGTGGAGAGTTATAAATTTCAATCAGTATGAGTGCTTTCAAAAATAAAGAATTCCACAATAGGTTTTTGAAATGAATCAGGCTAACTGGTCAAAGAAAGAGAGGAGGGAAATCTGGACTCACTCATTTGCATTTTACATAGGTCCTATCAGAGGAATCATTTTTAGTTAGGAATTTGCCACAATGCACAGAAGTGATAGAACAAAGAAGTGTTCAGAAGATACCAGGGGACCAATGTAGGAATATATCTGTTAGTGAAAGTACCTAACTTCTGGAAAAGAATTTTGAGCAAGTAATTGGGGGAATTCTCCCTCGGTCTAGATAGAGCCTAGTTTTAAGAGCGTCACTGTTCCTTTAGGGTGGGGGGCTGCCCAGGAGGCTCTGGGAGGCCTGCCATTTATGAATAATTTTATGAAGCAATAAGCAGCCTTTTACCTATCTGTTCTGGAATATTACAAGCTTGAACTTTGCATGAGGCTGTGTCTGTGAAGCCGCATCCATACGACTCCTGTGTATCATCTACATTTTGGTTTGCTTTTTTTTATGAGAAAGCGGGGACAAAAGCCCAATAAAATTTTACAATGCTCATCATCCTTGAACTTGAAACGAGCACTCCACTACACAGAACTCCAAATAAAAAATAAATAACCCTTCCATATTTTCGTTTGCTATCACTTAGCACTCGGTACAGTAAGAGTTGATAGATCCTTGGAGATATAGAGGAAGAATGGTCCTTCAAGAAATCTCTGTGGTCTTGGCATTTATATGAATCTTGGTTCCTTTTCCATCCACAGACCAAAGCATATTTAAAATGATGTATCATCAAAGCAATTCAGTGTCCTATGAAGATTAGCAGGAACATGGGCCATAAGGAACAAGGACAGTGTCAACCAACTTGCAGGGACCATGGAAAAAGGAAATGGAAGAGCTGGTGTTCTTTGGAGAAGCTTCATCAGACTTCTGTGGGTCAGGTTATCTTACAGTCAAAAAGGAAAAAAAAAATCCCCAAAATTCAAAGATGTGAGGATCTTACTGAAGACTTAGTCAAGAGCTCCAGACAGTATTTCAATTTCAAGAGTTGCATGAGCACAGCACAACAATGTCTGCTTCCATTTGTCCTCTACAATAGCTGGCCTATGAACATTTTACCATGGAGGAGGGAGGAGAATTCCAGGGGATATGGCTCCACCCTGAGAGATGACTTGGCACTGGTGCCTGACAGGAGAGGGAGAACTCCTTTAATCACAGTTTACCCACTGGTGGGCCATACATGTTCCAGGGGGTATCCTGACTCTTGCCTATGCAGGCATGCTGGATAGGATCCAATATGTCACACATGCAGAGGGCCAAGGGAGAGGGAGGGGGAAAGAGAGACTATTCAGAAAGAAATATTTGTGAGAAGGGATGAGATTGGGCCTGGGGGCTGGGAATAGGGGATGAAAACATTCCAATTCATTGTATAGGAAAGCTTCAAAGAATAAAGAAAAGAAAGAATGTTAGAACTGAGAGATTGATGGGGTCAAGACGGACATGCATTGAGTCATTTGCAGACGATTCTGGGATGAGGGATGATAGGAATCCTAGGTTTCCTCAGGCAGTTGACTTGGCAGGAACAAAATGGATGAAAAGAATTGTGGATGTCGTCTCAGCACATCCTGGCGGTCTTGATTCAGGGAAGGACAAACAGGCAGGAGCAGGTTGCTGTCAAAGCCTCACCAGTCCTGGACGGGACACCTGGAGGCCAGAGAGAAGTTGGCTTTTCCTGGAGTCTGTGGACAGGAAACAAAGCTCAGCGCAGTGCCTGTGGCTGTCAGTAGCCTGAGTCATCCGTGTTTGTGTCTAGTGTTCTTGCCAGGCAAGTGTGTCCCCTGTGCTGCCAAGAGATGCCTGCTAACATTTAGAAACATTATTTCCTGGATGTATTTATTTGCAAATTGGGAGTTTGGTTACTTTCAAGCATCTGCGTCATCTCCTACTTAGGTGGGAACCAAAATAATCATGCTTCACTTGTGACTCTTGAGCATGGCCATCTAAAAATCATAAATCAAGGAAAGCTGTATGGAAATAATCTCTGATTGCATCATCTGCTGAAATCAGTGCTAGTGGGCTGGCGAAATGGCTCAGCAGATGAAGACATTGGTGCATACCCCTGAGGCCTGCGTTCAATCCCTGGAGTCCACATGAGAGAAGGAAAAAGGCTACTTACCATACCTGTCCACTGACCTCCATGGGTACCCAGTGACCTCTCTCTATCTATCTATCTGAAATAAATAGATAAAAGATTTTTAAAGAGTCTTTAAAATCAATGTTGAGATCAATGCTCATTTCTAAATGTGGTACTCCAGTCAATATAGAAACATCCCTTAGAACCTGCCACTTAGGAGAGAGTTCAGTTTTTCCAAGTGAAACTGATTTTGTGCATAAAACATAGCACATAGCCAGTTAAAGCAAGTAGATTTTAGGGTATTGTAAATGCACTTAGACACATAGCAGCTTAAACCCTGGTTTTAGTGTGCAGTTCAGTATTGTTCCTTCTAAGTGCTGATTGTCCTGTCTATATTTTGAGATTGCAGTGGCGGTTCCTGCCCAGTTGGCTCACACCTAGCCTATGCACTCCTGTGTCTCAGATATTCCTTCCCTGTATTCTGAGGGCCCTGTGCCCCCAGCAGGGCTTTAGCATCTTTGCAAAATCTCCTTTCCCACAGCACAGTGATGATTTGGCCTTGCTGCATTTGAGCAAATTTATTCTAAAACAAGATGTCTTTTTCCAAAACAAAACAAAACAAAACAAAACAAAACAAAACAAAACTCTGATTATGCAAAGCATTTTAGGAAAAGCCAGATATGCCCTTCTCCTGACTGATCCCAGGACCCCTACCCATTCTTTACTCAAACAAAAAGGAAAGGAGATATGAAACTATTACCTTCGCAGGCAGTCGTTTGCTATATTTTAATTATGCCTGCCTCGCTTATTGTCAGAAGGTGGTTTGTGATAAGAGAAGAAAATGTGCAAGCAGGCTCTTAAAACAAATAGAAATTAAATTAATGAATAGAAAAATAAGCCACCATTTTGCTAATTAGTTTGACAAATAAAATTTTATGATAAATTTTAAATTTATTTCCAAATCTCCTAGCAGTCAAAACAGAAATAAATGAGTTAGAGCTTGCCTAGTGGGTGACTAGGGGAATGATAGTCTGAGTGCCCAGCACATGGCACTTTTAGTCTAACACAGCGCCTCCTATGAGATCAGTTCTTATCCCCCTTTGCAATAGGCACTCAGAAAAGGAAAGCATGGTTAGCAAGGCCAGATAGGCAGAGATCGTGGGATTATTTTTGCTTTAATTGTAGTCTGCCTTGTTCTCGCTAAGGCCCAGGAGCATGGCTGCTATCTAATTTAGGTCCACTCTACGTGTCAGGTCTTGGCAATGCAAGGTAAGGGATATCTCACTGTGACCCACAGGTTGTGGTTTTGGTTTCCATGACAAGCCCCAGTAGGACTCTGCTCAGTAGTTTCTGTTATTGCCAGAGTAACAGAAAAGAAAGTTGCTTCTAGTGGGAATCAGGGTGAAAGGAAGAGTTTCTTTTTCCAATAATGAAATTTACAGCAGCTATTTTTATTATTATTATTAACACAATATTGGTTTTTAGGGTCTTTCGAAAAATTTGCCACACCCATGTGATGTAAAGAATTGGAATTTATTTTTTCATGGTGTCAAAGGGCCAAACTCAGGTGTCAGTGGGCACTATGACCTGCAGAAACTCCAGAGGCAGTGTCCTGTATTTGACGTGTTCCTGACTTGTCTCCATGAATATGCTCACACATCCTTCTTCTCTTCTATCACGCATCTCCCTCTGCTTCTTTCACAAAAGGCATGTATAATAACTTTCAGGGTCACCTCAGGAATCTAGGCCAAGCTCCCTTTCTTGGAGGAGCTGCCTCCAACAGCATCTTTCTCATGTCATTCTCAGTCCTTTTTAACAGTGATTACACATTCCCTCCCCTGACAGCATTGTTCTGTCTGAGCACTTGCTAGTGGTGCCTTTTGCATCCATACTTCTATCAACCATCTGTCTGAGGCAATGAAAATCTCTTTCATTATGCTCATACTTTTCTCACAGTCTACCTATTAACCATTAAAAGATTATTTTCAAGATTTTAGATATTATTACAGTATCATTTTACTTTCTGGTATAAATGATCACAAATTGGATATGTTAAAAACTGAAGAATTTATTCTCTCATGGTTTCAGATCTAGTAGTTCACCATCAAGGTATGGATCAAGGTCTCCCCATTCTCCATAGTACATCCACTCTTTGTCTGTACCCGTTTCTGATGGCTGTGAATATTCTATGTCCCTCTGGTCCCCATCTTTTCACTGCTTTTGGTTGCATGTATTTTATTTCTTCTCTCTCTCTCTTCTTCTCTCTCTCTCTCTCTCTCTCTCTCTCTCTCTCTCTCTCTCTCTCTCTCTTTCTTTCTGGAGCATATATACCCTGCCAGGGTATATCAGGATATATACTCCCTTGGAGAAATTTCTCCTCTCAAGAGCCTCTACTTCGTCACATCTTTAATCACCTAAGGTGATAGTTTCTTTTAAAGTACATTTGAATATGTAGCCACCAAGATAGTTTGCACATGTTCTGGAACATACCATTTTCAGGACTGATTTGGTGAAGAGAGCATATTCGCAGTCTTCCACACCTCCAAAAAAATCTCGCCTTTCAGAGAAAGATACTTTCTGTAGGACTGCACCCAAAGATAAGGGTTTCTATTCACTGGAGTAGTTAGTAGTTGTTTAGAAAGCACATTTTTATTTTAAGCCTCAAAGTATTCTACCTTAATTTCAGTGGTAAAGGAGAGAGAAGACTATATAGTTATTATTTCACAAAGAGGCTCATGCCTGTTTATACAGGAGATTTAAAAGGACTTGAGTGTTGAGGTCTAGTGTAAGATAATGAATAGGCAGAGAAAGAATGAGATGGCCTGTTGCTATGGAGAAATACAATTAATATTTTCTTTGACTTCTCTCGGAAACCCTCCAGCAAATCTTTCTACTTTCTGATATTTACCACAGTTTGAAATCCTTGCTCAAGCACAACTTGTTCCTCTCTTCCACACAGAAAGAAGCCTGAAGTGATGCTTTCTGTCCAGTAATGGTCTTGTTGCTGCTCAGCATCTACCTTCCCTCAGGGAACCAGTGCGCATCCACCTATGCACCTGTGTACACCTCGATGGTTGCTGTCCTTCTTTTCTTGTCATCCAGCAGTTCTACATATCGGATGCTCATCATAATTCATACTGAGTTGTAGGACTATAAATGTTTAAAATCCAGGCACAATTATCAATGAATTAGAGTGTCTGGGAACAAGGTTTAGACATAAGAATACTGATAATCGGGGCTGGAGAGGTGGCTCAGGAGTTAAGCCTCTGCCTTGCAGGCGGAAGGTCCTGAGTTCGGATCCTATACCCCATGTATAGACGCCGGGCGGAAGCGGGGGTGGCCTGTGCTTCCGGTCCTGGTAGGGCGGAGCCTGTGAATCCTGGGGCAGAGTAAACAAGGAAGAGGTGGAAGCGTCCATGGTGGTTGCCGAATTCGTCCGTGGTTCTACACACACACACACACACACACACACACACACACACACAATTGAATAAATAATAATAATAAAAGAATACTGATAATCTTTCTGGGAGAGTGGCATGATAATAAAAATGTGAGAAACCTTGATCTAAATAATTCCTTTTTGTTGTCTTTTGAAACAGAAACTTTGCTGTATAACCCAGGCTGATTTTAGACTCATGGCAATTCTCTTTTTCAATACTAACAGTAAAAGTAGGCATCACCACTTCCTGATGCTTAAATAATTTTAATGTCACCCATCAACCCTAGGTCACATCTTAAGCCATTATTGAATACGCCAACTTTCTCTCTCATTTCTACTGAGCCTGAGCTTCAATCTCGCTAATTGAAGTTTTCAAATAAGATTTCTGGGATCCTTGGTAGTGGTTGCCAATTAGACAGGATCTAGAATCACCTAGGAGACAAGTTTCTAAGTGTATCTTGGAAAGATACATAGATTAGGTTAATAGAGGTGGGAAGTCACACTCTAAATGAATGGGCCCATTTCACAAAATAGGATCCAAGACTGAATAAAGAAACAGAAAGTTAGTTGAGTACTAGCATTTGGTGGTCCTCTTCCTGATTGTACATGCACCATGACTAGCTGCCTCAGGCTCTTGTCAAGAATTCCCACCATGATGGGCTGCACCTTCAGTTGCAATTGTTAGTCATTTTGTCCCAGAAATATAAAACACACCTATTACATACCAACACTTGAGGCTGTTGCTGTGATAATCTAACCATATTTTGCTTGTTTGTTAGCTTTTAGATCTGAAATAATGATTTCCATTTCCACTCACCTTCCTGTACACAGTATGGCTTCACGTTTTTTATGAATGCATCAACTTCTATTAAGTGCCACATTGTTTTAATCCACTTTCTTGGTGGATACCTAGGCTGATTCCATGTCCTGGCTATTGTGAATGATGCAATAATAAATATGGATGTGTATCTGTCTCTGTGGTTTGCTGGCTTAGAATCTATCAGGTACGTCTTCCAGTGGAATATCTTGGTCACATGAATTGTTCTATTTATTTGAAGAACCTCCACGTGCTTTCCATAATGACTGCAGCAATTTCTCTTCCCCTTAAAAGGGTTCTCTTCTTTCTCCACATACTCACCAACATATATTGTTATTCGTTTTCATTCTGACTGCTGTGACATGGAATCACAATGTAATTTTAATCTCTATTTCTCTGGATGGGACTGTTGAATAACTTTTGGTACTTACTGGACATTTGTATTTCTTTGGAGAACTGCCTATTAAATCATTGCCCATTTGCTGATTGGATGCTCTATTGCTTAGATTATATTTTCAAAGTTGCTTATATATTCTGGATAAGATTCCAGCAAAGATTTTTTTCCTATTCTCTTTGCTATAAGTCTGCTGTGCTGTGTTAGACATGCTGGAATCATTTTTAGCTCACATTGTTCATCATTTGGTTAATGAAATTACTCTTTTCTCTGTTCCTGTGAATGAGACTATTGTTCTCTGACTGTTGTGACTGGAATGTTTTTTCACCTCTGTGTATAGTATTTCTCCAAGTATCTTCCACAATGACGGCTTGGTGTTCATGACTGCATTAGTTTCTGCTTTACTTGAAATCAATATTAAGACTTAATTTTCTTGGGGATAGCAATTACAACTAACTTTCATTGTCAATTTTCCTCATTTACAATCACTATGAAACAAACACCTGTAGGTATCAAAAAGATTGTTTGCAGAAAGGTTTCAAGAGGTAAGACTTATCCTGAATGTGGAAGGTACCATTCATGCATTTGCCTGCATGTTTCCATAAAATTGCAATCAAACAGCTTAGGGGAACGAATTCTGGCTAACAATTGTTCAGTGACATTTCTTAGTTCAGATTGGAAGCAGAGTTCATAACAAATACTAGGATCTGAAAGAACTAGTCACAACTTAAAACATTGTTGAGAGAGGAGCAAAGTTCTCTTGCCAGGCTGGATGACTGTCCAAGTATTTTACAGAATGCCAAATCATTTCAGCCTATCCGCCTGGGCAGGGAAATTTTTCACCCACTATGGTCTGAGTTTTCACTCATCAATTAGACAACTCCTTTCACTTGTTCAGGACTTGCCTTAGCTACTAATTCTCCACAAAAGTTTGAGAGATACCCATTGCTTATGACTCACTTGTCAAGTTGATACCTGTATCTGTCACTCTCGATCTAACACCACAAATTAAACAACCTGAGTACCAGAATCTTTCTTTTTCTATTTCTGACTGCAGACACAATGTGACCAACTACTTCATGCTATGTTGTTTTGTCTTTCCTGCTGTGGTAGACTCCATCCTTTCTCAAACTATGAGCCAAAATAAACCTTCCCTTATTTAAGCTCCTTTCTCAGGTATTTCGTCACAGAAAAAGAAAAGTGGTTAAAACAATAATTGTGGTTGACAGCTATATATTTTTTCAGCCTTGAAATACATATAAATCTATGTTTTTCTGATTTTAGGAATGCTGATGATAACGCTAATGTTTTTATGATGAAACATCATTGTACTTATTGTTTTCTGTTTAGAGTCTTTAATATTGCTTGTCAGTTAAATTTTTGATATTTTGACTATAGCATGTTATGGAGAGATTCTTCTGTGATTATTTCTTTTTAAAACTCTAAATAGGTCTTGTGTTCAGATGTCTATTTCAGTTTCTAGATTTGGGACTCTTATGTCAGTATAATTATATGGAATAGGTCCTCTATGGTTTTAGTGTTTATGTTAACTTCTTTGTTTGTCTGTTGGGTTTTAAACTTTGAATCCTTGATCACATCCCAGTGCTTTTGAACATTGTGGTCTTGCTTATTTGTTTTTCTTTGCTGATAACTGAATCTAGCATTAGATTGACCCTGTATTCCATCTCTATTATTCTTCCTTCTGTTTAGTCCAATCTATTAGTGATGATTTACATTGTACATTTATACCTGATTCATTTAGTAATCATTTCCAACATTGCTATTTTTTAGCTCAGAATTTCCTTGCTGAGCTTTTTTGTCACCTTGTTGATTTTTATCCATATTAATGGTTTTTGTTTAGGTCACCAGAATAAATTTGAAACAAAAAGGTAAACTAAATTCAATTCAACTAAAATGTAGCCATTAAAAGAATAAAATAGCAGTTTTCTATTAACTTGGAGAAATATAATATGCTAATCTGTATGTATAATGGTTACTTTTTAGTTGAATTGAGTTTACCTTTTTGTTTTAAATTTATTAATATACCATCAAGTAACTTTCAGTTGGGTTACATATTTTCTTCAAGTGCTGAGAAAATAAAGTTTTACAGTTAACTTTGCATATGGGAGAAATTCTGTTAGTCGGGGGCCCCTGTATCCATCCAACTTCTCCAGATGCCTTTCAAACCACAAAATATGAATGGCAATCTCTGAGGTTGTTCAGAGCATAAACTGAACTATGGTCATTAGAGAGCTTAATTTTAAGTTTAGAGAATTCAAAGTGCTAATGTATATTTCATTCATAATATCATTAGCTGTGAGTGTATGGAAAGACCTGCTTTTTGCAGCTCTCATAAAATCTTATAAGAACGTTTCACATTTAGTGTTCCTTTAAAAGAGACTCCCATGTTGTTTTGTAACCCATTTTAAACTTAGAAATAATTTAAGAAGTGAGGTAAATATCCAACCTTTTCCCTTTATTCTCAAAATGGCTTATTATTTCTTGATATCATTTGCTTAATAACCCACATTTGCCTACTGAGTAGAACAGTCATTTGTATTGAATGTCAAATACCCATGTGTATTGGAGCTGCCACAGTTTTGTGACTGAGCCAGGCAGCACAAGAACATAGCTGCACAAAATAAAGTGGAGGGGAGGAGATGCACTGTATTGGAATATTTTGTTGCTTTTGTTTTGCATCAGTCATTTTTAGAAAAAATAGTTGAAAATGTGCCCTGGGTAAATGGGATTTTGGCTTTAGCTATAAGCAAACCCAGACTGTCATGGAAAGATCACAGACTGATCAAATCAGATTGCCTGACATTATTATCATTAGTCTTGCTCTGTCTCATGGTGTGTGTGTGTGTGTGTGTGTGTGTGTGTGTGTGTGTGTGTGTGTGTGTGTTTTATGGCAGGGATTTTCGGTTTTTTTTTTTAATTTTTTTAATTATTTATTCAACTGTGTGCATATGCATATGCATGTGCGCGCGCGCATATGTGTCTGTGTGTGAGTGTGTGTGTGTGTGTGTCTGTGTATGTATAGAACCACGGACGAATTCGCGAACCACCATGGACGCCTCCACCTCCTTCTGCCCCGGGATTCACAGGCTCCGCCCTACCAGGACCAGAAGCGCAGGCCGCCCCCGCTTCCGCCTGGCGTCTATACGTAGGATCTGGGATCCGAACTTAGGACCTTCCGCCTGCAAGGCGGAGGCTTAACCCCTGAGCCACCTCTCCAGCCCGATTTTCGGTCTTGACATTACCTTCACAAGATGATTTCAGTCCAACTGATTTGGTGGAGAATTTAAACATGATCTTTTCTATTTTGATTTTATGCAATAAAGAATGTTTGGAAATGTGCTTTATATGAATACACAATTTGGGTATTGCCATCAATATTGCCTTTTTCTGGCAAAATAGCAAAATTGTCTTTAAAAAGTTGACATGTGCACCATTTATTCAGAAGGTAGCTCTTTATGAAGACTCTAGGAAGATAGCAACTTTTTCTTTTTCAATAAAAATTTATTGCTCTTCACAATCCAAAAGTTTGGTTTAGACAAACTTAATTTTATAAAGTTAACAAAGATACTAGCCTTGGGTTCCAAGAGAGAATTTCAAAAGTTTCATTTTAGCCAAGAATCTGACTGAAGGACACATCCCTGAAGGAAACCAAAGACTGACTCTATACTTCCAATTTAATCTGCTGCAAAGCAAGAATATTGGTTGGCTTAAGCTTCTATCTGAATTCTCCCTGTCTATTGCGAGGCACATTCCAATAATCAGCCAACTTGTTTCCAGATTCTAACTAGATTACCACCTGTGCTTTCAAACATTGTGACCCTTTTTTTGGAAATGGGTGTGACAGTGCAAAATGGCCAGAAGCAAGAGTATTGCCAGATTAGTATTCCCACTTCTCAATTTTCCAGGCATCTACATTTTAAGGCTAGATTTCAGATTCAACCAAAAGCAATCCCAATCTATGAAAATTATTTAAACTTAATTAAATAATAAACCAGTTTAATGTAAATTATAAACAAAATTCTCATCCAATGGCCAGAAGGCTGATCTCCAATCGAAACATGGAGATATAAAAAAATCTTAGAGTGGAGTAAGTTTAGGTCATCTTTTCAAGGCACTTATAGAAGAAAATATTTTAAGCAGGAAAATGATTTTGGAATGAAATGTAAAATTATAAAAAAGTATAAAAATACTAAACATGAAATTGGCACAGACTTCTTTGGGCAGAGTTGGAATTATATTGTTAACTTTTATATATTTATAACTTTCCCTAGGTCTTCATTCTTGGACATACTTTTTATGAGACCTCACAATGCTCACTGAATATCAAATACGTTAGTACCACCAGGCAATGGCAGTGCAAGCCACATTCAATAATGCAGCTTAAATTCATGAAATTACAATGAAGCTTCAGCCAAGAACATTTAGACTTACATCCAAGAGCATACCTTTAAGGAAGGCAATTTTCAATTATGATATTTTGTAGTCTCAGGAAATAAGATGGCTTTCTGAGCAAACTGTCCACAGGACCAATGGATGAAACTATAAACTTCTGAACAATAGCAGAGTCTTAAAATTATGTTCGCTCTGTTTCCAAATCTTCAGGTTCTTGATGAAAACTCCCTCCGTGATGGGTTTATGAGAAATTCTGAGTGGAGATTTATTGATGCAATGTATTTGTTTTTTTGTTTTTTGTTTTTTGTTTTTTGTTTTGGTTTTTTTTTTTTTTTTTTTGGTAACCATTGGGCATGACCCTTGATGAGCTGGACTAGGCAAAGAGATTTCTGTCGTCCATCTATTTGGAGGCCTAGTTTAGAAAAGGATTGATACTATCTGTCCCTGTTTCCTTAGAGTTTCAGAGGGGAATAGAGCCCTCATGGAAGCTATTTCATACTGCATCCATACTCAGGAAGTGGGACAAAGAGAAAATACAAAGTGAGTGATACAAGGCTTTAAAACCTGAAGTCTAGTCATGGACTTTCTCCAGCAAGACTCCATCTCCTAAAGGTTTCAAAACCTTCCTAAGCAAAATCACTGATTGGAGACCAAGGGTTCAACACTTGACATAACTTAACAGGAACATTTTACATTCAAACCACGACATCATGTTAGAATTCTCTTCTGGCTTGGAACTTTCAGGCTCACACTCTCAAGTTTCACCATGCATGCTACAAGAAAGAAATCTCAGAAAGCCCATCCTAGGGAATTAACAAAGAAACAGACTATTTTAATTCATAATTGATAGATTGTTTGAAGAAAGTATGCAGAAATCTCTTTCCCCACAAGTACATTCCATTCTGTGGAGGGAAAGATGGAAGTCAGGATGGGACATCTCTGGCGGAGTTCAAAGGAACCACTACTGACAGTGCATCATGAAGTGACAGAGGACTGCGCAACCTGGGAGCATTTGTAAGAAGACTTACTTAAAACACAATCCCCAAAAAGTCAGAGAGTAGATCTAGTTTTGGTTGAAAGCCAAAATTTTGAGGATACACATAACCAGGTCAGTGTAGTGTGTTGCTGATAAAGAGACAAAACTTTTATCCATGGTTACATGTAGTTTGCGGTATCTATAGCTCATCTCTACATGTTGCTTGTGATCTGTGGGATGTTTGTCTTATTTTTATATGGGACATGACAATTCATAGCACAGCTGGAATATACATTATTTGCGGAGATCAAAAGTAGGTCTCTTTCAAACCATCATAATAAGTACACTTATTCAGTGTTTCTTAGGTTACTGACATAATCCTAAATACTTCTAAGCATATTGTATTTAATTTTCACAATAACTTTCTTAATAAGGTGCTATTGGAATCCCCAATTGCACAATTATGAATACCAGGACTAAGAGTATGAGGTAAGTCAGGATTTAGTCCAGGGAACTTTCACTCATGCATCTTTATGCTTGATCACCATGTAATACTTCCCCTTTGTCATACTTAGACTTCAGCTGCTTACTGTAAATTATTAACTGAATTGTGGATTATGAAAGCTTGGTAACAGTGAAGGTTTCTGAGTGTCCAAAGGATTCTGAATGTGTAATAACCAGAAATTAATTCAAAATCAAACCCATACTGCATATAGCAGAACTCACCATATATAGCACTATATGACCACACTTCAGTCTTTACTCTTAATATATGATACCTGCATTCTTCACTGCCCAAGGTACCACACCATACAATACCAACGAATGTTGCTTGAAACACCTTGGCTCGGATTCAGGATTATTATATATAACCAAGTGCAATTTTGGACTGTGCATTTAGAGTTTCTGCTCTTATAGAAACACGATGCCTTAATTATGTCAAACAAAAAACTTTTTTTTTCCCTTTCCCCACTCCGCCACCCCGGGACCCGCGCGATCCAGTCAGCACACTTCAACCTAGGTAAGCTCCGCCCCCCGCCCATCCCCAGAACCCCAGGCAACCCAAGGGACGCAGCTCCTCCCACCAGCCAGCCAGAGCTGGAGCCGCACAGGGCCCGGGAGGAGGACCCCCTGCGCCCGGGCACCGCCCCAGCCCCCCCTCCAGGTTAAATAGCGCCGAGCTGACAACCCATCCTCCCTTTCCCCACTCTGCCGTCCAGGATGCGCACCCGGTCCAGCCAGGACGCACAACAACCTAGGTAAGCTCCAGCACCCGCCCACCCCCGAACCCCAGGCCAAATAATTCAGTTCAGTGAAAAACGCACAGAAATTGAAAGAAGATCTTAAGACTTAAAACGACAATGCCCAAGTCAAAGTGCAAATCCATGAGAAACAAAACTCAAGTAAACAAATCTCCCACTGAAGGAATTAATCCCATAATGTTAGACTCCAACCAGAACAAACCTGCGGAAAAAGGCCAAGAAAGCCTGACCCAGGATAATGACTTTCAAAATATGATCATTACCATGTTCAATACTATGAAAGAGGAAATCCGGGAGGAATTAAATAATCGAATCAATCGCTTTGAAGAGGAACACAACAGACACTTGGAGGAGTTGAGAAAAACAGTGCAAGAAACAAAAACAGGCATAGAGCAGTTAAAACAGACTCAAGCAGAGTTTAAAACTGAGCTAAAAGACAAGTTATCTTCAACCCAGTACTCCATAGAGTCTTATCAGCAGAACTAACAAAGCAGAAAACAGAATTTCAGAACTTGAAGATAAAATGGGAGTATTAACCAGCTCAATGGAAGAGGTTGTTAAAGCCAAAAAGATACTTGAGAGAAATATTCAAGAGATATGGGACACCCTGAAGAAGCCCAACATGAGTATTCATGGAATACCAGAGCAAGAATCTCAAAATACCACCCCTGAGGAAATTTTTCAAATGCTCATGAAGGAAAACTTTCCTCATATAAAAAAAGAGAGGCCCATCCATATACAAGAGGCATTCTACACGCCAAACAGGTATGACCAAACCAGAAGCTCACCAAGGCAAATAATAATTAAAACACTCCACATTCAAGATAAAGAAATGGTCCTGAGAGCTTCAAGGGAGAAAAAACAAGTCACTTTTAAAGGTAAACCTATTAAAATAACAAATGACTTCTCAGTCGAAACAGTAAAAGCAAGAAGAGCTTGGAGAGACATACTTCAAGTATTGAATGAGCAAAAATGTCAACCCAGACTGATTCACCCTGCAAAACTATCCGTCATGATCAAGGGAGAAAGAAAAATCTTCCAGCACAAAGACAACTTGAAGGGATACATGTCCACCAAACCAGGCCTTCAAAAAATGCTAGAAATGATACTCAAGCTTGAAGACAAAACAGGCATATCCGGGAGAACAGAAGGGAAGTATAACACCATTAAAAGTGAAGCAATATACTTAAAAAACTACTAAATATAATAAATGTCTGGAATTCAAAATAGTTTCTCCATTATAACACTAAATGTTAATGGAATTAATTCACTGATCAAGAGACACAGACTACAAACTTGGATTAAAATCACAGTCCATCAATCTGCTGCCTGCAAGAAACCCATCTCACCACAAAAGATAGGCACACTCTAAAAATAAAAGGCTGGTCAACAATTCTACAAGCTAATGGAAGCAGAAAACAGGCAGGGGTAGCCATTATGGTCTCAGACAAAGTGGACTTCAAACTAAAGAAAATCATAAGAGACACGGATGGGTACTACATTTTAGTCACAGGTTCAATTCACCAGGAAGACTTCAGAATACTGAACATATATGCACCCAGCACGGGCCCTCCCACATTCATTAAGCAAACCCTACAACATCTAAAGCGAGAAATCAATCCCAAAACGATAATTCTTGGGGATTTCAATACCGCCCTCTCAACATGGGATAGATCTACCGATCAAAAACTCAACAGAGACACTTTGGAACTTAACCAAACCCTTACTGAAATGGATCTTACAAATCTCTATCATACTTTTCATCCACGCACCAAAGAATACACATTTTTTTCAGCAGCACACAGAGCTTTCTCCAAAATAGATCACATATTGGGCCACAAAACGAATCTCCACATATACAGGAATGTTGAAATTCTAGCCTGCACTTTGTCAGACCACCACGGATTAACAAGCAACAGAAAATACACTAACTCCTGGAAACTTAACACTATGATGCTGCATGAGAATTGGATTCAGGAAGAAATTAAAAAAGAAATTCAAGATTTCCTGAAAGCAAACGATAATGAAAATAAAACTTATCAAAATCTCTGGGACACAATGAAAGCTGTTCTTAGAGGTAAGTTCATACTTCTTAATGCCTACATCAAAAAAATGGAAAAATCAGAAATAAATAAATTAACAATGCAGCTAAAAGCTTTAGAGACACTAGAGCAATCTGATCCCAAAAGCAGTAGAAGGGAGGAGATTAGCAAAATAAGGGGGAAAATATCTGAAATCGAGATCAGGAAAACGATAGAGAAAATCAACCAGTCAAAAAGCTAGTTTTTTGAAAAAATCAATAAGATTGATACACCCCTAGCTAAATTAACCAAAAGCAGGAGAGAGAAAACCCAAATGAACAAAATTAGAAATGAACATGGCGTTATCACTACTGATACCCAAGAAATCCAGAGAATTATAACATCATATTTCAAAAACTTATACTCTTTGAAATTTGACAACACAAAAGAGGTGGATGAATTCCTAAGTAAACACAACTTACCTAAATGGAATCAGAAAGTTGTGAATTATTTAAATAGTCCTATAACATATGAGGAAATTGAGAAAGTAATCTCAAATCTTCCCACCAAAAAATGTCCTGGACCAGATGGATTCAGCACAGAGTTCTAACAGACATTTAAGGAACTAATAACACCAATACTCCTTAAACTGTTCCACCAAATAGCAAAGGAAGGAAAACTATCAAATTCCTTCTATGAAGCTAATATCATCTTAATCCCAAAACCTAATAAAGATACGTAAAAAAGAAAACTATAGACCAATCTCTCTGATGAACACAAATGCAAAAATTCTCAATAAAGTCTTAACAAATCGGATTAAAAAATGTATCAAAAAGATCATTCATGGGGATCAAGTAGGCTTCATCCCCGGCACACAAGGTTGGTTCAACATATGCAAATCAATAAATGTAATTCACCATATAAACCAGTCCAATGTTCAAGATCACATGATACTCTCGATAGATGCAGAAAAAGCTTTTGACAAGATGCAGCAGCCCTTTATGATCAAAACCCTAGAGAAGGTTGGAATGGAAAGAACCTTTATCAATATAATAAAAGCTGTATACAACAAGCCCACAGCAAGGATTATACTTAATGGGGAAAAACTTGAAGCATTCCCACTTCAATCAGGAACTAGACAAGGCTGTCCACTGTCACCACTTCTTTTCAATATTGTACTTGAAGTCTTAGCTGAAGCCATAAGATAAGAAAGTGACATAAAGGGATTCAAATCGGCAAGGAAGAAGTTAAGTTATCTTTATTTGCAGATAATATGATCCTATACCTGAGTGATCCCAAAAACTCCACTAGGAAGCTCCTGGAACTAATACAGAAGTTCAGCATGGTGGCAGGATACAAAATTCAATGAAAACTTTACAATGAAAACTTTAAAACCCTAAAGAAAGAAATTGCAGAAGACACCAGAAGGTGGAAAGACCTCCCATGTTCCTGGATTGGCAGAATCAACATCGTAAAAATGACCATCCTACCAGAAGCAATATACAAATTCAATGCTATATCAATTAAAAAGCCCAAAACAATTCTTCAAAGAAGTTGACCAAACAATCTCAAAGTTCATATGGAGGCACAAAAGACCCAGGATAGCAAAGACAATCCTGAGTAACAAAAACACTGTTGGAGGTGTCACCATACCAAACCTTAGTCTATACTACACATCCATAGTTATAAAAACATCCTGGTACTGGCTCCAAAATAGACACACAGATGAATGGATAAGGATTGAAGACCCAGATATAAGCACACAAAATTGCAGCCATTTGATCTTTAACAAAGGGGCCCAAAAAAATCCAATGGAATAAGAACAGTATCTTGAACAAATGGTGCTGGCAAAACTGGATCTCCACATGCAGAAGATTAAAGCTGGACCCATACTTGTCACCATGTACAAGACTTAATTCCAAATGGATCAAGGACCTTGATATCAGGCCAGAGACTATAAAAACCATAGTTGAAAGGATAGGGAACTCCCTCGAGCTGATTGGGCTAGGCCAACATTTCCTAAACAGACATCCAATGGCACAGTTACTGCTACCAACTCTCAACAGTTGGGATCCTGTGAAATTAAAGAGCTTCTGTTCAGATAAAGAGATTGTAACACGAGCTTACAGGCAACCTACAGAATGGGAGAAATTCTTCATAACCACATATCTGATAGAGTTCTACTATCCAGAGTGCACAAAGAACTTAGAAAACTAAACACCAAGAAAACTAATGGCCCAATAAAAAATGGGCCCTGGAACTTAAAAGAAACTTTACGGGGGATGAAATTAAAATGTCTAACAAATATCTGAAAAAATGCTCCACTTCTTTAGCCATCAGGGAAATGCAAATCAAAACTCCCTGAGATATCATCTCACCCCGGTCAGGATGGCAAAAATCCACAATACAAACAACACCAAATGCTGGAGAGGATGTAGAGAGAGGGGAACTCTCCTACATTGCTGGTGGGAGTGCAGGCTCATACAGTCACTCTGGCGAGCCGTCTGGAGATTCTTAAAGAAACTAAAGATTGAAATGCCATATGACCCTGCTATTCCACTTTTGGGAATAACCCCCCATACAGCAGAGTTTCACCTCAATAGCACAAGCACGACCATGTTCATAGCAGCACTGTTTACAATAGCAAAGTCATGGAATTAACCCAAATGTCCAACAGTTGATGAGTGGATAAGGAAACTGTGGTATATCTATATAATGGAGTACTACTCAGCCATCAAAAATGATGAATTACTGGAATTTGCTGGGAAATAGATGTCATTAAAAACAATTATATTAAGTGAAGTATCCCAGACCCAGAAAAGTAAGCGCCGTACGTACTCCCTAATAGGTGGCTTCTAGTACCAAACCCACCCAGCCCACTTTGAGACACTCAAAGATAAATCTCTGTAATACCTACAGTAATTGCAAGGATTATGAACAGGAGGGATGGGGTTGGAGGGCCACACCAGAAACAAGGAGAGAGGGGACCATGTTACAGCAGAGAAAATAGGCCAAGGACTGCAAGTAAGTAATGAGACACCTGGTTAAGTTCACAGACGTTTGTTCCTGATCATTTACAACTGAGGGGGTATTATCTCACCAGAAGGGGAGGGCATATAGTCTGGCAGACAAAAAGTAACCATTTTGCAAATGGGTGATTGACCCCTCCCTCACTGTGGTTTCCTACTTTTATTACATCTACCCTTGAATGTGCTCTTATAGCAAGACTCCAGTTTAACAGCTTTTTGTCTCTGGCCAGGGAGTGACATATAATGCCCATCAGGATGGAGTGAAGGGCATTTCAGGAGCAGCAAAACTGCAAAAGAAAATCAACAAACCACAATCCAGAACTTCAGAGACTCTATATCAACCACCTAGACCTAGGCCAGACTAATCTCTCCCCATCCTGAAGCTCAGCAAAGAGGGGGCGGTAAGATTGTAAGAGCAAAAGGATGGGAGGAGCAATGATTTGCAAGATACTCCACACAAGTTAGGGCTGAAGCAATCATAATTGGACTTTGCATGCCCTGCCCAATATTCAACACACTATTGACCTCACAAAGTCTAGCATCTGCTAAAGGCACCAAGATCCTTGGAGGCAAGGGATTGGCAGCCACAGTAGTGTTCCTATGCTTAAGGGGAACACGGGAAAGGGTTCAGGGAAATGCCACTGGGTCCTTGTACATCACCGTAGAGGAGGGCCCAGAGGAGAGTCAGGCATGCACAGTAAAGGACTCTCTGGGGATTGGGGGGGCAGGCACTGGGGGATGGGGAGGGAGGAGTGAGGGGTGGGGGAGCAGGGGTTCAGGGGGAGGAAGAAGGAGGGAAGTAGTATACCTATTAAGTTTGTATGAGCAGAAATAATAATAAAAAATGTTTAAAAAAACAAAAAAAACCTTTTTTTCTGCGATTCCACACTTATTACTTTTTTGTATTATACAATATAGAATCCTTGATTTCAAAATTTCCTTTTGAATTACTAATTAGCTTTGTTTTTTAAAAAAATCATTAAATAAATTTTGGCTTAGAATTGGAATAGAGTTCCTTACTATTTCTGAAATGCCCTAAATATATTTTGGCCATTTATTACTGCTTATTTATGCAAAATAAATTTCTCAGAACCAATGAATATGAAATTAAATTAGTATTCAATTCTGAAAAGTATCTATAATGCTCCACTCCTGATAGCATTAAATGTTTAGCCAAGGTTTAATTCTTCTTTATGATTTTTGATCAGTAAATATTTGATTTATATGCCTATAACCCTGGGGTTGCATAAAGCTGTTTCTAATAGAAAATTCCCACAAGTAAAAAGTTTAAGAAGCACTGGTTTGGGTAATGGAGCAACAATTAATTGAGGACTGGGAGTTTGTGAGTTGATGCTGGTGGTCAGTTGTGTGTAACTCTGGACAAGTGGACAGTTCAGATAATCTATAATCTTCCATGAGGAAATAGAAAGTTGGTTGAGTCTGTCAGTCATCCATGAAATGTTCATTCCAGTTGGTTAGGTTGTTGAGCAATGCCCAATAAAACACTGAATTGTTTTCTTGCATACTCAATTCAGGTCCTTAAAATCTGAGTTGTTTCCACTTGGTAAATTGGCCTTCTATTCACCTGGCTAGCCTGGTGACATCACGTCCACTCTCTTACTCATTTATTCACCTATGGATTGAGCCTTACTTTTTACCAGGTACTATCCAAGATGCTAAAGCTGAAAACAGAAAGAAGTGAGCCTTGCCCTCATGTAACTTAAATCAGTCAAAAAAATAAATAATCATACAAATTCATTTGAAGGAAACTCATGTAGACTCACCAGAGAAGGGGCACAGCTGGCTTCCCAAGAAAGTCAAGGAACCCTTCTCAAGAGAGGTGGTATTTGATTGAACATTTCCAAAATGAACTCACACCAATAACAGGTTATTGCAAGCAGAGATGTTCTAGGCAAGGATCCAGCAGAGAGGGTGGGGTTCTCAGAGAACTCTAAGGAGTTCAATATTGTTGGCCTTTGATCAGCAAGGCAGGAACTGACAGTTGAATCCTGACACTTAGGTCAAACAGTGAAGTCTTTTATATGCCAAGTATAAGAGTTTATAGTTTATACTCATTTTAGAAACTGAAGCCAATAATTCCTGGTGAGATTTTTGACTTTGGAACTACCATTGTGATGGTTAATATAAAAGCTGCATTAGTGGGGTTGATAGTGGACCTAAGGATCCATTCAGCATCTTAGACTATATTACTCTGTGGAGTTTCTTGAAACTAGAAATAACAACAGCTCTGACCGATTCTGTTCATGGGTTGGAGTCACAGTCATGAAATTTCAGAGCCTATTGTGGAGTGAGATTGGGAAGTAATCTTCCCAGGAAAGATTGTTGCCTTAGTCTGAGAAATCAAAGATGCATAATATAACAGACAGGGCTTGAAGTTTGAGGCCAATATGTTTGCAGTACAGACGTTCACAGCCATCTCCTCGCAAACAAAATGATAGCAAATATAACAGCAGCAATTTCACCTCAAACGGAGAATTTTGCTGTAGTCTTCCTGATAGCTTTATTATGATATTATAGATCCTACTTGAAAAGAAAACCAGTAATTTGGCCTTTAATTTTATTTTGCCCACTCCCCTCTTGTGTGTGTGTGTGTGTGTGTGTGTGTATGTGTGTGCACTCCTGTGTCTGTTGTATCAGTGTGTGTGTTTGTTTGTCTGTATTTATATCTGTGGGTGTATGCTTGTATGCATATATTTTGATACCTGTGTGGTATCACATTCACATGAGTGTAGAGATTCAAAGCTTTTATTGTGAATCATCCTCAGTCATTTGTCCACCTTATTCTTTTTGATCAAACCAAGAATTCACTGATGGGATAGTCTGGCTAATCATTTTGCTCTGGGGAGTCCCAGTCTCTGCCTTCCAAGGTTAGAATTACAGGTGTTCCACCTTACTTATCCAACATTTTTCATGGGATCTTTTTTTTTATTTATTTATTTTTAATTTTTTTATTATTATTATTTATTCAATTGTGTGTGTGTGTGTGTGTGTATGTAT
Source organism: Typhlomys cinereus (assembly GCA_023101885.1). Taxonomy (NCBI): domain Eukaryota; kingdom Metazoa; phylum Chordata; class Mammalia; order Rodentia; family Platacanthomyidae; genus Typhlomys; species Typhlomys cinereus. The sequence continues at coordinate 3,743,773 of JALPQD010000157.1, read as the reverse complement.
GTGCACACGCATGTGTGTATGTGTGTGTGTAGAACCACGGACGAATCGGGAACCACCATGGACGCCTCCACCTCCTTCTGCCCGGGGATTCACAGGCTCCGCCCTACCAGGACCAGAAGCGCAGGCCGCCCCCGCTTCCACCTGGCGTCTATATGTGGGATCTGGGATCCGAACTCAGGACCTTCTGCCTGCAAGGCAGAGGCTTAACCCCTGAGCCACCTCTCCAGCCCCCTTCATGGGATCTTGAATCTGAGCTTTAGTCCTTTTACTTATGCAGCGAGCACTTTATTTACTGAGTCGTCTCCCTCCCAGTCGTGGTTTTTAACTTTTGCAACTAAACTCTTTTAGATGACATCCAAGTAGAATTTATAAATAAGATCTCCATCAGAAGAAATATACTTGTGATAAGTATATGAGCATAAAATACAGCCACATTTCAGAGAATCATTGATCAGATTTGTCATAATTTTATATTTATGCCATAACTTCCCTATGTTGAGAGAAGTTTACTCTTCACCTCCCTTACACCTCCATTCACATATATCCATATACACATCACCCATGCACATCTCAAAAGTGCCCCCAAACATAGAATAAAATGCTGTCTCTCGGCCTTTCTGTCTTTCCAGAAGGTAAAACTTCCATTTAGTGATCTTAAAATTTCTCTTCTCTAATGAGTTTTTAAAAATATTTAAGACAATTTCTTATTACCTTAATTAATTTCTTATTTAAGGATTGTTTCTATGTTTTATTTTATTATGCTTCAGTTTGTGCTACTTTTTTTTTGCCTGTCATCTTAAAGTAGTACTTTTGCCTAGAAGTTCAATATTAAAATAAGCACTATAGGCATGAACATCTGAAAGGTGTTGAAACCCTTGCTGTTGTTTTTTTTTTTTTAAACATGAGTCATTCTATCAGCATTTTAACTCAATAAAGCTAAGTCTAAATTGTCCTTTGATTTGCTGATCCTTGAGAGGTATAACAGTTAATCCTGGGTGTCAAGTTGACCACATCTGGCATTAACTAAGATCAGCTGTGAGACCACCTGAAGAGATTATCTGGATCAATACATTTACAATACAAAGACCAGTCCTAGCTCTGAATGGAACCTCCCAGTAGCAGACCAGATAAAAGGAACCACAGAACAGAAGACTGGAGGGAAGAGAGATTCTCCAAGGATGTCTGCAGTGACTTCCTTAGCCTGTCTCCAACTTCAGCCACCAGCCACGTCGCCTCCACATGAAAGACTGTTTTCCCCCCACTGGAACAATAAACTGAATAAACCTCCCTTTTTCCTTTAAGTTGTTTGACTTTGGATGTTCTCTCACAACAACTGTTAAGAGTAACTCTTACAAGAGGTATTACAATTAATTGAGATTCCTTCTGAGTAGAGTGCATTGTGTCCATATCTTTAAGGTGAGTCATGTGCCACAAATGAGCTTTTTCCATCTTCTAGATAGTCACCAGGTTCGAATTCCATGTTGTGGATTGTAGGATCACACATCTGCCCTAATAAAACAAGCCCATCTAAAATGAGGTGAGCAAAATGGAAAATGCATAACATGGCTGGGTGCCAGGAACCATAAGCACATTCCAGTGAGCTAATGCTTTACAGACAGCATTGTGCTGACTGACAACTCGTGAAGCTCAACTAATGTCATTTGGTACTGTTTTTTCCCTGACATCATTCATTGTCTCTGTAGCTAATCAGAATATATCATTTATATGACACAACTGTCTCAGAGACTGAGGCATCTATACCAATCTAAGGCAGGAAGAATTATTCCTTGCCTATGTAATGGAAATATCTCTGGGCTGATGTGTATTCCAGGATGACTGTAAGGAGAGACTTTGGAGTGAAACTGCTTATTTATTCAGACTTCAAATCATTAGCTATGTGATTTTTAAGTAAACTGTTCAACCTTTCTTTACACCAATTAGCTCATCTGTTAATGAAGTTGGGTGGAGTAAATCATTGCTTTTATGAGGAATGCATTAGAAAACACATGCATAGACTGTGGTACATAGGAGATGTTTAATAACTATTTTCTCTCTCATTACAAACTTTCAATGTTTGGTTACCAATTGGAGTTCTCTAAGCATAGGTGCCCTTAGTTCATCCAGGTTTATTTGTTATCTAGGATATCACAAATTTTGCAAATGGAGACAATGTCTTCCAAAGAGTCAGATGAATTGACTCCTACCACTTTCCCCATTCCAGATGAATTCTGCCTCTATTCAAAGTGATTCCACTCATTTCTTGTAACTACCAGTGAATTTCAACGAAAAAAAAATAAAGTTTAAGTATTATCAAAAACTTGTATTTTAGGGTTAGAAGAAAATGGTGTTCATGATGAACTGTAGAAAAAGATTTAGCATGCATCTTGAAGTCGGCTTTTGGTTCTTTGTTTTTTATAGTAACCACAAAACACATCTTGCAAAAGTGAGAACAACAACAAAAAACAAAAAACAAACAATAAAAAGTGAGAACAAAAAGACTCATATATACCAAATAATTGTTTTCTGGACACAGCATCCTTTTTTTCCAAGTTGTAAATACTAGCAGATCTTGAGAAGTTTATACTTTACTAGAAACTATTTAATATATGGATTAATTTCAAACATGCATAACTCGATTCAGGTGATTAATGCAAAGTAAAACCTTTTCTGTTGCAAATAAATAAAGGAAATTCCAGGTTTTGGAGATCATGACCATGTTGTCTTTATTCTCATGTTCAGTTACAGTGTTTTTGAAAATTTGAGTAGCAGTCTTATAGGTTAAGTTGAAACTAAAATTTATCATGATAATGCCTGTTTATCTGTCTATCTATCTATCTATCTATCTATCTATCTATCTATCTATCTATCTATCTTTCTACCATTATCTGTCATCTATCTACCTATCATTTATCCATATATCTATCAACTATCAATCATCTATAATCTACTTATTTAGCACATATATAATATATAAAATAAATATAGCACATATATGCATATACTTAGATGAGAAGAGCGCAGATTTTTATATACATTAGGAAAATACATATGGGTGTATTAATATACACCTTTAATTAGATGTCTGGTACAAGAATCAAAGAGCCACGTATTATGGATTTTTCTTAGTCACCCCCATGCCTCTCTCTGGGGCAGAAATGCTAGAAGGTTGTTCACTTTTTTGTCTTCTTCCAAGAACATGAGCTGGGGATGATTAGTTTGCAATTTTGTGTTTTTATTGAGAATTATAAATTTTTCAGGCACATAATCATTCAGATACTAACCCGGTGAGTGTACAAACACACAGCATGCTGATTACCTACTCTACTTGACACATCGACATTCCTCCTAGATAAAGAGAAAATCCAAACACAGAAATAGTAAAGATTCAGAAGGAAGATTATGAGGCAAGTCATCCTTAAGGTCATGTTGAATTTCCATTTTATTTTATTTAGCACAGAGACAAAAAAAATTAAACATAGTGGTAAATTGCCTTAGTAGTGCTGGCAATGCTACTTGTGTACTGTTAAATGTCAAAGGAGTTATCTAGTCCTTATAAGGAGTCATTTAAGTGGTCTCTCTCTCTTTCTGAACAAGGAATTCCAGTAGTGGGAATAAAATTGTTGGAAAAAGTATATTTAAGAAATGGAGTGATAATCCTTGGTTCATTCTGTGGATTTAAATTTTTCCTTAAGTCTAGTTATCTTAATAATTTTCATACTTTTGAAATATTTGGCAAATATGATGCCTTTTCCAGAAGCGTGTAGGAAGTTCCCTATGAATGCCAAAGGACTGTGGAAGCTAGTTTTGAACCCCTAAATTGAGAAAGGCATCTTTTCAGCACTATAAGTTCAGTGAACAGTCTATTTTTATATGTACTTATGTGTGGGGCACATCCATATGTATGGGCATGTTCACCCGTGCATGTGAAGATGCACGTGCAAGTATTCATGTGCACACTTATGTATACATATGTATATATAGGTCCAAAGTTGATGTTTGGAATCTGCTTTCTGCACTGTTTTGTTTAGACAGGCTTTCTAATCAAACCCAGAGCTCCTTGATAGGGCTAGTTTCCTTACTCAACCTACTCTGGGGATTCCCAGCCTCTGTTTTCTGAAGCTGAAGTTACAGACAGGCTGCCACACAGATCTGTCATTTTACATAGGACCTTGGAATGCAAACTCTGGTTCTTTGATTTGCACAGCACACACTCTTCCTGCTGAGCCATCTCCCAAAGCAATAAATGGAACTTCCTTAATATAAATGCGCATCAATAGGTGAAGGTGTATTATGCTTTTTTATTTATGTATGTAATTAAGTTATCTCAAAATATTTCAACTAAGTACAGACAAGTAGTAAGTTAATGTGAATATTTCAATAGGATCTCATTAGTAACTAACATAACTTTTCTAGATAAGTGGCAGAATACTCCATTAAATCTAATTTTCATGTAAACATTTTTCAGTATAATTACTAGGAATTTAGTACAATTACTAGGAATTCCCCTAAAATTCAAATGTGCCTTAATGCAAGGTCCCTGGCATTTAATTTGAACTGTATTTAAATTGAACTGTATAATCTGTGTTCCTTCATGATTCTCACTTTTCCCTACCAAATGTGCTATATTATCTCATGTTTTATTTCTCTTTGTTCTCATGTCTACTGAGGAGCCAAGTATATAATACATGGCCTTGAAACTTACTAAATGAGAACCAGTAATTCAATGTCTAGGCATTAGAGACTTTTGTTTGGCTCAACTATTTCAAGGAACTGCACAAGAGTATAGTGAAGGTTTGAACTCTGAGTTAATCTTAGTTTTAAGTAATCTGTTGAAATTTGAAGTTAAAATTGGCACCTACATCTTATTAATTCCTACGCCCCTGTTTTGAACCTGCAATGTAAATCTTCAAAGGGAGAAATAGTATTCTGGAGAGTATATTATTAATTAATAGGGGCAGCATGAAGGGCAAAATAGAAAGGAGAGAATGACTGGATTTAGCAGTGGGAAGGCAGGAATAATGCACACTCAGCAGTGAGGGCAATTCCACACAGTGAAAAAAGTGGTTCTGGATCTCACCAGAGTTTTGATAGTACTGACATGGGAAATAGACGCTGAAAAAATTATCCAGATTTAGAGCATAATTGTGGCAGATGCATATGCACAACATTTTACATTGTGTAATATATATTGAGTTTTCCAGTGTTGAAATTGAGACCTAAATGTAAAGAAAATTATATTCAGCTCTACCATCCATCTGGAGAGAAGGCTCAGTGATTAAGCCTCTGCTTGGCAAGTAGAAGAACCTGAGTTCAGATCCTAGATCCCACATAAAGATGCCAAGGCAAAATGGCACCAGCCTGCATTTCTGGCCCTGGGACTGAAGCCTGAAAAACCCAAGAGCAAAGTCAAAAGGAGTTAGAGCAATCTAGTATGATTCCTGAAGTCCCTCTTGTGCCTCTACAGGCACACAGTGCCCTCTGATACACACACACACACACACACACACACACACACACAGTGTCAGTTACTCTTTGTGTTGCTATAAGACAACACCCATATCAAGCAACTTAATGGGAGAAAGGGAGATTTATTCAGCTTATAGTTCCAGAGGGGAGATGGCAGGAACAGCATGAGACTGGTGGAAGCTGAAGACAGGATACGTCATGGAAGACATCTTGGAGGCTGAGAGCTGCTGCATGTAAGTTTAAGAGCAGACTCACTTAGTCAAGCAGGGCGGGGCTAACAACCTCAAGGCCCACGCCCTGTGGCTTCCTTCTTCCAGCAAGGCTCCACCCCCTAAAGATGCTATGATCTTCCCAAATACTAATAGCAGCTAAAGATTCAAACACGTGAGCCTGGGGGGGGGCAACTCCTTTTTCCAACCATCTCTCTCTCTCACACACACACACACCACACACACACACACACACACACACACAAACACACACAGACACACATGAAATTAAAAGAAAGTCTACTAGCATTTGATTAAGTGGTACTGGAAAACACCTAACATTGAAAAAACTGACAGGCATTGTTTTATATTGGTAACTTGTCTGAGAAAACCTGTACACCAGCTGGGAAATGAAGGCTTCACCAGCTCAAATGAAATATATCCAGGTCCCAGGTGCAAGGTAACAGTATATTCAGGCCCTTGTCTACTCCAGATTAATATTTCTGGGCATATTTATGGGTCTTATGCTTCTTTTTCCTTCAGAACAATGGCAGGAATTCTAAGACTCCTCTAACCAGATAGCTCTTACAACAGTTCATACCCCAGGAAAACAGCCCACGGTTTTCTTAGAGAACAATGCTCCCTTTGTTTCTGTCTGGCTTTGCTTTGGCAACTAGTGGTCAATGCACATCAAAATAAGGATGACAGTTCACCATCCATTGAGAAAGGGGATGGCAGAAGCAAAAGGGCAAACCCCCATTTTCTATGTCGTAGTTTCACTGTACTTTGTTTACTCTGAACTTTATTGAGGGTATTTTGCCATTATGGAAAATTCCACCACTGATGATGTGCTAGTTGGATATATAGGTGTCAACTTGATAATTAAAGGTTGAGCTCTGAACACATTTGTGAAAAAAAAATAGTAGTTAAGGAAAACTCTAGAGCAAAGCTTCAGAAGATTGTCTCACTGATGTAGAAAAACCCAGCCGCAGTGGATAGGACCATTCCTAAGGCAGGTGATAACGTGGGAGGAGCTGACTCAGCAATTCTTCAGTATATTGGCATTCGTCGGCATATTCTGGCTTCTTACTCTCTGGCAAGTGAAGTTTGTCCTGCTCAGCAATCTGTGAATGTGGTGTGGCTAGTTCCTTAGCTCCCTAGCGTTGGTTTGAAATCTTCTGCCATGCTGGACTAAGAACTTTGAATCACATCTCTAGAATTGGACATCTCTAGAAGGCCACTTTCTGTAAATCACAGAAAGAGCCTTCACCAGAAACTGAACCATATGCCAGAATAAAACTCCCTTATTCCCCTGAGCTCTTTGCTTGTGGATTTATTGGCAATGTGTAGACAAAATGCAACAGATAGATACTTTTTGTGATTTTCAGTCCTTCCATTCAACATGGAAGATGAAATGCTGGTACTATTTGTTTTCTATTGAAACATTGAAATATCAATTATATTACTGTATTAATCCTTATTTGCAATATAGGTGTGACATTGTTTTCTTTTTTAAAGATATTATTTGTATATAAGTGCATTATCTATGAATATTACTATTCATTATTACCGTAGAATATTTTTTGGAAGCTGCCACTTTAAGTTATCTTGTGGGAATATGTATTGCAAAGAATGCCTGTCAATGTGAACATTTGACATCCATTTAAAATACATATGATTCACAACTTGATAGATTAATTATCCTCAGTATCACATCATATTCAGAGAATAAGTTATGGCAAAAAGATAATAGTAGTAAATAATATCCCTTGACAAATGTTCCTTACAGAAATCTGCACGCTTACATGGGAAACATTTTCATTTTTACTGTTTATAAACATCTCTTATAGCATTGTTAAGAAAGAAAAATTCCTTAAGAAAGAAAAACACCTCAAGGAGTGCCTCCAGAGGGCAAGCCTTCCTAATGGAAAAGCTTGGAGTTGGATTAACAAATGCCAGACCTATTTCTTGCAAAAGGCCAGCAGACACATCTGGGACAAATATTATAGGGAGGAGGACACCGTCTCTGCTTTATCCAGGACACTGCATTTTATTAGCTAAGGGATGCAAAGTGCAGAGTGATTAAGAGCCTCGTTTGGAGTCGGGATGCACTCAACACAAGTCCCAGGTGTGCCACTTCATGGGGCCTTAAGCATCTTAGTTAATCTCTCGGAGGTTCAATTTTCTCCTCTGTAAATGAGAATAATTATAGTGCTATCTTTTATCCTCATCTAAAGTAACATGTTTAGCATTGTATCAATCTTCTTCCTCTGTCAGAGTAAAGTACCACAGAAAAGCAGACTTCGGGAAAAAATAAAAAATGAAAATAGAATCTCAGCTATTCTAAGCTGAGAAGTATGACATCCAAGTGCTGGGACATTCAGTTTCTGGTGAAGGCTCTTTCTGTGATTTACAGAGAGTGGCCTTCTAGAGATGTCCAATTCTAGAGATGTGATTCAAAAAGTTCCTGGTCAGTCTGATCAGTGTCTAACAGTAAAAATATGAGCTCCCCAGCTGTGTCCGTGTATGGCTTTTTCCTTGTGTTAATGGGAGACGAGGAGGAACAGAAGGAAGAAAAGAGTAAGAGACAGAGAGAGAGACAGAGAGAGAGACAGAGACAGAGAGAGAGAGAAAGAGACTTTATACATGTGGCATGTCATGTGTGAGAGAGACATCACACTCATGTTACCAAGCTTTTGAGCAGGCACCTTTATCCACTAAATCATTTTGCCATGTCCCAACCCTAACTGGTATCTCTTCTTCTGAGAACACCGTTACTATCAGGGCTCGGTCCTTATGTTCTCAACTAACTTAGTTACCTCTTGAATGCTCTTAATTTGCATTATCATATGCTAGGGCAAACAAGGAAGAGGTAATATTAGAGTTTGAAACTAATTCATTTTATTTCATACTATATTGCATTCAGAATAATGATATTTTAATTAACTATTAACAACTGATATTACTACACCATCTTATAAGTTAAAAAAAGGAAAACAGGATATGAACCAAGATTGGTTTCATTTCAGAATTTTTATATGTCATATTGCCACCCTGATATGGAGGCACTGAGTAAATTATTCAACCAGCTGATGCTCAAATTCTTTTTTTAGAAAATAAGACTCATAGTAATAGTCATCTGATAATATGTGGTGGCAAATTAAATGAGATAGTTGCAGATATGGAAACCAGTAGTATAGGATTTTTCTTGCAGTGGGCATTTAATTGAAGCAATTCTTACCATTACAGTAACCTGTTATGGGCTATTGGGAAATAAGTGGCCTTTGTTGTTCTTATTTTTATCTTGGAGCACAGAGTTGTAACAAGTTGTCCAATCAGAAAGACCTAAACAAAAAGTCAAGATCGGGGCTGTAGAGGTGGCTCAGGGGTTAAGCCTCTGCCTTGCAGGCGGAAGGTCCTGAGTTCAGATCCTAGATCCCACGTATAGACGCCAGGCAGAAGCGGGGGCGGCCTGCGCTTCTGGTCCTGGTAGGGCGGAGCCTGTGAATCCCGGTGCATAGTAAACAAGGAGGAGGTGGAGGCGGTCTATGGTGGTTCCCAAATTCATCCGTGGTTCTACACACACACACACATACGTACACACATGCATACATGAACAATTGAATAAATAATAAATAATAAATAAAAAAATTTTAAAAAAAGTCAAGATCAGCCAGTATATTAGGTAAGGGTAAAAGCTATAAGAAAATGTTATGCACTTAAAAAAAAAAGGAAAACACGAAGGAAGCTGGCAGGAACAAAGGTTTACAAAAAACATAAGAGGGAAAGCGGACTTACAGGCTTTCAGGGGACAGAGAAACAAGAGAGACCAACAAAAAAGAGAGCAGTTGTGGAAACAGCAAAGCAAGAATAAGTGCAGGGCTCCATCAGACATGGACAATTGCAGGGCTCCACAGTCAGCCAGACAACTCAGCTGACACCAGCAGACCAAGTGGTTAGTGCAGATGCCAATCCTTGAAGTCAATTAGAAGTGACCATGAAAGAGAAGGCCGCTGTTGCTAAGATTATGGTGTATGGTGTCTGACACACTGCATGTGAGTCACATGGCCCACAGTAGTGTTTATGTATTTCCTCATTGATGTGTGGGAAGGATGGATAAATAATAATACACCTTGTCTTGTGATCTGCACTGTGCTAAGACACAGCATAAGCACCATTGTGAAATGTCACTAATCGTGATGAAGTGATGATGGTTTTGCCCCCATGACAATTAGACAATGCCTAATGTGCACTGCAGTTGCGATGATTTCTCTTGTTCTCTGAGCAAGAGGGAGTGTCATAGTTAGGCACGGGTGTCAACGTGACTGTTGAGGGTTTGAGCTCTGGGCACATTTGTACAGAATAAGTAGTTGAGTTAAGCCCAGAGCGAACCTGAAAGAGATTATCTCTAATGAGGAAGGCCCAGCCTATGGTGGGTGGGATTAGGCCCTGTAATAAATCATGAAGAGCAAGTTGAGAGATTTGGCATCCTTCTGTACACTTGACCAGACATGCTTGTCTGGCAAGTAAGGATTGTCCATCTCTCAGCTGTTATGCGGTGATGGTGTGGCCAGTTCCCTCAGCCCTGGTGTTGGTGTCTGCTCTCCCATCAAGCTGGACTGAGAACTATAACCAGGAATCATAAGAGAGAATAAACCCTTGTTCTCTTAAGCCATTTGATGGTCACTTATCAGCAACCATGCAGGCAAACTGCAACAGGGAGGAAGGTGCAGTATTCCCCCAGAACATCATGGTCAGCATGACAGCTTTTCTAGGATGTCCCCAGGAAGATAGCATGGACAGACTTAGGTGTGAATGCAGGTTCCTTCAGAGCTTTATGAAAATAAAAGTTTCTGTACAGCAAAGGAACCAGTTAACCGAAGAAGAGGCAGCCCCAAGAATGGGAGAAAATGTTTTGCCAGTTATACATCTGATGGAATATTAATATCCAGACAACTCAATGACTAAAAATACAAATAAATCAAGAAAAATAAATAAATGAAAGAATAAACCACCCAATCTAAAAAAGAAAAAAATAAAATGCATCGAGCTGAACAGAAAGTCCTCTAAACAAGAAGTATAAATAGGTAAGAATATTCTTTTAAAATGCTCGACATCCCTAGTCGTCAGAAAAATGCAAATTAAAACGAGTTGAAGATTTCATCTCTGGCCAGTCACAATGACTGTCATCAAGAAAAAAGACAACAAAGGCTGGCAAGAGCGTGAACAGGAACCCTTACTCACGGTTGGCTGAGATGTACGTTGGTTCAGCCACTGTGGAATCCGATGCAGAGGATTCGCAAAAAAGGACTAAAAGAACTACTCTGTGACCAAGCTATAACCCTGTGGAAATAAACCCGGAAGATTCAGTATCCTACTGCAGAAATACTTGCTCATCCATGACTATTGTTTTATACACAAAGGCAAAGGATTGGAACTAGCCTAGATGCCCATCAACGAATGAATGCATAATGAAATTTTGGCACATGTTCACAAAGGAATTTTGTTCAGCCATAAGGAAAATGAAATTCACAGGAAAATAGATGAAACTGGAAAGTATTCTATTACGTGAGGTAGTAACCCAGGCTCAGAAAGACAAGCACCTTATGTAGACCTTATAAATGTGTATATTCAGGAAGATCTGCTGACATTTGTAAACATGATGGGAAACTAGAAAGTGGCTCATGAGTGGGGATGGGGGGAGAAAGAGGTATTTAGGGAAAGGACATCAGTGAACATGTAATATGAGAGCAAAAGGAGGAAAACAGTTTTAGGTCCAGTGGTTTAAGTAAGGAAGAAGTCAGGGAGATGGAGAAGAATAGGGGACTGCGGCAAGAACAATCAAAACCAAGCATGTAAGATTTTTAACAAACACATTTTAATATCTTAATGCATTTTTATTTTAGTGTTGTGGTGATGGAAGCTTATACCAGTTATTCTATCTTTGCAAATATAATTAAATCTGAAAGCTTTTTCAGATTTTCAGTTTGGGCGATGCTTATGCCCTTTCTCATTCTTTTCTTAAAATAAAATCAATTAACAAAAAAAAATAAAAAGGAGGAGGAGAGGAGGAAAAAGAGGAGGAGTTGGAGGTGGAGGGTCAAGCCATGGAAGCAGCTAGTCTCTTGAGAGTGTTCACGTAGCTGAGCTCAGTGTACTACTGGAGTTCAGTCATCGGGACCAGCAAATCCTGGCATCTTCTGTTTGTTCTTTCTTGCTTATCAACAGACTCGCTGGAAATTTCCTTATCTGGGTCAGAGAACGTGTCTATGTGTGATTCACATGGAACCACTTGTTTCTCTCTGGAATTCTGGCTCTAAGTGTGTGTGAGAGAGAGACAGAGACACAGAGATCAAGAGAGAGAGAGTGTGTATGTGTGTCAGAGGGCACTGGGTGTTCCTGTGAAGGACCAAGGGTGACTTTGGAAATCATCCTGGATTTTGGAAATCATCCTTGATTGTTTTTACCTCTTTCTTGCTTCTCTCTAGGACTTCCCAGGCTCTGTCCACCAGAGCTAGAAGTGCAGGCCACTGCTGGTTCCACTTGGTGTTTTTACATGGGACCAGGTTCCGAACTCAGGACCTTCTGCTTGCTGAGACAGAATCTTAACCCTTACTGTAAAATCTGACAGCTGAGAATAGAAGGAAGTGGATCATCAACTGAGATCTACTCGTTCAACATTGCTTTTGCTCCTTGTATTAAACCTTGTTTTACTTTCTTCAACGTATAGAAAATGTCAGGTGAATCATGATCTCTTCCCACAGCTGTCTCTTCTGCAGAGAAGAATGACTGACACGGTCAAGGCATTGGAGATTCAGTGTGACCTCGGATGAAGTCACAGAGCTCAATATAGGTGTCATAAAAATCTGGCAATTATAAGAGTCATCTGAATGTGCAACAGCTAAATATTAAATCTAAATCAAACATGCATGGATCGAGGTGTTTCTGACAGTGCTCAGTCATGCCCTAAAGTGCAACTTCTTTGGTAGCCTGGGTTTTCCACATATACATGAACTAACACTGCACATGTTAAACAGTACTCACAACACCAACAAACACCACTTGAAACACACTCAAACTCAAACTCAGGAATATTGTCATGAATACTTTTACTATCTATGCAGTGTTGTTTGCTATGTGAGAAGCATAACGGTTTGATTATGGACAGTAAAGGCCTTCAATATTTTCCTACCATTATTCTTCAGCATGTATGCATTAAATTAATATTGGATTTGGACTATATCAAAATGTTTGATTTTAAAAATTGATGCTTTAGCTGCTGCCTTGAGTTCCATAAGAAGTTTTAAGTAAATTTTGGCCTTAACATTAGGAAAGAATTTCTAGTAGTATTTTAGATGACTCTGCCCTTTTCTGCTATGTATTTATGTGAATCTGTCTCTCAGCATTGGCAGTTTTCAAAATCAACATATTGATGAGCTTTAAAAATGTTCAAGGTGCTCTTTATTCTACACTATCAAATAATTCAGCCAAAATTTAATTCTTCATATAAAAATTAGCAAGTATTAACTTATTCATATGCAGATTAGCTTTCATCTTAAATAAATGATAAAATTTATGTAGACCAAAGAAAATATCTTTGAATTAAGTTTCTTGATGGTTAATTATCTATCAAATTTTGACCCATGACTATTTTGTGTACGTATACTGAGGGTTGTGTAAAAATTTCTCAGGCAAAAAAGGTAGCAAGTGGAAAAAATTAAGAATTCCTGACTTAGATATTAAAAACACTATTTGAAAAAGAACTATTGTTTAGTGTAATGTAACCTTATAAGTAAAGATGGTTTGTCAAATATCAAAACTTAATAGTTAGATACACTCAGAAGATTTTTTAAATGATAAATTTAATAGTTTATCAGCTGTTCTTTGTGTGCTTGTATATAAAGTTTTCTAGACTTAAGTTTAAGCATTATTCTTAATTGTGCATCATGGAAGCTGCAAACTCTAATACTTATTCTGTTTCCCAGTGAGATCAACTTCTGCAGAAAGCAGGGACAGCTCAATTATATCACATTCCTTGAGTCCACAGGATCATTATTTATGGCTTCAATCTTATTCTATATCGCCTATCTCTAAAACAAGAAATACCACCGTGTACTCATCACATGTAAACCTGGATGATTTGTTATTTCAATTAAGGAACTTCACAGTACCCATGTAAAGACCCATAGATGACTTCAAACAAAATTTAATTCCTGAGTAAGGCAATTCGTAAATCTCACATGGGACTATTTTTAGAAAACACTGATTGGAATCACATCTCCTCTGGTAAGATGCTCACTTCTAATTCCAATGGTCAAGAAGCTGAGGGATTTGTATTTCCTGGAGGGATGTGTATATTTGAAACCTGGAAGAACCCAGTGACTGTCAGTGTATTGGATATAGGGGAAGAAGAGTGACGAGAAAGCAGATACATGGAAATAGACAGATGAATTCAGGAAGCTCACTTGCCTTGGGGAAAAGAGCCGTGAAATGACTGCTCACACCCTTGAAAAAGCTGCTTCTGTGCCTCATTATGCCACCTAGATTCCCAGCCTGTCACACTGAATGAGGACTTTGCAACCCAGTGATGCTAAGCCTGTCAGCCTGATGTTCGGTAATTTGGAGTGACTCCCACAGCACCCTTTTGTGGTGCTTCCTGAAAAGCAGCGGAGGGAGTTTTGCCAGGTATTCTTTCTAACTCTATTTATTACGAGTATTTGAAGAATCCAGTGAGAAAAGTTCTTTGCTTCCAATGTGCAGGGTTATTCAGCCATTCTTGAAGTATTCATACTTTAATTTTTTTTAAACTAAGATCTCAGAATGGTAGAATTTCATTTGATCATTGCAATCAACTAAATCCATTCTCTAATTGTGTTGTCTTCTCTTTTTTTGTTGTTTGTTTATTTTGCTCAATGAGATCATGATTATACATATTGTATATTTGGAGTGACTCCAAATAAGTTTTTGTGTGTGTGCTCACATAAGTGTGGAGTTCAAAGGACAACTTTTTAGAGTGGGTTTTCTCCATCCACCTTGTGGTTCAGGAGGTTAAGCTGAGTTGCAAGATTTTTGCCAAAAAAAAAAAACAAAAAAAAACAACAAAAAAAAACTTTACTCTGAGTCATCTTGTGGCTCGTACCTTTATACAGGAGCAAGAAACACTGAGGCTTTCTTTAGGAAGTAACTGTGGTTTATACAGGTTGGGCCTAGCAGATTCATATCTAAGAGCTGAGGCCCAAACACAGTAGGATTTTGCCTTAAAATACACGTCTTTATATCTTTGGCTCTCATATTCTCTGAGGGACCCTTGGATACCCATTATATCAAGTTACTCTTTCTTTGTCATTTACTCCCTATTATAATTTTGCCAGTCCTGGGTTTTTTTTTTTTTTTTTTTTTTTTGAGGGTTGAATGAACTGGCATCTTACAGAAAGCCTGAGTTGTTCAAGAGCTGGGCAACAACTACTCAATGAATATCAGAACATGTGGAAGCTCTCCATGGAATGCCTGGAATTCTGTCATTCCTCAAGAAACAGTGAGTCTCCTTTTATCTGTTCGTGTGTGCTCACTGGCACAGGATTGGATAGAGTTTATGTCCTTGGCCCAGATAGGGTCACTAAAGCCTCTACAACTCTAGTGGGAGGAAAAATCTGGGCAGAAGAGTTACATGCAGTAATTTTGCTTAAAAAATTGCCAGTGGCTGTAGAACCTTGAACTGTGGGAATCCTTGAGGTCCAAGATTGTGAAAAGACTTTTTCTAGCAATAAAGCAAGACTGTCACTTCTTTTCCTTTTTCTGACCTCTCTTCACTGGTCCCCTCTCCTCCTTCTTCTTGCTTCCCCTCACTGGTCAGCCTTCTTTGTTCTTTTGACCTTCCTCACAAACCGTTCTCTTTCACAATCCCCTGCCTCCGACTCCACCAGACTGCAAAAATTAATTACCTATTTTAGTGGGATTAGAAAGGCTCATTCTTCCCATTACTTCAGCAGGTGTAAATAGAAGTCTAATGTAAGGATAAACTTATTCATCATTGAAAAGATCCTGATGGGATTATTACAGAATGATGTTGAGGAAGGAAAGAAGAGAAAGAGTGCCTTAGTATAAACCTCCAGTCTCATGATGTCAAATTATTTTAGGAACAGTCTCTTCCTCTTCCTGTGTTTCTCTCAATGTGTGCCCTTGTATTCATGCTTCCTATACATATACATTCAGATGTTTCTCCAGACCCTTCTTGCTAGTCATGTCTTTTCCTGGACAACAAAAATAATTATTTCTGCTCATTCTCCTCCTCATATGACCTCTCTGTATCATCAGACTACATTATTGTATTCCAAGGGTTTTTTTTCATTTGATTTAGGTATATTTACTGGGACAAGTATTTGCTTGAAGACAAATCTCCCATTTTCTCTCTCTCTCTCTCTCTCTCTCTCTCTCTCTCTTTCTCTCTCTCTCTCTCTCTCTCTCTCTCTGAATTTCTCTCTTTATTGAGTACAAAGAATCCTCAATCTGCTTTCAGTCATTACTGTTGACACATCAAAGAAATATGACTTTAATTTTTCAAAGAAAATATGAATCGCATAGTGTTCCCCCTATAAACAGTGCCCTCCTCTGTTAGATGGCCAAGCAGTCTAAAATTCTCAGTGCCATTCTGTGCACCAGCAATGGCCCTGATGCTTGGGACTGTGTGGCAAGGAGCGCCTCCACCCTAGGAGATGACCTCATCTGCTTTGAGATACTGAGTGGGGTTGAGCTGGGTCAGCACTTCAAGAACACACTTCCGGTGAAGGATGAGGGGCTCTCTGAAGTGGACTGTAATTTCTCATTCTGCACAACAGCCTTCTTTGATAAGAACACTCAAATTGAAAATTAAAAGGCAATGGCAAGCTTACTATTGTCATTAAAAAAAAACCACTTAACAGGAAAAAAAGCCATTTCATAGATAAAAATAAGCATGAACTAAAATACAAAGAAAGAAGCTTCGTTCATAGTTCATTATTATTTTAATAATGTGGAAAATGCACACAAATTGATCTAAGAATTTTTCTTCAACTGAGTTTGTTCTAAGGAATGGAAAATGGGCAAATAATTTTCAATTAGTTTCCCATAGGTTCAGCAATTCTATAAAGCCACTGTTCCAATAACACCTATGTCATTGTCATTGCTGGACCTTGACTAATCTTATGGTTCATTCACCTACCTATTGTCAAAACCTTCAGAGGAGAAATGCCAAACACTTGCTAACCAAGGTTACCAAACCATAAAGCCTCATTGTCCCTAGAACCAGAATAGCTGTGAAACAAAGTATCCTGTTCTCTAGCCACCCACAAGGAAGGGGGCCTTTTGTCTCCTGGTGATGAGGCAGAGGGCAGAGAGAGGAGGCAGCAGAAGATGAATAATCAGAGGCGGCACTTAACTCTCAATTTGGTAATGATGGTCTTCCCACTGAAGATCCCTGTAAGTATCATTTGGACATGACATTTTAGTTTTCTGATCACTCATCACTGAATTATGTTCAGGTTTGTTATCTGACCTTCTGAGGAAGAGATGAGAACAGAAGAATTAATCCCCTGGAGGATGTATTGCAGGTGGTGGGGACAGTTGCAGGCATCTAAGGCTGTTTAAGTTTCAGTGACAGCAAAATTCCTGCAGGCTCATTTCAGCTGCCAAAGGAGGAAATGCTGATACTGATTCTGTTCTGTGTGAGGTGTTGTCCTTGGAGGCAGTCTCCATCAACAAACACATACACACACTCATGCATCCCACATAGCAACTGAGTGGTTCTTAAATAAAGCTAGGAAGCAGCATTTTTCTACAGTCAACCTTGAACAGAGTAGTACTTCACATTTGTGTGTTTTCACATGTGTGTGCAGTGTGTGTGTATATTGGTGATGAAGGACAAAAAGGGACTGTAGAAAACAAAAACAGCATGTGCTTAATTATCTGAAATAATAGAATACATGACTTAATAAGAAAAATAAATTTTACTAATGCAAGCAAATAAAATAGCAGAGAACTGTATGCATAAATACAAGAGCCAATACAATGAGATTATATGCGCAGAACATTTTCATGCAAACAAAATAATGAGGATGGAAAAATGAAAATGAAAATTTGGGACAGACTTTAGGTAATATGTTAGGTGTCTGGCAAATCGTGCAGAGATGATCAAAAGAACTAATGTTTATCTGGTCTTTGAGAGAAAACATGAAGTTAGTGTATTTAAGGTAAATAGATGTCTCAAGGTGGTGCGCCCAATACTGTCATTCTTGAAATCCATGTAGTGTTCACTAGTGCTTTTCCTATGCTCTTGAAAAGTAGGTTGTAGTTCCAGAAAACAATGAATATGCCTTGTCTTAGAGGCTAATGAAGAATATCAATATGGTGAGATATTAATAGGAAAAGTCATGTTACAGATCTTGTGGTAATAAACATAGCTGTAGTGTTTCTGATGACCAACACCAGAAATTAGGAGAGGTAGCTTAGACATCTTGTTTAGGGCCAAGCAGTGCAGGGTCACTTACTTTCAATACTTTGACCAGTTGTGCCAAGTGCTGCTCCAACCTATAGCTATAATGACAAATGCTTTAAAAGTAGTTTGATATAGTGTCTTTATAGCTACATCTTAATAGCTTGCACCTCCATAGGGCCTGTTTTCTCCCTTTTCATATAGTCTTGATCTTGTTTACAGTACTAGGAATGTGAACCTTGCAGAAAAAATGGGATGTAAATCCAATAAGAAAGCTGCTGGTTGCCTCTTTGACATGCATGCCACTATTTCACTAATGGTTGTTTCTTGCAGAGGTAATTTTTATTGAAGCTTGTAACTTTCATGGATTGATGAAACTGTGTATTGCTTTTCTGACCCAGCTGCTGCATAATCCTTTTTGGAACTAAGAAACTTGTCACCAAAAAGGAAATCTCCAGACCAGTTCCAATTGGTGCTTTGTGTTTGTGTCCTATAATCAATGCATGCTGAATTTTCAACAATACAGTCTTACTCTCAGTTTCTAGAGGGCAAACCCATGTTTTCAATTTTCTATATTGTTTTGGGGGTACTTTGAGACCTCTCTAATGATCAACTTATTAGGAGGTATTATATGCCTAGTACTGGGAATTTGTTTAATCTCCTGTGAGGGTTGTAGTTGAAGTATTACAGGGCGGGCATTTTTCATTTTCCCCTATCATCCTCTCTGTCTCTCTTTATAGGATATATATATATATTCTTACTCTCTTTTTTTACATAGCATAAAATATGTTTTGAAATACTAGCAATATAGGAAGCTTCTATCTGGTTATATACTACAGTCTTAATGATGTTCATTATTCCTCTCCCTCCTCCACTACTTCCCCCCTTCCAGTAAGCATTACCTTTATTAGTCCTCTTTCCACCTTGATTCTTGATTTTAAACCACTTTTTATCCACTTCTGAAGCCATAAAATACTCTAAAGTGAACTTGAACACAAGACCAAGCAGCCATAATAAAAAAGCATGTGGGTCCATGATCTAAATTAATACTATAGGTATGTAGAAATACCCCAGATGCCACAGACTCTGTCTTTCTCATTCACTTTGAAGCCATAGGAGTGCCTCAACTCTGCTGAACATTTGTGGTGCTGAAGTCCCAGTTACCAGGGGAACCCAGCAGCACCCTTTGTTGAATGATGCTGATTTGACTCATATTTTATATCTGGTAATTTAGCATTTAAACCCTTTCACCTTATAAATAGGACCCCAGATGATCTGTTCTTACACCCTCCAAGTTTAGAAGTTTTCCTTTGATGAAAGAGGTGGTGAGATAGAGAACTGTAGGAAACCCTCTACCAAAAATAATCTTCGGGGCGAGAAAGAGAAATAGAACTCTAATAGAAGCTCATGAGTCAAGTGCTCTTTGAATTTTTTCTGAGGGTTTTATTAATGTACAAACTTGTTTTCCAAGCTCCAGAGTTACTTTTGTCCTGACCCCATTTCCTTTCTCTTCTAGAAGCATCTGTATATGGACTCAATGCCAGTTTTGAAAGCATTGTGTGCTAGGATTAAATTTCTTTGAGTCTTAGATAATGGAAATCAAAAGATTTAAAGCACAAAAGGTATTCATCAGATAGATTCTATGCTAATAAAGAAACACTGAACAAGAAACCACTAAAAGAATAGAGGTGGTGTTGCTTCAAATGCATGGGTGCTTATCAAGAATTAGAGAATGAATATGTACTTGTTACTGTTTGTCTAATGGTTATAATTCTCTCATGTGCCACTTCCATGTACACTCAGGTATTTCCAAGAGAACCACTTGTTTCTGTGAATGGCAGAAGCAACAAAGAGGTTTTCAAAAAACCTTCTTAGCAGATACTCATCACACAGCTTTGAGGGTTGATTCACTTTATTAGTTGACCGATGGTAGAAAATTAGAAGTTTTAAAAGGATATTCTCATTATCTAAGGTTCTGTTCAAATATTGTATTTTTTGGTCAATGATAATAAACCAAAAATTGCAAGAGGATAATTACTGAGACATTAAAAAAACTGTATTAATTATATGGTTATTATAATTTTGGAATGGTATTCTAAAATGATAGTCTTTATGAGACAGCCATAGGAAAGTGAGGCATTCACATGATCTCATATATTGTAGGACAGATTGATTTATTTATTTTTTGACAAATTTTATTTATCTTTTCAATAGAGAAAGACAAAATGAGAGAGAGACAGAGAGAAAGAGAAGAGAGAAGGTTAGAGAAAGAGAGACAGAGAGAAGGAGAAAGACAGAGAGACAGAGAGAGAGAGAGAGGGGAGGTACGTACATACATGCCATGGTGCATGGATGGAAATTGAAAAGCAACCTTCAGATGTCAGTTCGCCCCTTATCCATCAGCTTCTGAGAACCTACCTCAGGGTCAGCAGAATTGCAAACAGACATCTTATCCACTGAGATATTTCCCAGCATGCTATCCTTTAAGGAATATAGGCTCATATTTCTTCAGTCTCCTGTTGGATAGAACAGAAGGCATTTTCTATTGCACATAGCATCTTTACAACTTTGACTATCTTTCCTCCTAATCACAAAATCAAATTTTCTCCATTACCATCTGAGACAAGGTCTAGCTTTGTAGCACATTAGATGACTCTGAATTTGTGACTCTCTCGCTTTCTAAGTGCTGGGATTATAGGATGCACTGCTTTATTAGATTTCCCATCAGTCATTTGTCCCCCTTGTTTTGTCTTCTGTCCCATTACTTTGATCACTGAACCCTACGCCTCTTACTTGTCATTCCATTCCCAAAGACTGACACTGACCATTCATTCTTCTTTGCTGAGACATATTTTTCTCATTTTTTGCATCCTTATGTGCTGGCAGATGATTTGTCCTTAAAGAGACTTCTGTCAAGATGATAATATCATCAAAAACATTTTGTCTACATTGTCTTCCCACATAATCAACCATGGTCTCCTCCATCAGATTCTTAAAGCCCTGTGGTGGTTTGACCATCATTGCCCAAACTTAGCCTCTTTTTTTTCTTATTCTGAATTTTCCCATCTATGAATTTGGTCTCTGTTTTCTGTCCTCCCTTGTATATAAACCAACTCATATTACTGGCTCATATTTGCCCTTTTATTCCTCTAGAAGGCTGTGCCTGTCATGCTGACTTGCTAAAATTCAGCTTATTATTCTAAATTTATCTCAGGTCCTCAGATTAGGTCTTCCTCATGCCTAGTGTTCTTCTTTATGTGTTCTTCAAATTTATGTGTAATAACATAAAAGATTATTCTGTTCTCTAATGTACACATGCAACTTGAAAATTTAACTTATCACAATTTAAAGAATATATACTATATGTCTGTTTATTCAATATTTCAAATAAATGTGTATGATATAGTTCTTGAATAGCCTTCATTTTTCTAGATAATGCAGATACAGAACATGAGAACAGCTAAGGAAATCTACTCTCACAGTACTTAGTTATAGTACAAGATTGATTGCATCTTGGGTAAAATGAAAAGTCTCAGGGACAAGGGATGAGAAATACCATATACTACATCAAAATTTAATAAGTAGAAGTTAAAGAAATTAGCATGATGATGTCTTTCTTCATCTCCTTCTTATCCTATTCTATGGCATCCCTCTAAGAAAACATTCACAGTCTTTGTCCGAGACCACCAACATTGCCCCTATCCACTGTTGATGTTTCCTCAGACACAGAGGGTGTAAGGAAAATCAATAAACCTTCACCTGATATTCTGGCCTCTCCTGAACCACCCAACCCAGTAGGTCACTTCTAGACTTTGAGTTCTCAAGAGGGATTTGAATGCACATGTCCACAGGCCTCAAAGTATGGCAGGACAAGAGTATATATAGGCTTAGGAATGTTGACTAGAGTAGGAATTCCATCTACTAGCCATGGGGAAGCCATCATCCATGCTTGGAATGAGACTCTCCCATTTGATATGGGATTTTAGACATATGTCACAATATTTTAAGTAACCCTCACATTTACTCCTCTAAGAATTCCCAAAAAACTCATTGTTTCATCAAGTTGGACCTTGGCAAAATCATTATGTAGATCTGTGGTCACATTTTACACAACAGATGCTCATCATGGATCTGATTTTGAGTGTAGTTAGTACTACAAAAAAGATAAGAGAAGATAGGCAAGAATCTAGGGATGAAATGATAGTGTCTTGGGCCAGAGTTTTAGTAATAAATGTGGAGAATTGTTTCCTGTGTTTGTGCATGACTTTTCCTAATGTATTTTTATCTTAATTTAATTAGCTTTTATTTAAGAAAGAAAGGAAGAAAGAAAGAAAGAAAGAAAGAAAGAAAGAAAGAAAAAGAAAGAAAAGAAAGAAAGAAAGAAAGAAAGAAAGAAAGAAAGAAAGAAAGAAAGAAAGAAAAAGAAAGAAAGAAAGAAGAAGGAAGGAAGGAAGGAAGGAAGGAAGGAAGGAAGGAAGGAAGAAGGAAGATAGATAGATAGATAGATAGATAGATAGATAGATAGATAGATAGATAGATAGATAGATAGATAGAAAATAATACATGCCATGGCACCTGAGTGGAGATCAAAGGACCAATTTTAGAAGTTAGGTTTCTCTTACTTCCAGAGATAATGGTATTCATGGTTTTGAAGCAGGTGCCTTACCTGCTGAGCTATCTTGCCACCCGCTTCTACTGTAAAAAATCCACAATACAAAGATTAACTTAACCTATGAGTTATTGCACAGGTTAAAAACACACAGCAAGTGGTCCATGCACATCTGCTGGCAATGTGATGGAATCCAATCATATCTCTGCCCTTTATTCAAAATGACAGAAACCATGCTATTTTGCAATTTAATTTATCACCCTTTTCATGAAGTATTTCTCTTTATCATCAAGATGGAAACCTACACCGTTTATTTGTTTGATTTTCCCAGCAATGATATTCACTAAAGACAAAACCAAGCTTCTAAATTGTGCCTTACTGACATTTTTCAATTTTTAGATATGTCCTCATTGTGTCACAATATTTTAAGGACTTTTGGTGAAAGAACCTCAAGGCAATGTAAGAAAGCTGAACGTTTTTTTTTTTTCTCATGAGTGTATTTCTTCCTAGCTCAGTATAAATGTTTGTGTATATCTGGACTGCATGGTAATGTTTCAAATGATTATTTATTCTGTAATGTATAGCTTTTGAGTAGGATGTGCTAGTGATTAAAAATCTGCTAGATTTTAAGACTGCTGGGATGTGTAATTCATTTTCCTTTTTTAACTGCAGCTGGGTACTTAAGAACTAGTAACTTCCCCAAGTAACTTTTATAAAAAGAATGAAATGGTTACAACAAATGGTCCCATATAAATGAGCTGAACAAAGAGATCATTTTAACTGTTCTTCACAGACTGAGTTATACAACTAGAAAAGTCTGGGATATTATATTGCCAATACAAAAATCTCTAAAATTTCCTCATGGAAGATAAAGTGAAATAATAAGATAAAAACATTTTGAAAATGTAAATGCATACATATTTGTATTTTTTAAAGCATAACAGATTCATTCTGCTGTTTATTCAGACAAGCTCAAAACCCTTAAATTCTGAAATTATTTTGACCGAATGAGTAAAAATCAAAATTAATTTCATCACAGCCTGGAGAGATGGCTCCGGAGTTAAGATTCTATCTCGCAAGCACAAAGTCCTGAGTTCAGATCCCACATCCCACATTAAAAAAATGCCAGGCAGAAACAATGGCAGCCTATATCTGGGTCTTCATGAGCAAAGCCTGGGAAATACCAGAGGGAAGCAAAAAGGAGATAGAAGTAATCCAGGACAATTCCTGAACTCACCCTTGGTCAACCACAGGGATACATGGTGCCCTCTGACACATGCATGCATGCATAAATAAATAGCTAAAATAAAAAATAATCCTAAAACTTAAAAAATTAATTTCATCAACATAAAATCTCTTACCACCTTGCTTAAATTTGTAGAAGAAACTCTGTGGGGTGAACCTTCTTCAGCAATATCTATTCTTACAATACAATCTGAAAAAATATACATTTCTAATCAAACAGCTCATTGACACAAATAAATCACGACACAAGTTATGGATGCATCAGAATCAAATGACAGTTTTGTAAAATTTTAGAAGTGGAGGTGTTAAAAGTCACAGCGTTCAAGTTCTTGTTTGTCATATGAAGTGAGTTCCTGTGATATTGGAAGAAGAGACAGCTGAGAAAGGATCTGGGTGCTTTGTGTCCTGCCCCCTGACTTATCTGAATGTGTGTGTGATGGGGGTCAACTTGACCCTCAGCTCTCTCTACGTGCTTATCTTAGTATTACTATATATCATTTAAGTTATTCTACTAACTGAGCTACAGAGAAATAAATAAAATGCTTCTGTAAATTTGCTATGTTCCAGATATTATACTAAGCAGCCTGCATCTATTGAAGTGTTCAAGAATCACCACTGTCCTATTAGATACAAACCACTATAATAAATGAAACCCAGAAGAGTTTACTAATTCATGATACTGATTCACATGATATGAAGAAGAAATACCGCCCATTACTTTCCTTATGACTATGCAAAATAGTTAACACAAAATCATAAGTTTAAAAATCAAACTGTGCATCAGAGTCTAAAATACTTGCTTTGCAAACAAGAGGAGCACAGTTCAGATCCCTAGATAGTCTGGAGGCCTTTATGCAATTTCAGCCCAGAAGGAAGGTGCCCGGAAATCCCTAGAGCAAGCTGGCTAGCCAGACCAGGCCTAATGCCACACTCTGAGTTTAATTAGAGACACATGCTCAAAGCAATAAGGTGGTAAAGTGACTAGGAGTATTCCTGAGATCATCCCTATAACTGCCACATGCGTACAAGCCATGTGCATATGAATCCATATATGTGTGTATCCACTCGCATGCAAAAACACATACACACAAGCACAAGTTTTTTCATACACGTGAAAAAATCCAATTATGTTCTTAAAAATAAGTGGACTGTAAACTACTGACACTGACTTTCTTGTTTCAGAACCACAGTAATTTCACTCTCAGTATTACACATTGGTTGAGTAACAATGTGTGTGTGTGCGTGTGTGTGCGCATATACAGGTGCATGCACATGCTTTGTTTGTGAACGTGTGGTGGAGGATGTGAATGTGCCTAAGCGAATGAATGTACAGAGGCCAGAGGTGGTTGTCGGGTGTCTTCTTGTGTTTTCCGTGGGAGTAGGAGTATGTGTGCAGGCATGTGTGAGGGAGGAATTTGACAGCATGAGCCTGTGCAGGCCCAAGGGTAGCATCAAGAATTGCTCTTCCTACCTCATTGCTTTGCTCTGGGGATTCCCAAGTTCTGCCACCCAGGATTAGAATTATAGGCTGCAGCCATATCTACCTGGCATTTTTATTTGACATCTGGAGATCCAAACTTGGGTCTTTTTGCTATGAAGCTAAGATTTTAACCACTTATCCATCAGCCCAACCCAGATACCTTAATTTTTGAGGCAGGTCTCACTGAACCTGAAACTCATTGCTTTGTCTAGCCCAGCTAGCCAGCAGCAGGGATCATCTTGTTGCTTCTTCCTCAATGTTGGAATTATAGCGTGTGCTGCACTTTACTGACTGAGTCATTGTTATAGCCCTGAAAACATATTTTTCAATTTAAATACCCATGTGAAAGATTTACATTTGTCTGACTTTGTTTTATTCCCATTTTCATCCAGTAGCACTTAGAGTGCGTGATAGAAATTTGAGATTAGCTATTGAACAGATGAAGAACTTTATATGGATGAATTGCAAATAAAATTTGTGCCTCAAAAATACTATAGAATTTTATCAAGGCAAATCTGTTGACCTAGAATGATCTTGTTGTGCCCCCAAATGGTACCTACTTTCAAAGAAGTGCTTTACATATAGGAAAGTGTCATAAACATTGTTAAACAATTTTGTATGTTGTCTCATCTTTTTATAAACTGTATAGCAATTGAGTTACATTTTTACAAATCTGAAACAGCAGAAATATTTATTAGAGGATGAAATTTTTAATAAACGATTTCAAATTATCAGCATAATTGTTTTTCCTGATAACAAATTGGCTTCATTCCTTTGGAATCAAGCATATATTTCATGATAGAAAATCAATTAATCTACATATTTAGCAATATTTTTCAAGCAAAATAAAATTTTCTGTTTAATCTTTCTTCACATATCTCAAATGTTCAAGTGCCTTCTATATTCCAAGTGTTATTTTAATCAAATGGTATTCAAGCCAACTAATCTGCAAGTGCTGCTGATTAGTAGTAAATCAGTTTGATCTCACCACAGTTTATTCAGTTGCTGAGATTAGCTGGTTTGAGTATTTCTTGGTTTCAAGGAATAATATATTTTGGGTTGATTTTAAGGTTATTAACTGTCAAATAAGAATTTTTCTTGGAAGTCTAAATACTATCTCAGTTTTAGAAGATCATATTTAGAGAACCATTTTACAAATATTCAAATATTCAGCATTACTCGGTACTATTATTGGTTATTGTTCACTCAAATAATACATGCTTCATGTATTTGGAAAAACTGAAAAATCACTGTTGGTTATCTAGACATCTTGTCCAATCCTCTGATGTACCGCAAGTTGCATTTAGGATCAAACCATAACTATATAATCCTAATCGGCTGCTCCATACGTGCACTTTTTGCTTTTGCTTCCCTCCATAAACCCCAAAGATTCTGGCAGCCATGACAGAACTGAGTTTCAAAAGTTAAAAATTCCAGAGTAAGATTATAACTTTCCCTAAGGAAGAAGTGAAAGGGAGTTGGTAAACTAATTCCCTTATAATACCTAAAGATAAGCTGAAAATATAATTGTGTTTTGCTTCACTCCAGTTGGGCATTGATGGTGTCATTTTACTAGTGAAGTAACCTGTGGACGACTCCTAAATTTCCTATTCAAGTGTTCTCTTCCTTGTATAGATAGCATTGGTTCCCAACCAAAATAGTTACATCTATTGTTTAGATCCATCTAAATTCTCTCTTTTTCAACAACTTTTCCTCATTCTTGTTTTCTTTCATGTAACTAGAAATTACTTAAGAGAGATAAGAATAAACAGTGGAAATCTTGGGAACTAAAGCTGAATGAGTGAAGAGAAATGCCCCTATCAGTGGGGTGGCCCAAAGAGAGGCAACTCCCACAAGGTCTGAACTCCCACAAGAGGAGACAAGCCAAAGGCAACTCTGGGATCCTTAGAAGTAGACAGGCAGGAGGGTGGGATTGATGGAGGGATGGGAGGGGAGAAACAATGGAGGGAAGCAGAGTAAGCACTCAATATGCTTGTAAAAATAGAAAAATCTTTAAAAAGGAGTAGACAAACCAGAGTGAACATGGGTCCATAGCAGCAAACAGGTGGACTTTTAAATGAGATGTGTGACTACAAGATTTACTCAGATGCACTGGGTAGGTTTCAGGAAGGTTGTAGCAAATGACTTTTATTAATTAATTAATTAATTCTATGGCATCTTTTGGGACTTAATTCAGATATGCTCAGGGCTCAAGGGTGTAGCCTTCACTTAATATTGTCAGACAAAGTTCTCTTTTCCTCAATTTGGAAAATGCTTTTCTTTCCTCAAATAAAAAGCATGATGTAGATTTTTTTTTTTTAATTGGCAGTTAAGGAGAAGGACCTTCAAAACAGTGGTGGAATGATCAACTTGACTGATCTTCCTGGTGACCCCCTCCGAGGGGCCCTTGGAGTATTGATAAGGACTCACTTCATAGATTGCACCATTCTGTCTTCCAGAAACCCTGAATGCCAATGGGTAGGAAACCTGCAACTTGCCCACCTTGCCTTTGAGTCGCCTAGGCGCTTCACACGGGACTTGGCGGCTCATACAAGATGTCTGTCTGCTGACCAGTTCATCTCAGCGTCTGGGTGCAATTCATTAGCTATGCTGTGAGGAATGTCATTTGCTCTTTGTGTTCTGTGAGGCAGAACAATAGGGTCCTCTCCTCAGGGAATAGCTGCTGGTTCCTTCAAAGTTCAGTCACAGCCCACATTTTCCCCTCTGAATAATGTATGAGCTTGATTCACCCGTGTGTGGCTAATCTAGCATGGAAGAAACTTCCAGCAGCTTCTTCCTACTTGGTTGATGTCACTGAAAAAACCTCACCAGTTCCAACAGGAAGATCTGATGAGCTGAACTTGGGTTGTGATGAAGAGCGGAAGTGGGAGAAACCCAGAGTATTATATGGAGGACATTCCAGAAACTCTGCTCCTTGGCCAACAGTGAGTAGACTTTCTGTTAAAGGAAGTTCTTCCCCCATTGAGCCCTTAGGTGGTTTAGGGCACATCTCATAAGCCTTATTATTCCAAGATGGTATCAGAATAATAATGTCTATTAGTCGCCTGGGTGTTATTAGACTGCAATAACACTTTGCCACAAACTAGGTGTATTTAAACAGCAAAAATACGTTGCCTCACACTGCTAGAGATGTTGACAGAATCACGCTCCTTCTGAAGTTTCCAGGGAAGACAGATGCCTGCTGTATTATAGCTGCCAATGGTACCAGGACTTGAAGCAGTTTCTCTGGCTCCATCTTCAAGTGTTTTTTTGTTTGTTTGCTTTGCTTTGTCGTTATTTGCTTTTCCCCCTCTGTACCCTTTTAATGATTTTTTTATTTATTTGTTTTGCATGTGTTTCTTTGTGTGTGTGTCTGTGTGTATGAGAGGGCACAGTGCGTGTCTGCAGAGGCCCAAGAATGACTTCGTGAATCACCCTGGATTGCTTCTACTTTCTATATCCTTCCCAGGCTCCAGCTTCCAGGCCACCATCATTTCCACCTGGCATTTTTACGTGGGATTTGGGATCTGAACTCAGGACCTACTGCTTGCAAAGCAGATGCTTAACCCCTGAGCCATGTCTCCAGCCCTTCCTGTGCCTTTTCCAATAGCACAAGTTGTTGAATTTGAGGACTACTGGAATCCAGCTTGATTGCATCTTAACTAATTATACATATTTCAATAATGTTTCTAATGTTTTGAGTTTCTAAGATGACCTATATTTGAGGTAATGCTATTCAATCCAGTGCAACCTAAAAAAGTAGACAGTGACTCATAATTTATATATGTCTAGGCTACTGTCCCAAAATTCCTGAGAAGTTTGCTTAATGCCTGAGCATTCATGAGAAGAGGCAAAACTTCATGGGTCACCTCCCATTAGCTCAGGCAGAGGGAAAATTCTATAGGATGGCCCATCATCCAGACCTACCAACCTGTCCACACCCTCTAAGACCCTCACCCACACTTCAGATTATAAAATCTGAAGCATGCAAAAGAAATTAAAGAGCAATTAGACAATCCTGTATGAAAATGGTTTTTCAAGTCTTTCAATTATTTCCATAGCTTTGTAAGCAGAGGTGACCAAGAGCAACCCATGAGAGCTTTTCTGGGAGATGATTTCTGCAGGTTAGAAAAGCATTTGCTAAGGGGCACAGGAAGGTCTCAAGCCTTAGCAGTTATAGTGGATTTGTGCTATTGCAACAGAATAGCAGAGTCAGTCATATTTTTTGGAGAGAGAGAGAGTTAGTTGTACCAGAGGGCACTTGAGTGTGTTTGCCTGTAGAGGCCCAAGGGTGACATCAGGAATAATCCTGGATTGATCTGTCTTTTTTTTCTCTGGGTTTTCCCAGGCTCTGCCATTTAAGGATGGAAGTGCAGGCCACTGCCATTTCCGCCCAACATTTTGCATGGAATCTGGGGATCTGAACTCAGGTCCTTTTGCTTTCAAAGAAAGGTTTAAAGCTTGTGCCATTTCAAGCTTTACTTTATAAATACTTGTAGTCAGTATTTATAAAGAATAAAAGTTTATTTGGGGATGGGGAAGCCCAAGATTAATGGACTATATTTGATGAGAGTGTTCTTGCTGAGTCTTAAGAAAGCAGAAGGCATTGCATAGTGAAAGAGGGGGAGAGAAGAAGACAGAGAGAGAGAGACAGAGAGACAGAGACAGAGAGAGATAGAGACAGACATGGAAAGACAAAGAATTAATCTTTTTTCCCTCCGTGATATCAGTGGACAGACCCAGCTCCTTGCATATGCTAGACAAGTCTTCTACCTCTAAACACCCCAATTCCAGCCTGTTTTTTAATAGTCACTTACTTCTGAGATAATTAACCCACAATAATAGCGTTGGCCTATTCTCAAGCATAAGGGCCTCGTGACCTAGTTATTTATAAAAGATCTTACTTATATCTCAATAATGATGTAGGAGAGATTTGATTTCCAAATTTCAAATGATGGAAACACCTTCAAACCAAAGCATGAACTACTGAAGCTCATGGTGATCTCTTTTCATCATCGCAAGTCTCCTACATCTAGACATCAAGGTGGGCCTGTGCTCAGGCTTTATACTGTAGTTTGCTAATCCTTGTACTGCTTGAGTTTGCTGAGCATTTTAAGAGTGAAGAATGTGAGGGGGTGGAATGTGAAAGCACTGTCTATTCCCTGATCCCAAAGAGCACACTGGCTTTCTTGCCCCCAGCAATGTCCAGACAAAAGCAGGGACTGCACCCCCAGGTGACTCACCACACATTGCTATATTAAAGCAAACTCCTCCAGCCTTGCCTTTCCTTCTGATCCAGTTGCAGACTTCCTGGCAGTGTGATCTTTCTCTGTTATTTAGAATGTTCTCAGCTATGAATAATAAAACACCAAGGGAAAGTGTCCTTGAAAGAGAAGGGTTCTGTATCTTCAAACAAATTCTCCCGAAGCTGGAAATTGCTAAGGTCAGTTAATTTAGTGGCTTAAAATCAAGGGCACAGGTTGTTTTTGTCCTTCTTTTCTAACACGGCTATGTCTTCTCTGTCATTTTAAGCTGGCTGAAGCAGGTCCAAATAACACAGACATGGAAACCAGAGCCACCTTTATGAACTGACTTCCAGGCTCAGAAGGGTCCCATGCAAAGACATTAACACTCCATAGTCAATATCTTGAAATTGTTAGTGGCTTTACCTTGAATTTATATTTTAAAAGTAAAATTCATTGGAACAATAAAACATGTACCAAGGACTTGAATTGCTGAGTCATATGCGATCCTGCCTATCCTACTTACTGAGCGAATCTCAACTGTTTGCACCTTGTGGAGCCACATAGCTGCTGCACCTTTGTCCTCAGTACAGGTGAGGATACAGAGAGAGTGGGGGTCAGGGTGAGATGTGTCCCAAATGCTGAGTAGCTTGTAGTTCCAAGTAGTAACTGGGGTGCTCCACACCCAACTGAAAGTACACCCCCCATGACATGTTGAGAAGGAGAAGAGGTTGACAAAAAGCGAGTGGGGGAGGGTTCTTTTTTTGAATAAAGATCCACTTATCATAACTTTTCACTTGGATCCACAAATTGCTTTCTGACCCCAAGGTACAGGAAGACTCAGCTTCACCTATGTTTTTTCCAGACATTCCTGGTGATTCTCACTCTCCACAGACCAGAACATATCTGTGTCTATGCCAGTGTCCGGCCAGCTACCTCCTCTCTGAGTAGTAGAGATCAGTCAAAATTCACTTTTCTCTGTTTCTCAATTCACTGTCTCTCAATAAAGCCCCCCCCCAACAGCGTAATAAATTTAAGACTCAGAAAAAAAGGAGAGAGAGGGATGGGACATAAGTAGACTGTGGATCATGTAGTGCTTGCCAATTTTTTTTCTTATTTATCTCAATTTTCAACCTGTCATAGCAGCCTGAGGTAGCTGAAGTCCGTGCGAATAACACAGGCAAGCATGAAAAGCAGGCTAAACCATCCTCAGAAATGAGCTGGCCTGAAGCTTCAGAGTCTCTTAATCTTGAAAATGTTTCCCCAAATGAGATACACAGTAAACCTTAACATCACAAGGCACTAGGAAAGACACGGAAGCCCTGGGTTGACTTGAAGGAGTGCTGCTGGAGCAATGGCCTCCCAAGCACAAATGTACAGGCCCACTTCGATAACGCCATAACCCTAAAATTTCTCAGTGTCATGGGTATTGCTTTTTGTTAAGACTTCTAGAATATTCTCAAAATTGACCTTGGTTACTGAAGCCCATTTTCTAGCTCAAATATAGCTTTCCCCCCCACATTATTGATGAATACATTATGTTTACTCTCTCCCTTACTTTTTCTTATCTCTCCTGCCAAATCCCCTTCCTTACAAGTTTTTCTCCCATGTTCCTGTCTATTTGTTTTCTTTTGTGTCTCTATGGATTTATAACCAGGGCCTTTTGTGTAATACTAGCCTGGCACTTTCTCTTGGGGCTTTGTAGGCTCCCCATGGATACACAACTGGCAACTTTTCTGTTTTGTTAGGGAATATGAAACGAACTATCCTAACGAAAATATATTATAACTACTTCCAGATTAATTCTGATTTTTTTTATCTAGAACTTAACATGTTACCAAATCTTCTGATGTCTGGTCCCTACACGCCTTATTTCTGATACTTAAAGTATAGAATGGCATTCAAATCCCTGAGTCTTTAGGACTGATTAAGTTGATGGGTTATTAGAATGTTACTATGTAAGAAATTGAGTTGGAAGGTGAATGTGTTGTGTTTCAGTTGTTCCAGAAGATCGTGCCTACTAGTAAGCAATCACCCTGGGGCACTCCCACAGAAGTGTTAGTGCAGCCAGCTAGGAATACAAGGGGAAAAATTCGAAACCTGACTGTGCACTTGGGCTGTGGAGAAACCATATGACAGCTTGGAAAGGCTCCAACATGGTAACCTCTTCATATTCCATCCAGCACTTTAGCATGAGACAAATGGATGTACCCTACAGCCTCATCCAAAAATGCACACTATCATCTATAAACCTGTATTCCTGACCTCAGACTTCAAAAACACAGCAGATTCCCTCTACACAGAAATTCTGAAAATAAAGGCTTTAGTTTGAGGGTTTCCTCAGAGGGACTTTACAATAATTAGCAGACCTGTCAGGGAGAAAGGAGTATACACAAGTGAAAAATCATTACAGCAACCTAACTGAGCACAGGTAATGAGGAGGAAGGACTGTGGGATGAGCAGCCTCTGCCCTGACATTTTAGAGTCATGTTCATGTTTGCAGGTGTGATGTTCTGAATCATCATTGATGCATGAGTGCACAAAGAGGGCAAAGCAAATAATATGCATAAGTTTGTACTGGAAAATAATGAAAACCAAACCTCAGAATACTCAGTTGAGTAATATCTTTGCTATTAAAAAGAACAGAGACACTGAAAACTATCAAGTAGATCCCAACATTTTGAAAGCCATTTAAGTATGTTGAGATTAATAAAAAGCAATTTGTAGAATAACAACATGGGACAATAGTGCTTGTGAGAGTGCTTTAAAAAAAGGAGACCTTTTTATTATTTAGTCCAGGCTCCTCATTTTCAGAGGAAGGCTAAAGGTGAAGTTGGTGAATGACTTTCCCTAGTCATGTCACTGTCAATCTGACATTGACTCATTTGAGTAAGACATATGTGTGTTTCTTCAACAATGCCCAGTGCACTTTCCTTGAGCTATTTTTATATATACTAAATGCATATAACATGAATAGGAGATCTTAGAAATGTTCAATTTCCTTAGACTTGGCTCATTCAGAGCATTGTATGACTAAAAGTCAAACAAAAGGTTATTGGACATCTATATTCAATCAGCATCTTCTTTAGTTTTCTTCTAAGAAAAAAGATAAGGCAGTAGTTCCTCTCTGGTGATGGATGCTTAAATCACAGCCTGGGGAAGCATGTCAGAGTTTTTCTTCAGGACATTTTATTAGCTAGGTATTGTCAACCTCTCCAGGCACTCTGAACTATGCCAGTGTTTCGCCCCATCTTGGAGACCATCAACAAGTCTGGGGGCTCATCACAGCTTGTACTGAGGAGGAGAGAAATCACAGCCTTATGTTATTTCCTTTGTTGTCTTGAGGGAAGTGATAATACAATATCTTAGAACTTTTTCTCTTCATTTTTTAAATTTGTATGTACATTTATATTAGTTTTTTTAAGCTAGTATATCCAATAACATGGTTCATTACCGCATTTTTATGCCTACATTGTTTTTGTTGATCTTCCTCTGAACTCTTCCCCCTTTTTACTTTCCAATATCTTTCATCTGCTTTTATGTCACATATACCTCACCATCTATTTCTCTCAACCCTACACTTCCCTTAACATGTTCACCTTTTTTGTTCCCCACACACATACAAAAGTGCACACACACATGCGTGCACACACACACACATGCACATACATACCAATTAAAGTCTAGAATCTGAATATGAGCAAAAATATGCAGTATTTATCTTCTTTAATTTAGCTTGTTTTGCTTAACATGGTAATTTTCATCATTTCATCTGTGTCACAGTTAAGTCAGCATGCTGCTTGCTCCAATACCTTAGGGAAGCAAAGGGTTTATTCTGACTTAGGATTGTCCAGTTAGAGTTCTTATTCCATCTTGGCATGCAAGTCCACACCATCACCAACGGCCAAGGGAACTGGCCACACCATATCCACAAGACTGCTTAGGAGGGTAAATTCCCTCATTCGGCAGCATATCTGCCCAAGTATGCTGAATAATGCCAAGTTCCTTAACCAGTCCCTTCCATTTTATCAACCTATCCAGAGATTAGTCCTACCTACCACGGGTTGGGCCTTCCCCATCAATTAGACACTTTCCTGCAAGCTTGTTCAGGACTTAACTCAACTACAATTCCTTTACCAATGTGCTGATTGGAACTCAAGCCTTCAATTGCCAAGTTTTCATGATGAAAATGTACCACACTTTCTTTATTCATAATCTTGAACATCTGGGCTGGTTCCATTCTTTTCTTTGTGAACACGTCATCAGTAAACATGGGTGTGCAAACATCTCCACCATAGAGTTTCAGGAGTGGACTAGCAGGTCATATGGGAGTTCTATTTTTAGTTTTGTGAGAACTCCCACACTGATATCCATGATGGCTATACTTAAATGGGCACCGAATGAGGGTTCTCCTTTCTACACACCTTTGCTACCATTTGTTCCGATTTGCTTTCTTGATGTTAGCCTTTGTCAATAAGGTGAAATAGAATCTTAAATTTCCTGGACTGCTAAAGTCGTTGGGTAATTTTAAAGAATATTTAGTAGCATTTGCTTTTAATTTTTGAGAACTCTGCTCAGTTCATTAGCCCAATTTCATTCAAATATTCAGGATTTTTATATGTATTTTTTAAAATATATATTCTAAACTTTATTCTACATAATGACACTAATTTGAAGTATATCAGGCAAAAGATTTTTCTCCCATTCTGTCAGCTATCTCATCACTCTGCTGACAGTTCATTTGTATTTCAGAAGTTTCATAATTTCATGCAACCCCATTTGTCAGTTATTAGAATTATTTCTTGTACGATTGGAATTCTTCCCAAAAAGTTCTTGCCTATTCTTATATCTTGTGTTATCTATCTATCTATCTATCTATCTATCTATCTATCTATCTATCTATCATCTATCATCTGTCTATCTATCTATTGATCTATCTATCTCTCTCTTTCTCTCTCTCTCTCTCTCTCTAGCAGTTTCAGTGCTTTGGGTCTTATATTAAGATCTTTGGTCCATTTCTAATTAATTTTTGTGCAAGGGAAGAGATCTGGATCTAATTTCATTCTTTTGCATATGGATATCTTGTTTTCCCAGGACCATTTTTTAAGAGATTGTCCCTTTCATTGTATCTATCTGTCAGTTTTATCAATATGAAGAAGTTATAGTGTGTAGCTCTGCTTCTTCATGCCTATTCCGCAGGTCTATGTGATTGTTTCCACGTCAGTACCACACTGTCTTTGCCATTTTGGCTCTGTGGTATACTTTGTTTTCATACTTTGTTATGAAACTTCTAACATTATTCTTTCAAGCAGGTAACCATTTTGAATCACCAAACAGACCACTTTATAAATAACAATAATTCAGGGTTTTTTTTTTAGGTTTTTAAAAATCCTTCATTTGTATGTGTGTGTGTGTGAGGGGGGGGGGCGCCTTGTGAATGACAAGGGAGGTCCAATAGTGACTTCAGGAATCATCTGCGATTACTCCACCTACTCTTTGCTTTGCTCTGGCATTTTTCAAGCTCTGCCTTCTGCCAGGCTTTTTTACATGGGATCTGGAATCTGAACTCAGGTCTTTCTGCTTACGAAGCAGACACCCAAGCCAAGGGAAAGACCTAAGCCCCAAGTCATCTCTTTAGCCCTACTTCTTCAATTTCATTAAATTTTTTAAAAAATGTGCATTTTGTCTCTAGTTTTGCTGTTCACATGATATTAATGGAATGAATGGAATAAGAGCATACCTTTGACTCAGTGTTTCATGGAAATAATGTGTAATCTAGTCATTTTTCCAAGCCTCAGAATTCTGCTACTTGGGAGTTGGCACTGAGTTTTGGCAAAGGGCCAGGCAATAAATATTTGGGACATTTTGGATCATACTGTCTCCTTCAGCACTATTCAACAATGCCACTGCATTGAGAAAACCACCACAGACAATTTGTAAAGTGGGGAATTAGTGGGTTCCAATAAAACTTCATTTATGAAAAGACTAAGTTGGCACATGATGTCAGAGTTTGCTGATGCCACTTTTCTCAGCTCACAAAAGACAGTGAGAAGGATGATCTCAAGGAGTTCTGGGTAACATTTAATCAGAGTTCCTCATCAGGGCAGAAGAAGAAGAATGAAGGAATTACAGGAATCTCCGAAATTTGGAAAGTTCCTGTTATATTAATATTCTACTTACATTAATATTCCACTAAGGCTTTCTGGGAAAGGGTGGCATTCCTCTGTATGTGCGTGAATTTTTCAGACTTATCCTGCACCACCTTCCTGCTCTTGTGTTATTTTCTGCATCCATGGCACTGCCACCTTGAAACAAATTAAACCTTGCTTGATCATTTTGAGCTTATGCTTCTATATGCACATAAATATAGTTTTAGCTGGTCATTTGGTAATTGCAATCATAAAGACATATGGCTTGGGCATGTGTGTGTGTGTGTGTGTGTGTGTGTGTGTATAACAGAAAACAATGCCATCTGTGTAAACAGTAGGCATGATGCCAAATGTCAATCTAGCTAAGCAAGAGACACAAGTGAATAAAGTGAGCTTCAGCCTTTGCTCCCTCCTCCTCCAAGAATCTATTAAAAGACTGAAAAGAGCTGTTTAGCATAGGGAGTGGGACACTCTCCTAAAGTGCTCATTCTTCAGTGACAGAAGCAGCAGCTGCAGCCAAGTCTTCCTGACAGTTGTCCGCCACTGCTGTGCCCCAAATGAGCAGGGTACTCAGCACAGGAAAGGCTCTGGACTTCCAGGATGTGAAGATTTCGGCCGGAAGTGAAACAAAGCATGCATTATGGAGACATGGGAGACAGCTGTGGACATGCAGAAACTCTCTGTGCCATTAACATGTGCCAAGCCCATCACTGATGACCTCTTCTCCTTTTTCCTAATGTAAAACTTAGGGGGAATAAATATGGTAATGGAGAATTAGGCTTAGAATTCTAAGTCAATCAGTCACCCTATACTTATCTACTGGTATCATGTATTGCAACCTTAAGAACATCTAAATAAATTGTAGCCAAGGTACAACACATGCCTGGCAGTTCTCCACAAAGAACTCAGTATCAGATTCCATGAATTCCAGGCCTGAGAAATGTGACGAATGGACCTATAATAAGAACACTTTATCACTTAAGAGTGCTTGGGTTATTTGCATCATAAGCCTCAAATATTATTGAAAAGATCTGTGTCCTTAAAAAAAAATAGTGTGGCAGAATAATCGTAGAATTAAACCAGTGTGGCTTCCTGGACTGTAAAAATGTCACAGATCTAGACTGAAATAAGAAAAAATTAATAATTTTAAAATAATGATCACACTAACAACAAATCAGCTATTTCAGGAATGCTGGAGCATTCTGGTAACAGAAGCACACAGTAATGACAACAGATGAGCTTCCAAACCTGGATCTATACCGTTTCATGATTTGCTCAAGTATCTGTCAGTATGCCTTCCTCTAGCCCTCAGCCTGTGGCTGCAGAAAGGATAAAGATAAAGTCACAACTGGACTGGAAGCATTGAACATTTCCAACACGACCCACATGCCTGATACCACAATCATCTGGGTTCTTATATCCATATGGCCCCCTACTTAGATCTTTGCCTTCTTGTCATCATATAGCCTCTAAATTAGGTCAGCGGAATTCTCACTGAGTTTTAAGAAAATAATAATATGCTATGATGCTACCAATAATAGGACACCCCTACAGTTAACAACCTTGTGATTCTCATGAACTTGTCATCACTGATATTTCTGCCACAGAAGGAATAAATATTACTGCTAAGTAATGAAAAACAAGACGATAAATTAGGGTCACTAGTTCAAATAAGATTTTGCTTCTAGATGGGTCTAAAAATATTTGTTTTCAGAGTTTAGGAAATTTCCAGATTGCAGACAATGTTCTGTGCTCCTGTCTTATATGTGGATGTTTCTGGGGTTCGAGAGCTACTGTTGGGTTCAGAGTATACAGAGGTTAGCTCTTGAATACTATGCTGTTCATGAAACTATTTTTATCAATACATAATTTCATTCTCAGAGCAATAATGTAAGTCTTTTATTCTGTTTGACGAAACTACTTGAGTTCAGAATACTTGAGAAACTTATGAAAGGTCACACAGCCAGGAAACAGTATAAATGAAGCAGCTTACATCCTCTGACCGCTACAGAAGGTCTGTTGCTAGGTTCTGTTTCAAATTTAACTCTGTATGCTTTGGAAACTTAAATGGCGTCAAATCTCACCAAGGCTGTTTCCTTGTTTATAACCTGGGGATATGACATTTTAAAAGAATCATAGTAGGAAATAAATTAAATTGTGCAATGTAAGCAATATGCATTGCTATTACTTCATGCCTGCATCCGTTTGACTCAAGCCTTCATGAGCTGAGGAGAGAGAGCATTCCGCTCCTCCGTGGTGAGTTTGTAGAGTCCTCATAAGGAGGCCAGAAGGAAGCCTAGTCTCTCCTGCTGAGTCTAAGCACATAGCCACAGCTGCAGAGTTCTCAGTTCTTAAATTCGTCATTTGATCTCTGAGCACATTCCATTCTCATGATGAACATGTTTGAATGAACATTGCCCTCCAAACACACTGGAAAAAAAATAAACTTCTTTTATATTCTTCAGACCTCAGAATTTTTAATTCATGCAGTAAAAAATTCAACATATCAAATGTTTTATGATATACTCCATGCAATACAGAAACATGTTTTAGGGATCAGTTTATCTTTCCTTTCATTGTAGAATTTTTTGGACTATATCAAAAGCATTAGTGTCCAAGCCTATTTTGTTGGGAAACTCTTGAGAAACATACTTAGAAAAATGAATTATAAGATATGGTGATGTCAGGCATTCAGTTATAATGCACAGTTCCCGTTAATATCTTTTGTTTATCTCCTCTAGCACAATAATATCAAAGGACAAACTCAGTATGGCCCTGTTTCTCATCATCAGCATGACAGAGTAATTTGCTACATTCTTACTTTCTTAATTCTACGTACACATGTCAAACATAAACATACACAGGAGTGGCTTCAGATATGCATATGTTTTTATATATTTGTCTGCATGTAAAATACATATATGTATGTACACACACTCTATGAGTAGTCATTTATTCAATAACATATATTAGTAATGTCATGTGCCTTTGAGCCTAAGTGAACCCCTGGAGATGAAATAAAGCAAATGCTACCTAGTTCCTAACGTCTAGCAGAAGGATATTTATGCAAACAGTTTGACATGAGTTATATGTAAGAAGGTGACCACAGAATTACTGAAGGATGTCACATTGAAGAATGGATGTCTCTTCAATTAGATGCCAATCCCTTAACATTGAGGATATACAAATACTACTTTATATGTTTATACTTGCTTAGTATTTAGTTGATTAGTGTTCAGTTTTTAAGGTCTGAAAGAATTGTTGTAGAGAAAGAACAAAATTGCATTTGAAGATCATACTTATATTTGAGATTTCTACATAGGACTCAACTCAAATATCTACTATCTACTATAAAGATAAAAATTCCAAAAACATGGCTATCAGCATTGGATCACACATACATATGAGTGCAAATAAATATATATATATATTCAGAAATTTTATACGTTTATTAGCATTCTCAGTTATTGTTTTTTATTATATTCTTTGTAAATTTCATACACACACACATATATACATATAT
The DNA here is from genome assembly GCA_023101885.1 of Typhlomys cinereus. Lineage (NCBI taxonomy): Eukaryota > Metazoa > Chordata > Mammalia > Rodentia > Platacanthomyidae > Typhlomys > Typhlomys cinereus. The sequence continues at coordinate 3,703,383 of JALPQD010000157.1, read as the reverse complement.
ATATGTATAGTGAATTTAAGCTATTTTCTAATCCCAACGTCCTCAACGAAACACAGAAAAACTTCTCCCAGTCTCCTCCTAAGTTCATGTCTTTTTGTTTGTGTGTCACTAAGTGAATTTTAAACTTTTTTATTCAATTGTGGGTGTGCGTGTGTGTATGTGTGTGTGTGTAGAACCACGGACAAACTCGGGAACCACCATGGACCGCCTCCACTTCCTCCTTTTTACTCTGCCCCGGGGTTTCACAGGCTCCGCCCTACCAGGACCAGAAACGTAGGCCGCCCCGTTTCCACCTGGCGTCTGTACGTGGGGTCTAGGATCCGAACTCAGGCCTGTTTCCACCTGGCGTCTGTACGTGGGGTCTAAGATCTGAACTCAGGACCTTCCGCCTGCAAGGCAGAGGCTTAACCCCTGAGCCACCTCTCCAGCTCTGCTCAGTGAATTTTAAGGGGTTACCTGCATTAGATTTGCCTAGCACTTGAAAAGAACCACTCCCATGTTTTAAGACAGAACCTTTGTCATTACACTATGCCACTTCTTGGAAATTCTGACAGAAGAAAAATTAGAAGTAGGCCGGCACTCTTAAGAAGTATGATTGGTCATTTCACAATGCCCTTTGTCTTAGTGAAACTGAACTTTCTCAGTCTTTTTGTCTTGCATAGATTAATAATAAACCTCTTTCTTTCACAGCCAAAATGTAATGTTTTAATATGATAGATATTAAAGATTTGCTGTTTTCCACATCTGAGACTCAATATGTGCTGTAGATGAGTAAGCAGACTTTAAAAACTATTGTGAATAAGAACCAATAGGTTCATAGTAAACTGCATTATTAAACTAGATTAGAGATTTTTAAAAATTCAATGTCTTCACCCTAGGTAGAGGATTTCTCATTAACAGAGTGTCTGCTAAATTTTAAGAATGGGAGGGGAGGGCATATAGTCTGGCAGATAAAAAGTAATCATTTTGCAAATGGGTGATTGACCCCTCCCTCACTGCAGTTTCCTACCTTTATTACATCTACCTTGAATATACTCTTATAACAAGACTCCCATTTAACAGCTTTTTGTCCCTGGCCAGGGGGTGACATACAATGCCCATCAGGATGGAGTGAAGGGCATTGCAGGAGCAGCAAAAGAAAATCAACAAACCACAATCCAGAACTTCAGAGACTCTATATCAACCACCTAGAACTAGGCCAGCTTAATCTCTTCCCATCCTGAAGCTCAGGGAAATTTGCGGAAGAGGGGGCGGTAAGATTGTAAGAGCACAATGATGGGAGGGGCAACGATATGCAAGATACTCCACACAAGTTAGGGCCGAAGCAATCATAATCGGACTTTGCATGCCCTGCGCAATGTCCAACACACTATTGACCCCACAAAGTCTAGCATTTGCTAAAGGCACTAGGATCCTTGGAAGCAAGGGATTGACAGCCACAGTAGTGTTCCTATGCTTAAGGGGAACACAGGAAAGGGTTCTGGGAAATTCCACTGGGTCCTTGCACTTCATCCGAGAGAAGGACCCAGAGAAGAGTTTGGCATGCTCATTAAAGCATGCTCCAGGGATGGTAGGGGAAGGCACTGGGGGATGGGAGGGAGGGAGGAAGGAAGGAGGGCACGGGGCTGTGGGAAGTTGGAGGAAGGGAGAGGACCAGTGTACCTTTTAAGTTTGTATAGTGGAAATAAAAAAAAAAGAAGGTACCTCAACCATCAAAAAAAATATTTAAGAATGGGGGACCATGGGGAAAGGGAGGGCAGAGGGAGAGGACAGGGGTACCTATTGAGCTAGTATGAATAGGAAAAAAATAAAATGGGGGAAAATTTAAAAAATAAGAATTCTAGAGTTCCTAAATTCTCAATGGAATAGTCTATACATACATATGTGGTCCTTGCAACATTCCTCATGTAGAAATTTGAGATTCCAAATATCAATGTCCTTCCAGCTCCAGGCAACATTGTATCACTAAACTTTGAACTGTAGATTACAGATTTTTTTTTTCTTGTTGTCATTTGTAATGCATTTTTAAAAATGTAATTCTTGCGATAAACTTTGGATTCTAAAGTATATGCGAGTAGGGATTATCTGTGGGTGTTAGAGAGCCTTGAGTAGTTTAAAGATGGCTTTGATGGCTGAGGCCAGTGACCCAAAATACACTCTCAATGGAGGTGAAAAAGAAGAAATTCTTTCCAAAATATTAACAAGAAGCCCAGGTTTTTCTTTGCATTATCTGTCAGTGGGGCTGTGATTAATACAGAAAAGACTTGTCACTATTCATTTCTGTTTATGAGACATTCCAAAGATATTGTACTATAAAAATAATAACCAACATTGTTATTTTCAGGTATGAGAGCAGTAAAGCTGACATTTCAGCCCTCTGGCCACTTTTCAAGACATTACCTAATACATTACCTCATAAGGATGACTAGAGAAACATTTTCGAATATGCAGTCGTAAAGTACTCTGATAAAGCCATCTTAGGTCCTGCAGCATTATTTAGCCATCAGTGCCTCCTAACATGAGTTAGGAGCAATGGCCAGCTCTGTCCACTCTCAGTGGGTAACATGTTTTCCTTTCACGATACCATTTCACATTGAGTCAGAATTCCTGGCATGTAGACTACATGACATAAATTGTACCTAATTCGTCCCCAGGGGCAAAGAGCCTATCTGGGACATACAAAAAGTTGTCTTAGTCTTCGTCTTTGTGCATAACAAAAATTATAGCACAATAAAACCTTGTTCTTGAAGTCTGCCTGTCAGAGGTCTTGTCTCCTAGGAGGCACAGTGCTGGGACGTGCTGACATGGGCTGGAGACAGTGACCTTTCAGGACGCCACCTGCTAAAGCCTGCATTGCTGGCACCTGATAGGAAAGTTCCGGGAGCCAGTATGCAGCTGCAAGCAGTAATGGCTCTGATGTTCATTTTCCATTTGTGTTCAGTGAAAACTGTATCTTTCTCATTCCCAAAGATCTGGCAATGGCCTCTCAATTGGCTCAATTACTCATCTTACTATATATACTACATATTTGTCCCTGCCATTTCCTATCCAAATTCTGGAAAAATCATCCAAGATGGAGGACCTTGACTCTAATTGCAAGTTAGGATTACTTGAGAAAAGATGATAGCACCCTGAGTCTCAGTGTCTGGAATCCTTATTAGAAGGCTCAGGATTGGTGTGTAAAAATCCAGACCTCACCAGTTAACCCTAACTTGAATACAAGGTTAAAGCCATTGACCTAAGAAGGTAGGACTTCATTTTTGTTTTAAGTAGTAAGCAGCTCTTAGTGCTTCTAAGTCATGGCATGTTAGAGTGTTTAAGAAAGATAAAGCTGATGACATTTTGCAGCAGACATAGTAGACGAGAGCAACTGGATATATGATGCATAGGTTCATTCATTTCTTTAGCATTCAAAGGAAGATCATTCCTGGTGGCTGGAAGGTCACTGCAGATAAAGGAACTCCATTCGAAATAGTTGTTTAAATACTATTAAACATTATGTTTAAATGTCATTTTAAAATGTCTTCTATGGTAAATTTTATTAAACACTCCCAGCAGTGCACTGATATTGCCAAGATTCTAGTGCACATTTATTTGCAATTACACTGAGGAGCACATACCCTGCCTGTCTGGGGATTTCAGATAAACCTATCTTCCATTGTTTGTGTTAGGAGAATTTCTTCCTGTACAGTCTGGCTGGAGGCCAATGAAACTTGAGCCATCCAGATTGGGAATGGGAGAAGTTATTGGGGGGGGGGAGGGCTACAGAAATCTACAGTCACAAAGAAAATCTGAACAGAAGAGAAAAACCTGGGAGAAGTTAGTCACAAAACATCTTCATTGGTACAGAAATGAAATCACATGTTCACATTGCTCTTTTCTGCAAAATGGAAGAAATCAAAGAGAAAAAACTTGTTCCAGTTTGGCAGATAATTGCTAGAAAGGTGAAGAATTCATTTAATGATTAACTCACTCTTAAAAATTCTTGTGGAGTTGTCAGTTCAAGCAACAAGCTCTCGCCTCAAAGTGGGTAAGAGATACTTTCTTATGGGACCAAATATGAGTTGATAATGACCCAATGTTCCAGTTAGGTACAAGTGTTGTCTTGACAACTAAGGGCTGAGAGCCTTTAAGCACAGTTGTGAAGTGTTAGTAGTTAAGGCAATCTATGGGGAACCATGTAACTAATGTGAGAAAATCCAGACCATAGTGAGTGGATCACACCCTGGGAGGTAAAGAAAGCTGGTTCAGTACTTTGGCATTCTTATGCATACAGATACATATGTGTATATACATACATATACATATATACGTATATATATGCTGCCATATGAGAAAATATGTCTCTTTCTCAGCAATTCTTGAAGATATGGTATGGCCATTTTCCTTCACTCCTCATTGGTGTAAACTCTCCTGCCATGCTGATGAAGTATAACCAAGAATTGTAAGCCAAAAATAAACTTCCTGTTCCCTTAAGTTGTTTGAATCCTGTATTCATTCGTTCAGCATTAGCAAGATAAAACATACTTGGGGACAAAGATTTAGATCACCCCAAATCCTGTGTTTTAAAACTTGGCAATGAATTCATGAAGCTTTTATAATAACAGGACAAAGAAAGTCATAAATCAACATTTTTTAAAATATTTTGGTAGGCAGGTTGTAACAAAGCAGAGGGATCTTTAAATCTTAGATGTTATCTGACAACATTCTTAGCTTTGGACTTAATGGAAACTGGAGGATCTTTCATACTCCACAGGATTTATTTACAGTCACAAGGATGCGAGGTCTCCTACACAGGAAGGCAATGTAGAGCTATTAAGATGCTAAAGATACTTTGGTTCTAAGCTTGCTGTATTCCCGCTTTTTACATTATTCAAGTCCTAATCAGACTTAAAGTTAAAGTTTCTTTTCAGGTACTTTCATTTACAAGGTGAAATATGTATAGCATAGAAACCAATAAATAAATAGAGTCACCATAATATGTGCCATCACCTTTAACTTCAATCCAAAACACACTCTTTGAATATCTATCCCCTGCTACACAATTGCAACCAATTACTTGACAAAAGATATCACCTGACATGCTCTTGGGAAGGAAATACTTAGTAGTGGATTGATCATCTTACTAATAAAATATAAGTGCATCAAGTTCCATTTCTAAAGTGATATCAAGAAGAACAAACTTCTGACTTGTTCATTGGTTAACTGAAAATGAGGAGCCTCATGAAGGAGGTAGTAACTGAGACAGCCTTCAGTGGTTGATAGAAAGACGAGGGAAGCTCGTACACTCGGAGCAGGGATATCATATGCTAAGGGTCCAAAAAAGAGACAGAAGGAACATTCAGAGTATTGCACAGCTACTCCAAGGAAGAAAAGATAAATTTCAGAAATTCCATTAGAGTGGAGAGTTACCACATAGCCAACATTCATCTTATGCTTCTTAGGATCAGTTTATATGTGTGGTACACCTGCAAAGGTCTCATCTATCTGCACAGGTCAGAACTGTCATTTTGATGAATACAGGAGACAGACACTGGCTATTCTAGGGATTCCAACAGTGAACACCTTTTCCTTGGTTAAAGCCAGAAATGTCTTTGGCCCTATTAACAATTCAGTCCTCTCTGCATAGTCCAGAGATCTTAGAGTATTGATGGCACCAGACTAGGACCACATTGTGATGTTATCGAAAGACCCATTTCCATGGGCAGCAGAAGAAGGAATATCTCTGTCTTTCTATCTTTCAAGGTGACCTGTTTGTCACATTAGTGCAGACAGAAACCTCACCTCTGTTTCTATTTAGTTCAATGGCCCAACAATTGGGGGGGGGGCTTCCACAAACCAGCAGCTATGGTGACAGCCTAGCTCTCTCAGACCTCAGTCAAACCCTTGCCAGGAGCCAAATCAGCCTTGCAGTACTCTCCCAACTCTATCTTTCATTCTGACAAGACTCCCCCCCCCCCGCTTTGATTAGTTTCTTACAGTTGACCCAATCCTCTTTATTTCCAATTTTTGCCAACTTTTTTTTTAATCTCAGTGCCACCTTTTGTGGTTTGTCAACTGAGTACATTTCTTTCTCTCTGAGCAAGCAAGATTATTGTCCAGTTATGATCTTGAGCTTAATGAGGGGGACTCTCTTTCTTAGAATACGGAAAGAATTTAGGATGGTTAAATAGATGGTTTACTTTCTTAACACTCAGTGTGGTGATAATACCCAGTTTACATATGACGGTCCTTCTGGCTGGATCCTGGGAAATGATTACAAGAGAGAGAAAATAATCGTCTCACCACCCTTTCTGGAAGAAACTTCTCCTAGACTAGTTTTCTTCTCTGACTTTTCCAGTAACAGAAAAAAATAAATGAGACGGTTCCTCCCTGAGATTATGTGGCAGCTCTTTAGAAACGATGATCAATTTTCATATTAAGCTGCTCTAGTGTCAACAGATCAACAGATCATGAGGTGCTGGTCTCAGAAGTCTCACAAGCAGGAAATTGTCATATCTCATTTAAGTTCTTCCTCTCCATCACCGTTGATTGTTGGGAATACATCAGTTAATCTTAGCTTCAGGGCTCATGTGTGTTACAGTTTGCCTACATGCTGTCAATAAATTGCAGACCAAAGAGATTATAGGAACAAGGGGGTTTTGTTCTTTCATATCAGTCTTGGTTTCATATAAGTTCTTGGTGTAGCTTGGCAGGAGACAACACCAGGCATCTGGAGAACTGGTCATACTATATCCACAGGACTACTGAGAAAGGGACAAATCTCATTCACCAACAGCAAGAATGCCAAAGTTTGTACACCCTCCAACAGGCAGTAGAAGAACTTGTATTAACCAAGTTTCCTCCACTGGACCTAAGCAGATGATGCACTGACATAAAATATAATACACAGCTATAAATATGGGGATGACATCTTTGTGTTGCAGGGACAAAGAACAAGGGCTTCCAGGAAGGTAATTTTCCTGGAAAATCCTAGTTTATTTTCCATGTGTGTATGGAGGGGAGAACATTAACCTGATAAATTCTGAGAATGTGTAAGAATGGAAATAAAATGAAAAATAACAAAATGGAAACATAGATGTTTTAAGACATGCATCCTAGAAGGCTTGTGCATGAATTCTCATCATTTATAGAAACTCTCATCAGTCATAGAAAGTAAAATGGAGATACCTTACATCCATTGAAAGGCCTGCAATGCAAACTGCTAGTGGGAAACTCATCTACAGAGGTGATAATACAGTCAATCTATAACTGCCACATGACATCTTAGTGGGGTTTCCTTGGTTGATTTCTGTGGGATATTGTGAATATCTGAGTTATTTATTAATTAATCTGTTTGTTTGTTTTTGCCACCTGCTTATTCTTTCAACCAGCCAGTGCACAAGGTCAATATATATAAAGATTTTTAGCTGTAAGTTGCAAGATAATGAGGATTATCTTGCAACTTACAAAAGCCTTATAATTTAGCATAACCTACATAAGCCATCTTAATGTATTATTTAATGTTATTCATGTACTTTGGATTCATGTCTTTTAATGAGACTTGCAACAAAAGGGTACAAATTGAAAATATGAATTTACTATTCTCATGCATGCAACATTGAAAAAATAAAAGGATGGAAAAAGAAGAATTTAAACATAATATATTTCTTAGAGAAGAATGACTCCTATATGGTAAGACTTTGTCCTAAGATAGGATGGTCAGACTTTTCTAGAATGGGAATGAGAAAAAAAATTACAGCTAGAAAGCTTAAAAAGCTAGAAAGAAAGGTCTGAGGAAATTACTTTATATTGATAAGAAGATGAGATTTAGAAATGATCTACGTGATGTAAAATTTCTAAAGTGAAAATTCAATACACTGTTGTCAAACCTCTATTTAAATCAATAGAGTTCATGTAAGATATTGATTTACTTTAGATAATATTTATAATGATTGACCTATAGAACAAAATTTATATCTAATCAAGTAAACAAAAAAACTGAGTCTTTAAAAATCAGAATTTATTTTAAAATGTTTGAGTCTTCCCCAGTTTTATATTTAAATGAAATACAAAATTTATAAGTGCCATACCAGTATAACTGACTTTCTGGGTTTTGAATAGCTATTGTTGGAGGTTGATGCCAATGAGGACAAAGGACAAGGACATTAAATATTTTTGACCTTACCCTCCCAGTATATTAGATCCCAGGGGACTGTGAGGCACTTCTCAAAGGGGTACAACGGCTCTGGTGAGTCATCTGTCGTCTTGGTCGGAGAGGTCATGGACACTCCAAAGGTTAGACTCTAAGGAATGTATATTCGGTAAAAAGGAAAGTCCACACAGGGGCGTGTTCTCTGCTTCCAAAGCAATCTACTGCTCAGGAAGACTCTGACTCATTTTTACAGATGACAAAAGTGTTCAAAAGAAAAAGGGAAGGGGCTAAAAATAACAAGAGTTCCTCTCAAGTCCTTGAGGACTAAATCCTCAATGGCCTTGACAGTAAAAAGGAAAATAATTTGTGTTGTTCACCTTCATGGTCTTAAATACCCAGCAGCAAAGTATCATAAAGCTAAAGATACTTAGTTTGTGCTGCTTGGCACAAAAGAATCATACACACTTGAATCGCTTCTCCAGACATTAGACTTGACCACATATTGTATGTTATATGAACAATCATTTCTCTCTAGTGATTTTCTTCTTAGTAATGAACCTGCTGCTCAAATTACAGATATGGGCAATTTTAGCACTGTAACCCTTACACAGGACCTATAGCTGAGAACCAGGTTCACTGTTGTTCCAACCTAAAGATTAAATTATTGCTAAATCTCTGGCCATGATCGACTATAACATCAGATTGTGAAAATGAATAAAAATTGCCTTGTTCCTCTGAAAGAAGTGAATTTTTTTTCTCTTTCTTCCTTTCTAGAATCCACTAGGGAAAGACTTCATAGTGTAATTCTTTTTGCTATAATAGCTGTATGTTGGAATTACATAAAACCTCATGGTTTTGAGTACCCTTACAGCAGCTCAAGGCAGCACTTGTGCCATTGCCAAGGTTGAATTCTGGGTAACATCTAATCATTCTCCTAATGTCTCATCTATTTCACAAGATGTAAAAAAAAAAAAAAAAAAAAAAAGATTTGGTGCATGCCAGACATCACAAAACCATACACTGAGCAGCTTGGCAAGGGCATATCTGGGTCTTGGAAGCAAATGATGACTTTCATAAACTTTTTTTTTAAATTTTTTTAATTATTTATTCAACTGTGCATATGCATGTGTATGTGCGCGCACGTATGTGTCTGTGTGTGTGTGTGTGTGTGTCTGTGTCTGTGTATGTGTAGAACCACGGACGAATTCGCGAACCACCATGGACGCCTCCACCTCCTTCTGACCCGGGATTCACAGGCTCCGCCCTACCAGGACCAGAAGCGCAGGCCGCCCCCGCTTCTGCCTGGGATCTGGGATCCAAACTCAGGACCTTCCGCCTGCAAGGCAGAGGCTTAACCCCTGAGCCACCTCTCCAGCCCCGATTATTCTATTAAACTTTATACCTTCTATGTTACATTACTGTTTTAATTTTACCTCTTCCCATATGCAGCCAGTCCTCATTCTGATAGTCCTGCCACAGTCGTACCTCATCTACACAGGTCCTCCTGCTTTCCCTTCAAGGCCTGAAAGTTTACAAGAATGGGAACTCTAAAACCCTTTAGTTCCTCAATATACTTGAGGTCCATTTCTTCCTCATATCCTTCCTCAGATCCACCTGGATATTATATGGATACAACCATTGATATACTTGATATTGGGCTGGAAAGATGGTTCAGGGGTTAAGACTCTGCCTCCCAAGCAAAAGGTTCTGAGTTTGGATCCCACGTCCCATGTAAAAATATCAGGTAGACATGGTGGCAGCCTGCACTTCTGGACCTGGTGGGCAGAGCCTGGGAAGTCTCAGAGAGAAGCAAAGGGGTAGAAGCAACCCAGGATGATTCCCAAAGTCACTCTTGGTTCTCCACAGGGACACACAGTGCCCTCAAACTCTATATTGCCTTCCAATACCTTTAGGAATATTGGATGCATGTTTCTTTTGTGCTTGACTCATGCTGAGATAAGTCGGAGAGACTAGTTTTATTAGAATTGTACTTTTTAAAAAATGTTCTTTAATGCTATTAATTTTATTAAGGAATTCTTCTGTTGTACATGATGAAGAGAAAGTCTTGTTAATCTTTCTCAGTGGAAAAAGTCCTTGTTCCATTCCTGGCCATTGCAAGCATATAGATAGATTCAAAGTAAAGTATCTGAAAGGGAAACAAACATCTTCGGGTACTGAACTTGGAACCCAGCCTGGAAATATACCTAGGCTCAGGATTACAACTGATTACAACTCAGTAGAGAGTACTTGCCTAGAGTAGACAGGGTCCTGCATTTAGTCTCCAACTTCGGAGAGAAAAGGGAAGCTTTTTTCCAGATTGTGGAAGTTTTGTGCTCCCCCCAACCTGAGCACTGAAGATTAGTATCAGATTTGCAGTATCTAGAGATAACCAATAAGGAGAAGTCACTTTTCTTAGGCCTGCCTAACCTATAAATATCCCTATCCTAGTCAGAAATCTTTGGCTCAGACATGGAGTCCATGAGTTCTTTCCAGCTCCCTTGTCCCTCACAGATTCCATGTCCATGAGTTCTATCTTTTCTCTCTTCTGCCTTAATCCTCTGTGTGTGTTCTGGTTTCAATCTTCAACTCCCAAACACCAAAACCTGGGCATAAAATTTTCTAGGACCCTCAGTATAAACTGCTGCTATAGCCACTGTACATTTTTTTAAAATGGAATCTGGGGATCTAAACTCAGGTCCTTCAGTTTGCAAAGCAAAGGCTTAATCCCTGAGCCAACTCCTGAACCCCCACACTAAGATTTTACAAGACATTTCCAGGGAAGTAGTTGAACAAAATTTCTTCCTTGTGTTTAATGAAATGTGTGAATAATTCCAGCATTGGTGCCTATGAACTTCACAGGCCACTTCTCTTGGGTTTGTTTGGGCTTGCCACTGAATGCCATCCTAGGCATCGCACTTGGCCTCTCTGCCATGGTTACATGCTATGCTTTTATGACTCTTGCCTGTGTTTTGCACTAAGCACTTTTCTCCTTTCTCAACAGTTGCAAAACTTTCATGTCAGTTTCCCACCTTTTTCTAATTCTCTTTGTTTATAGGAAAGCGTTTCTGGTGCTCTTCTTGATAATAACTGGCTGTGAGGCAGATAGATTGTGCTGAGAAATTTGAACCACTGTCTATGTTACAAAAATCTGCTGTATCTCAGGGGCATCCAGCACGTCACTGGATGTTGGCTTGCTACAAACTTCCTTTCTTTGCCCAGATGCCCGGGGTTTAAGACAGTAGAACTTTCAAAATGTGCCCAGGTAATTATCAACACCTTCCTCAGAGGTGTGACAGCTGGAGTATTACAAAGATTTCCTTCTGCTAGTTGACCTCTCCAATGGATGGATGTGTTTTTGTCTTCTATCTGCACTTGCTGCATTGAACCAATGCTTTGTTTGAGATTGATTTATTATCCTTTGCTTTGTGCTTTTCATTGTCTGTGAGTCCCTGGCAGCTCAGCTACATTTATGACATTTATAATATGTGGTTCTCAATATGCACTCAATAGATCGTAGGCTGTGTCTTCATGTGTGTGTGTGCTAAACAGTTGAAAAAAGACATCATAGAAGACTGGCAAATAACACCAATGAAAATGTATTTGTCACCTACCAACAAAACATTATTTAAAGAGAAAAAATTATTTGTGGATGATCTATGTGAAATTAACGATTCTTCACTTTCCATAACTGCATATAGAGAACATATGCCATTGAGTAAGCCTCCAAAACCATATTTCAACACTGAATGTGAACTTCGAACGCTTAACTTCAAAGACCGTGCTATGGAATGGCAAGAACTTGCATTGCTAGCCAGACAGTCCGGGTTAAAATGTTGTTTGGGATAATTTTTCTGGTTTCAGGAACTCATAACTTCATGTATAAAATAGGAAGAATGCTTAATGTACAAGACTATAGGTAAGATACATTTATATGGGAACAAAACTTTCTAGAAACTTTCTGGAAAATAGATGATTTCCCCAAATATTCTGGCCATTTTCTGTTCATTGTTGAATTTCTCTGAGAATGTTTTCTGCCTGCTTTACTCAGGTGCTTTCCCAGCATGATTAATTAGTATTCTTGAATTTCATAAACCACATTTGGCTTTAATGGGCTGATACATATGTCCATCTGGAAAGTAAGTTTGAAAAAATAAATACAACTTTGTGGAATGACTAATAGCCCCATGGGAGGAACAAAGCTCTTGCTGACTGAGGATTTTTAGGTAGGTCATAGAAATTTTGCCCAGAACCAATCTTCAACACCACTTTTTCATTAAAACACCAGAAGAAATATATTAACACATCTAAAATTTCTGAAGATCCATTTGTGAATTTCCATCATAGTCTTCTTCGCTGCCCTCCATGTAACCAGCCCAGTTGTGGGATATGGCACAGCTAAAAGAAACTTTCATTATCTGATTCGATCCTCAACTATCTTCTAAGATGTGCTCTGAGCAGGTTTTGAAGAACTGCTTTTGTTATGAAAATAACAATCTCTTCTCAGGAAAAGCTGTGTTTCTTGTCTGCTTGATTAAAATTAAATGGAAAAAAGATGTAACTTAGAAGGTTTTCTATTTAAGTAGATTTGGCAATGAAGCAAGCCTTTGCAGAACTTGACACTCTTAGGAATCTTTATAGGACAAATAGTTTCATACTAAGCTTGCTCCTATCTCATTGAACTAGGATTTTAAAAAAAGGAATGAAAATCATGCCATAACAAAGACACATACAAATAATTCAACTTACTGGCAATTCTATTCTTTAACAAATTTCCAGTTTACAATGAATTCCAAGTATATTTGTAAAAAGGTTATAAGATTTAGGAATAGATAAGTTTTGCAAATTACTAAGGAAGGTAATAGGAAGGTCTCTGAACTACTGCATCAAGAGCTTAATGGCAGCTCCTTTTTAAATCACGTGACACAGTTTTAAGTATAAACTACCGACTTGTATCTTTCAATAATATGTGTTTTACTACCATAAAATTTCTAAGAAAAAGCAGAATTATTGCAATTTGCAATAAATTTTCCTGCTTAAATTGTTTTATGTACATATTAAAGAGGTAGATTCGCGACTGTCAGAAAAAAGGGAAAAGGGTTGTGTGTGAAGGAATGTGGTGTAAGGCTGACCCGGAAGTCAATGGCAGCTTTACTCTTTAAGTCAGAGATCAGCAACTTTGACATTTACTGCATCTTTTTCTCCAGAAGGTGGTGCTTGTCAGTCACTTCTAGATGGTTGTAAGGCAGGTCCATCCCAATCCCTTATTCTTGTGAGACAGTCTTAACACCTGAGCCATCCCTCCAGCCCCCAATTCCTGATTCTTAAGAACTTTCCTCACTGAAAAGAGCCAATGTAAGGAAGAATCACGTTTTTGGTATGTCCACAAGTCCCATATACTGTATATCCAAACAGTGTGACCCAAAGGAATGGTTAGAGATGTCTGTCCATGCTATCTGTCAGTGCTATGAACAAGATGCTCAACATTATCTATGAGTTTTGAATTTCCTAAAATATATGAGGGTTATTTTGGGGGAAAATTCAAGCCTTCTTGAAGTTACTTGCAAATTTCACATCTGTATTTACCTATAGGGAGACATTCCAACTTTTATGATATTATTAAACATACTCCCAAATAAGAGTAAATTCCACTCACTTCATAAAAGAAGCAGCCAAGTCACAGCATGATCAAACATTGTGCTCATGTCCTTTGCTGATGCTAATTGGCAGGGTTACAAATGGAACCTCATTTTCTTCATGTATGTTGTAACAACATAAAATTCCAACAAAATTCCACTTTTAAGTAATAGAAGTGTTTACAAAGTGCTCTGTTCAGCTTGTTGTAGAATCACATCAAAGTTTAGTTAAATACTCTAGCTATTAGCATTATGCTAATCATTTAGAAAATGTTTATGTGACCAAATGTTTCCGTTTTGACTGATTGTGTTGGCATTGTCCAGACATAGTCCAAATAAAAGCACACTCCCCTCACCATGATCCTGTAAGTATTCTGGCATCTCCCCCATTGCCAATAAAATGATTCAGCACAAGTATGCAGCATAAAAGGGAGAAAAATGAGAACCATATGTGGAATCCTCCATGTGAAAGCTACAGCCATTAAGGGATTGATTTGCATCTGTGCCCCAAGCATAGTTAGCAACCAACCAGGGATCCAGAAGAACAAGGAGGAGGGTTGAGAGAGATATTTTCAGATGAGAGAAAAGACAGTCCTTCTTTTTAAACCAAAAAGACTACAGGCTAAACCAGTGAGAAAATGCTTAAATAGAAGTAAAAGAATAAGCGTCTTGCATTTCTGTTTCCTGAAGAATTGTTTATAGGATGACAAGTAGGTAATCTGTGAAAACTCACAAAGAAATAATCATTACAAAGTGACTTGAGTAAGGAGCCAGAAAATATAAAAAGATGACAGGAAAGCTCTAGAACAAACATCATGAGTAGCAGTCACATGGGCCGAATAGTGTCCACAGCTTCCCCCTGCCTCTATACAAACTCATTCTTTTCCTGCCACAAAGAAACATCAGAAGCCAGTTTTTCCTATGAAAATAGTAAACAAAAACTATCTTCCCTATAGTGATTGTTTGTAGCCAGAAATCACAACTGGTGCTGTGATGGAGCGTGATGATCAATGTGCTTAGGCGCCATCGGGAGTGAGACCACTGTGGGTAGGAGATGGAAATGCATCTGGGGGTGGCGATACTGTAGCACAGAAGAAGGTACAAACTTCTGCAAGTCTTGTTGATCTTAAGAGAAATAATAATGCTTGACAAAGGCAGTTAACACATGCTTTCCTGTCTAGGTCACTGTTGAGGAAGAGAACAGGACAGAGGCTTACAAAAGCAAAAGAAAACAAACATTGTTCTGAAAGCATGACCAGGCAGCATTTGTGTCTATCAACTTCAGGAATGACTGGGTGTTTCCAAAGGATTATTCTGCATTCCATTTGCTGGCTATACTTGTGGACACACTGACTACTAAAGAAGATGTTCAACACAAGGAGGGGGGGGCGGTTCACATGATACCAATGGAGATAAAGGTTGTGGTTGGAGCAAGGTGTCAATGTGACAGGTGAGAAAGCAGAGCTGGATATGCAATCCCCTGGAGCTTCCAAGTCAGCTGCGAGTTTCAGTGCTTAGTGACAGAGGAAGTGAGTTGGGTGAGTAAGTCCCTTCCATATTTGGAGTGACTGCTCACAATATTACTCAACCTGGGAAACAAGTTGGGCTCATTCTTCATTTACAAAGGTACAAAGCTCAGTGGAAGAGTCCACGCTTGGTGATGTCCAAGGCCATGAAGCAATAGACACTCGATCCCACCATATATAGGCAATGTGTTTGTACACCATTTCATTGTCTCTCAGGCAGCAAAGACTGTTTTAGTGACCTGCTTGGTAAGGAAGGCTTTAAATCAGAGCTTACCATGTGAAATCTTTCACTCTGTGGAAACAACTAGAAAGGAATATTTTTATTATTAACTATGCATATGACTTATTGTTTTAAAAAAAAAGATCTGTTCTAGGTTTCTATGGCCAGGTGTCCAGAAAACATCCCTCTGGTGGGATACTTATATTTATTAGAAATTGCTTGCCATTTTACCATTACCCCATACAATGCTTCTGAGCATTAGACAGTAAGTGTCCTTTGCACTCTGACCACAGCCAATGGCAGCATAACTCAGCATAAATGCCACCCAGGCTCCTTGTATGATGGTTAAATCTTGACAGGCCTTCTGGAACTCCTGCCAAATCACAAAGCCATTCTACTTCTTGAGTATCAAGTGGACAATCGCTTTTCCTATCCATCCCATCCATTCTCAAAACTTTCAGGAAGGTTACCTTACATGGGGCACTTTTTTTTTCTGTCCTTTCTTCCACTTTTTTTGAGGCCCCATAGATTCCAAGAGCCCTTTGCTCCATGTTAACCCCTCCCCCCCCCACCCAAAGCCTCTATTCACAGAAGCACTTTCTAACGCACATGAAGAAGACTGGCATGCATTCTGCTATTCAGGCGCTTTGTGAACAAGTCACAATACTAGCCTTATTTGATTTTTGCTGTAAAGAAAATTTTATCTCTGTGCATTTTGTTGCCCTTGCCAGCTATTATGCATTAGCAAAGACCATACTGACAGGCCATAGTAGCTTTGAAAATGTAGCAGAAATGTTTAGTTATCGGTAGCTGTTTTCTTTCCTATTTTCCTGGCAAAATCCCTTCCACCACTGCACTACTCTAAGTGCTGCGCAGCAGTACCAGCATGGCTCTTAGAAATAGGAAGTGCAGAATTATTAATAACATGTCAACCCCATTCCGCGTCGGTGTCCTTGATGGAGTGACTGGGCCTTTGTGATGTGTGAGTTTCTTCACACACTAAAAATGCTAACTAAGAGGAATAATACAGTTGTTAATGGGATTCAAATTAGGTAGTAATGTAGGGCTCAGAGTAGTATCTGGCATATTGCAAATATAAGCAAAGGGCACCTCTTAGGACAATCAGCTATAGCCTGTGGTGAATGCCTGCTGTTCATGGAAGGTGTGGTCCACTAAATCTCAAATGAGACTTACGAAAGCACTATGCAGGAAGCGGATTCACCTGTCCTAGCCCTCTTGCACAATAGACTCTCCACCACAATTGGCAGGTGGAGTCCTCCATTCCAGATATCTATCTATAATAATAGCTGGCATGCTCCTTTAGTGAGGACTTTTTGAAGATAACAAAGTTATTAGGTGACTGGGCCCACCCAAGGGAATAAAAATCACATAGAGGTCATTACACAGTTAGTTCAAGCACAATAAGACACTGTATGGATCACTGTCCTATTTCTCTTCAATTAGGAGTTACAGAATTCACTGGTGTTTTGTGTCAACTATTTTAATTATTTATTTTTTTCTGTTTCACATTTTTAACATAATATAAATTTTCATTATTAAAAAGTTTATGAATCAAAATTATCCATCAAAATTGTCCATATCCATATGAATATCCTTATTTTAATTTACATATGCATATATATATTCTTTTTTCCATTTTATTTATTTTTTTCTACTTTTACAAGTGTATTGAATATTCATCCCAGCTTTCCTCCTTCCCCCACTCCCTCCCATTTCTCCCTTCCCTTCACCTTCCTCTCCCATTCTGTCACACCCTTCCTCCTGGATGCTTCTATGGACTTCAGGGTTCACTCTGGCTTATCTACTCCTGTGGGGGCTCAGGTCTCCATAGTATAACAAGTTACTTTCTTCAGGCCATCCCACTGATATGTGTATTTCCCTTTACTCATCCAGTTTTAGACCCAAAGATTTCCAGTGTGAGTTCCCATGGTATGAGTATAACAACAGCTACCTACAGTTTGATGTACTGTCTTCCTACCTCTAGATTTATTGGCTGTCTTCCCTACTGATTTACTTCCTTCTATTTTTTTCTAGATTACAATAGCATAGATGGGTACTATTCATATATATTATTTAATTAAAAATAATCTAGTGCTCCACAAGCTGCTTTGCCATTCCTTTTTTCTCAAAGTATCTTGGGCACCTTATTACATTTATGTCATCCTAACTCTTAACCAGAGTGCAAGACAGACTGAACTATAAACCTAGCAGATAGATATGAGTTCCATTTTCTGTGACCAGTAATCTCAAAGTTTTTGCCTAGAAACTTTTTCTGATATGGTTTGTTCCTTTTATGAACAAAGCTGTGGAAATATAGTGTTTTGATGATTTATGCTTCCTTTTTATCATCTGCATTCATCTATTCTTTTTGAAAGTTCCTACAAAAAAAAATTGTTCAGTTTCTCCTAAGTTGAAAGTTATAGTTATTTTTGTTTATTGTATTAATCCTTTAAAGCCCTTAAAATGCCTTTACAAATGGCAACTGTACTGTTTTATACTATAAACTGTTTTATACTTTGTTGATTACATTTCTTTTTTTTTATTTCCACTCATACAAACTTAACAGGTACACTGGTCCCCTCCCTCCCTCCACCCACCCCCAACCCCCCTGCTCTTATGAAACATCAATATTTGAAAATTTTATTTATAAAACAAATATAAGATTTCATTTATTACTTTCAGGTTCCTCATCATGCTGAGAAGCATCTTTTCTAGCCAAAGATTGTCAAGAACTTAGTTTTGCTTCACGTATTTTTCCTTTTAAAATATTTAAATCTGAATGCCTAGATTATATTAGAAGTAAAACAAAGTATTGAGCTTTTGAATAAACAACATAGTGTATTTCTTACTATGCCTTTTTTAATGTATACTATAATCTCTGCTTATCCATAAATATATATATCATATGTATTTTGAGTGCCTCATTCTTTGTGATAACCCTGTCTATTTTTCTACCATCATTTTCAATAAATATCTCTTTCAAAGCATGTCAATATTTTCTTATGCTATTCTTTAATATTATGTTTTCAGATTTTCCCTCATGTTTTACAATTTTTTCTGTGTAATCAATTTTAAAATGTTTTATAAAATTATTGAGCTCATTTTAATTGATATTGCAAGCAATCTCAGCATCAGGCTAGGATGAATTTGCATCTGCCTAGAATTAAGTGTGGTATTTTCCAAGAATGAATGCAGGTGTTTTCATTATTTAACCCTTACCCTATGTGACTCTGTAAGACAAAAATTTCCCTCCAGATTTATGCTGTCCATGGCTGTTGACTCCCTGGCATCTAAGTATTTGACTGATGTTCTAAGTGGTATTTAATTTATTATTATTATTATTTGTATTGACATGAAATCTTTATGTTTAAAAAACTTTAATGTTCTGGTGGAATCTGGGTAATAGACATAAAGGTTTTTTCTGTAAATTGTCTTTCAATGTTCCTGTATATTTAAGAGTTTTCATAATGTAATGTGGAGATGAAATTTGCTTTCTTATTTTAGCAGATCATACTTTGAATACTTTCCCATTCCCAGCTATAGTTGCAGTGATTCAGGATGCTCATCTCAGGCCAAAACCCTCTTAAATGTATTACCTTTGCTATTAGGCACACTTTTTTTTTAATGTCTAATCCTCTCTTGTCTCACATTTTTTTGTCAGAGAGGATCCTGAATAAATTCAGTGATCAGGGCTCATTTTATTTGCAATATTAAGGATTTTTTAGCAAGCAATTAGTGTAGTTCTAGCTTGTTTTCATATTTATGTAAATATTAAATTTTTATTATTATAATCACATATTGCACAAGATCCCCTCAATGGGGAGTATAGCAAAGCTCATATTTAATTACTATCTTGAAACTTCATGGTATTCTAGCTAACAACAAAAGCAATGAGGGTCTAGAAATAATTAAAGTATGTCATTAATATTATCAGATTAGCATTATTTTACATGGTCTCCAATTAGTCAAATAAATGATTATTAAAATCTCCAAGATTATTAAACTAACATCTGTTGGGACAATTTGGCAAAAACCTCAAGTCATCAAGACTTAATATTCATACGCCATTAATTTTATTACTTTTATGCATCAGTGCTCAAATAGAATAAAGGATTAATTCTGATTTTATATGAAATTAAGCACACGAGTATTTTCTAAACTAATCTGTTGGTTATAGGGTACTATGTATTTCTCTCAGATGTTCACAAAACAGACTCTGTTTATAAATGGTTTGTATTATAAGGAAACCGGAGCACACAGACCTACACGATGAACCCCTTAAAGAATCATATACTCACATGTATGATTGCTGGATTCTCACCATCATTGGAGATGATTTCAGGGTTGGGTATGCAGCTCAGCTGGTCAAGTGCCTATCTAGCTACATGGACTCTAGGTTCTGGACCCAGCACCACCTAAACAAGATATGGTGGTAAATGTATGTAATCCCAGCACTCAGAAGTTAGAGGTAGGTGCTCATGGTCGCCTTCAACTACATAGTAAATTAGAGCCCAGCTTTGGCTACATGAGAACTGTCTCATAAAAGGAAAAGTGTTTTATATAACAAATCCATTTAAATAAAAGTTGATCTATTTATTTTCTCAATATGCTTCAAAGTCTTCTTTAATCCCATGTTTGGGGGGGGTCTTTCCTATTAGATAAGAACCTTTTGCAGAACAAAATTATTTTCTTCCTTTCCTTTTCTTCCCTTGCCACCTGGTGTTATTAATAAAGATTCTAGAATGAGTAGATTTTGTTTTGATATAGTGTTTATATAAAAACATGTTATCTTTAACATAATTCTGTTCATGAATATAATAAAGCAGAATTATTAAAAACAGTATTTGTTTTGTCTTTGTTGTTGTTTGTTGTTCATTTTACATCTGCCACCTTAACATCTAAGAATACGGCAAATGCCTTGAAAGGCTCATTCATCGTAATTCTGCTCTTGAGAGCAGGAACTTAGATGTTCATATAGCATTAGATTCACAAAATATAATGTGGTCTAACATAGTATAGCTATTCAATCATTGTTTGTTAAGTGAAGAAATTACAAGGATCCCAAAAAAAGCTCTTAAATTGTCAATAAATAAATCAAGAATGTGGCTCCATCCAATCCCAGGTGTGCTGCACTCACACATGGGTGTGACTTAACCCTCCTCTTGTGCTGCAGATGCTCTTGGAATGTGCTTTTAAGATGCCCTTTAGTGTGGGAAATCCAAGTGCCTATTTCAGAAGTCTCATGTGAGAAAAAGCAAGGGCTGCTGAAATTTTCATAGAAACGTTTGTCAGTTTTTTACTATAAGATTTGTGCTTCATAAGGTTGCTTTTGGTAGTCTCTTCTCCTAATAGCATATGCTTTTTAGGACATTTTATCACTAGAATTTGTTTCCTCTCTAACTTAAATCTTTGTTACTGAGGGTCATCTGACCTGACAAATTTAGCTCCATTTCTTCAATCAGCTCCCTTGTCTGGTCTTGGGGTACCATGGAAACCAATCATTTAGCTGGTACTTCAGGGTAGCAAAGTCATGGTTAATCTCAAAGATTATCTAAGAGTCCTCAGGCTCTGTAAGGGCTTTCTCTTTACAGAAAAATTTCTATCATGTTTTAAAACTTTTCCCACAACTATTGGTAATCCCAAATTTCCTTTGCTAATTATGCTGAATCTAGTCTATGTTACTAAGTGCTGGCCAGGAAGTCCTTGCACTGCTCTGGGTAGCACAGCATGAATAAACTGTATCAGAGATGGTCGGTCTTCTCTAAGAATGACCTACATCTCATTGATTGTCATAGTTACTCTTTCATGTTGCTTGTGAGAGAGCATTCAAAGTCAAGCAACTTAGTGAGAGAAAGGGTGATTTATTCAGCTTATGGTTCCAAAGGGGAGATTCAGTCTTTCATGGCAGACACTGCATGACTGGCTGGCAGAAGTTGGAGACAGGCTATGTCACATCCATCCGTGAGGCTGAGAGCAACTAGACTACTAGCTGCAAAACCCAACTTCTCTAGGAGATAGGGTGGGGACTAACCCACCTCAAGGCCCACACCATGTGGCTGCTTTCTTCCAGTAAGGCTCTACCTCTCAAACGTACTGGGACCTTCTCAAACATGAGACTGTGGGGGACAGTTTTCAAACCTGACATTGATCTTCCTGGTCTCAGTAGTGTGGGACATACTTATCTTCAGAATCAGTTAACTATTCTTAAAAAATGCTCCACATCTTTAGCCATCAGGGAAATACAAATCAAAACCTCCCTGAGATATCACCTCACCCGGGTCAGGATGGCAAAAATCTACAATACAAATAACACCAAATGCTGAAGAGCATATGGAGAAAAGGGAACTCTCCTACATTGTCAGATCATGTCTAACAATTTTTTAAAAGTTAAAGATTGAAACAGCATATGACCCTGCTATTCCACTTCTGGGAATGATCCCCCATAAAGCAAAAATTCACCTCAATGGCACAAGCATGACCATGTTCATAGCAGCACTATTTATAATAGCAAAGTCATGGAATCATCCCAAATACACAACAGTTGATGAGTAGATAAGAAAATGTGGTACATTTATACAATGAAATACTACTCAACCATGAAAAAAGATTAATTAATGAAATTTGCCAGGAAATGGATGGATTTAGAAACAATTGTATTGAGTGAAGTCTCCCAGACACAGAAAATAAAGCACTGTATGTACTCCCTAATAGGTGGATCCTAGTACCAAGTCCACTTAGTGACACATTTAAAGATAAATCTCTTTAATACCTACAGTAATTGCAAAGATTATAAACAGGAGGGAAGGGGGAGGAGCCCCCCCCCAGAATTAAGGAAAGAGAGGATCATGCTACAGCAGAGAAAATAGGTCACCATCAAGTACTGCAAGTAAGTACTGCGACATCTGGTTAAGCTCACTCACTTCCCTTCCTGGTCACTTGCAACTGAAATGTTTTGATCGCACCCGTCAGGGAAGACATAGAGACTGACAGATAGATGGCAACCATCCTGCAAATCGGAGACTGACACCCCCTCCCCCACCGTAGTCTCCTACTCTTATTCCATCTACCGTTGAATCTACTCTTATAGTAAGACTCCATTTTAACAGCCTTTTATCTCTGGCTAGGAGGTGGCATCTAATACCAATCAGGATGGAGCCAAGGGCAGTGCAGGAACAGCAAAACTGAAAATAACAACAAACCATAATTCAGAACATCAGAGACCCTACATTAACCACCTGGAACCAGACCTGCCAAATCTCTCCCCATCCTAAAACTCAGGGAAATTTGCGGAAGAGGGTGCAGTAAGATTGTAAGAGCCTAAAGATGAGGAGGAGCAACGATATGCAAGATACTCCACACAAGTTAGGACCGAAGTAACCACAATAGAACTTTGCATAACCTGCGCAGTGACTGACATATCAATGATTCCCCCCAAAGTCTAGCAAGGATCACAGGCATTAGGATCCTTAGAGGCAATGGATTAACAGTCATAATAGTGTTCCCATACTAAAGGGGAGCACAAGAAAGGGCTCTATACAACGCTACTGAGTCCTTATACCTCATTAGAGTAGAGGACGCAGAGGGAAGTTTGAATATTCACACTAAAGGATGCTCCAGGGATTGAGGGGGGAGGAAGGCACTTGGAGTAAGGGAGGGAAGGGGGTGAAAGGAAGGGGAAAAGGGGGGAGGAGTGGAGGGAGGAAGGGGACCACAGTACCTATTAAGTTTGTATGAGTGTGAAAAAATAAATTAATTAAATTTAAAAAAAAGAATCAGTTAACTATTGTCTAAAGGTCTCTGTCCTGGCATGTTAGTATTGGAAAAGAATTCTCAGTTTTCTTCCAGAAATTTTGAGAGCATTTCTTTTTTAATAGATTACACATGGAATGGCATACACTTCTCCTTCCAATCTGCAAGAAGACCCAAAACAATTATGGACAGTTTCTACATTTTTCCTGTCCTTTTTTCTTAATCAGCAATGAGCTGTTTCGTAGTTAGGGTTGATCATTCTTTCTTTTGTGTGCGCCCAGACATGGCCCCGACATGTCCCAACAGAGGACCATGCAGGCAGAGGGATGAACGACCAGTGGGAACCCTTGAGCATGTGTGCCTGTGGAGATGCAAGAGTGACATCAGGAGGGACCCTGGATCACTCCTCCTCTTCACTGCTTTGCTCTGGTGTTTCCCAGGCTCTGCCTTCCAGTCTCAGAATTGAAGGTGATCATCCTTTCTGCCCAGCATTTTTACATGGAATCTGGCAATCCAAACTTAAGTCCTTTTGCTTGCAGGCAAAAGCTTTAAGCGCTGAATCTTATCTCCATCCTGACCTTACTTACATGTTATTCATTTTATAATATTTAAAATGTAAGTTTGCACAAAGTACTTGACCATCATCAGATACTTAGGGAACACATCAAAAGATGTCAGATTAATTACATAGAATCAGTCGTCATGAAATTTTATTACTCTTCCTCTTGGTGACCAACCACTGTTGTTTTATACTCTTAGCTCTCAGGAAGGAATCATAATTGATCTTTGTCAAATGAAGTCATCTTATGTCCAGAGAAGGACACAGACAGATAAGGTTCTGTGGCACTACCGATTCAGGGAGGCCCTAGCCCGGCTCCCAGCTATGGACAAGCCTGGGGCACCCAGACATGCCCCCGACATGTCCCAACAGAAGACCATGCAGGCGGAGGGATGAACAACCAATGGGAAGCAGCCGTGTAACCTGCACCTGCAATGGACACCTAGTAAACAGTTAAATGACTGGTGGCTGCCCTCTCAGGAGGGATGGCAACTCCTGATTGGACCCTGATACTATATAAACCCAAATGCCCTTAATGACTTTGAATCTGCGGCATCTCTTTCACTGCTGCTTCTCACCTGATACCTGGGGTCTGGTGGTGACCCCGTCGCCAGCTCTTCACCTGGAGGCCACCCCCCCCCCCCCCCCCCCCGCTGATGTAGCGGGGGATACGACAACAAGGTTGGGGCTAATGAAAAGTAAGAGCAAGTATATGGGAGGCTTCTGGAACTATTTTTCCTTTCTAATAGAAAGAGAGAGAGAGAGTTTTGTGAGTTAAGGAGTATGTTCTCCCCTGTTTTGAACACTGTTTGAACACTGTCACATGAGACTCTGGTACTTGAGCTATGGCAACACACTTTGTTCCTGAGGGATAGGCCAAGAGTATTTTCAAATGTTGGATTGAGTGCTTAAGCAGTCAAACTAACCACTGAACTATAAATCTCCAAACAACCATGATAAATACCTTTATTATTTAGATCATATTAGCTGTAAGTTCTGCCTTTCAATAGAAATAAGTACACTTGGGACACATATATTAAAACGAAGTTCTTGAATATTTCTCTCTACATCTAAGGATTTATTGTCTTTTCTTTCAGACATTTTTAATGCACATTTTAAAAGAAGATATAAATAGATATTTCTGTTTTACAAAGCTGGGAAGATGTTGATGTAAAAATCTTAATTTTGTTATGTATATCATTATATTGCATTCTAGAATATCATT
Source organism: Typhlomys cinereus (assembly GCA_023101885.1). NCBI lineage: Eukaryota > Metazoa > Chordata > Mammalia > Rodentia > Platacanthomyidae > Typhlomys > Typhlomys cinereus. The sequence goes on along the minus strand of JALPQD010000157.1, from coordinate 3,678,316 downwards.
GAACAGTTTCTAAGACATGATTTATGATAGCATAAATGTGTTACTGTTAATTTGCATGTTGGTAAACAGGACATACTTTGATTATTTAGAATTTGGGACTGAATTACCTTTGTTGTCTTTAAACAGTGCCTTTCAGAGTAAAGAATACACTGTAATTGTTAGTAAAGAGAAGAAAAATCATTCATGGAAATAAAAACATGACTTTTCATTAGAGGACTAATAAGCACATGGGAAGTAGGGCAAAACACAATTCTGGAGGTGTGTGACATTTACAAATTATTGCTGTGAGAAACTTTAAAGATCCACAGAAAAGGAAGTGAGAATTTTTGAGAATAGGTTTAAAATGTTATTTTCTCAAAATGTTAATTAATGCAAAGTGTCACCCCAATTTCTGACTTTCAAGTGTAATGTCATCTCAATCATGTCACAGTCTTGATCACTAGTACAAAGATTCCCAAATTTCCTAAGTTCATTATGTCTTTTGTGCTTTAGAAATTTTTTATCACAATGCTCTAAGGTCAACAGATATCCAAGACTTTCATTTATTCAAGGTGATTTAATTTATGTCCCAACAATTTATTATCAATTTAAAAGATTATATACATACTCTGATGGGAGGAATTTCTAGAGGAACATGATCAATAAAATGTGTGTATGTATCTTATATATTATATATAATACTATATATCATACACACATACACATACACACACACACTCACATACCAGATATAGATTGGATTAGGGAGATAGCTTACTGGTTTAACATTTGACTCACAAGCAAGAGGATCTGAGTTAAGATCTCCAGATCCCACGTAAAAAGTGTTGAGTGGATATGGTAGTGGATTATAATTTCAGCCCTGGAAGATAACCCCAGGGAAAGGCAATAAGGTAGAAGACCAATCCAAAATGATTTCCCATGTCACAGGCATACACACTCAAATATCCTCCTGTATACATACATACATCCAAGCACACACATACACACACACACACACACACACACACACACACACACACACCACACACACACACACATACACGCATGCATGCATGCAAAAAAAGATATAGATTCTTCTGAACTTGGGGCTTGGTAGTCTTGCTATGACTGTGTGCATGCCGGAGTGGCTGAGAATAGGGCTACCTCTCAATACCTGAAGCTGAATGCTTCAGCAAAAGAGTGCTGAAGGCTTCAAGGCTCCCTGGAAAGTTGCTATTGAGTTCACATTGGAAGATCCAAAGAGTTGCAGTTTCTGATGTCAGCACAGTACGGCAGCAACAGCAGATACACTCACTTGAAGAGAAGAGATTAAGGTGAGCAGGCATGAACTACATTTTCCAAAGATTTCTTCATATTTACCTCACTACTGGAAGGTGTCATCCACATTACTCTCTTAGACCTCTCTAGAAGCAGTCTGAGATGTTCCTAGAGGTATAACTCTTAAGTGATTCCAAATTCCAGTCCAGGTGACAATCAAAACCAACTATTTTATATGCACTGAAGAAAAATGTTACAGATAGAAATGAGATGGATGAATCTCATCCACTAAATGCTCAGATATCAAAGTCTTGGTCCCCAACTGTGGACTAAGTGAGAAGTGTTAGACCTATTAGAAGGTAGAGACAAATGGGAAAAAATGAAGTCATTGAGACATAAGGCCTTGAGAGCAACAAGATTAGGTCCTTGACCCTGGTTTAGCCTCTCTACTTCCCAGATGCGATGAGTTGAGGAGTTATCCTCTGCTACATACTTCAGTACTGTCTGCTGTGTATGCCACAGGTTAGAAGAAATGGGGCTGAATGACCATGGACTGAAACCTCTGATACTGTAAGCCGAAATAAGTTTCTTCTTCTAAGTTACTTAGAAGATGGAAAGTCGACTAATGAAGGAAGCACCTTTTAATCCATTCTGATTCAGCAACAAAGTTACAGGTTGAGCTATATCAACCTGTGCAGCACTGCATAGGTTAATTTTTGGAATCAGATTAGGCACCCATTCTGTGGCCCCCTAATTCATATTTGATAATGATGTCATAATTCAATTTACTGTAGCATCTGTCACAAATTCAGCTGTCTAATAATAAGATTTCTGTCACTGAAAAATAGCATGAACTAGTGTTTAAATTTCACTTACCTCAACAGTGGTTTTCATGTTCTTGATATATATTAAGTAGCACTGTATTTCTCTCCAAAACTGAAGATAGTGTGTGTAGCCTGTATGAGTTCCTGCCACAGCTCTGGGGCAACTCAACATACTGTGAGAACTGTACCTGTAGGTAGCATCAGGAGAGAAACTTGCTGTGATTATTTGTGTTCCTAAAGTCACTATTGACTAAGGATGTTCAAGTTGGCAGTTTCATTATTAGAGGTTTGATTTTTGTTTTTGCATCATTGTTGATAGACCCTGTGCATTGAGCTGTTAAGCAGGTATGATCCCAATGAGCTACATCCCTTACATTCAGAGCTTTCTGTATATAACTGAGGGAACCATACATATAACTGAGCAATCCAGGGAAAGAATGTTGCAAATTAGTAATCATGAAAATGAAGATATTTGACTTTTAATCAAAGTGAGTTTTTTAATGGATGAGAAATCTGGGGTTTTACTAAATAACTTCTAAATTCCTTTCTAAATTTTATGGCTGGATTTTTTTTTTTAACTCAGATCATTTCACATATAGACAAAACATTGCTTTTCTTTTTTAATCTATAAAATGAGGACAGTAATGTGTATCTTACTAAACTGTAATAGGATCAAAGCAGTTTATATAAATATGGCAATATTCTTTAAATTGGAAAACATCAAACGTCTCCATTAGGAAGATGGTGAATGTGGTCTCGAATTCTGGAAATTCTAACATAAGTCTAGGCTCAGATCATCAGTGCAAAATTTTTAATGGAAATTTTTTAAGCATTCTTGATTTGCAATCTATGTTGCAATCCAGCTCCACAAATCTGCCCATCTATGATCCTTTTAATGTAGGCTAATTAAATAAACACTTTTAATGCAGTATACCCAAAATCTAAATCTTTGCATCCTGGTTCCTATTCTGATGATGATCAACAACTTTGAATCTTTTAAATGTATTTTAAACAAAAAACACTTATTAGAATATTCTGCATTCTTTCATCATTAGAACTCATTGAAAATCAAAGTCTACTAAAAATTTGCTTCCTATTATTGACCCACTCCCATGAAAAAAATATGACTTTGTTTTTAGACCACATAAAGATTCTGTTTAGTAAGCATCACTAGAAATCAGACCTCTCAGTGTCTGGGAAGACAGTGTTTCATGTGATTTTGTGTATTATTTAAAATGTAGGTTGAGGATGTCATTTATGCATTGCAGCTTTCTGTTTACACTACAGAATTTTCTCTGGTTTTAGAATGCGAACTGCTTCTCCTCTATGAAGCTTTTGATTTTTAAAGTCTTTTTCCCTTTATTGTAGCTGATAGAGATCTTCAAGGCCAAATGGCTTCCACCCCCTATACTAACACAGTCCTTAATTGAACATAGTGCCCCTGATCTTTATTTTCCCTTTGTTCCATTTTTTTCTTATCAGTCTTTGTTTATGTTACATAAGTTGTAAGGTTATTTGAAAATTTACCAGAGTCTTCAAAGAACAACCTATGGGTAAATAATGGTTATTGGTCACAATCACAGAGAAAAAAATGTTCAAATGAATGGGCTGGGCATAGACTCAGCATGAGTGACACATTGGGAACACAGTTTAAAGGTGATTGATAAGCACTATTTCCAGGAATGTGTAGGACTTCAGAAGCCCCAGAAGGACAGCAGTACTCTGGGCAGTGACAGCAGAGGCGGCTTCCCACCAAGGAGCCTCCGATGGAATCCAGAAAGTGCAGTTGTGTAAGGGGCCATCTGGCAGCATTTGGGCCTTCAGCTGTGGCTCTGCCAATGCAGAGAGACCTCCCAGGGAGGAAACCAGAGGAAATAAACACCCCAATTTTGTTCTTTCCATGCCTTCTGATCTTCTGCCAGACGTCAAACCCAACAGGAAGATAGAGGGCAAGGGGTCCATTTATGTGACATATCAGAGGCAGCCTCTAACTACGAGACAAGCTAAGGTGGAGAAAGGCGGAAGGAGCCTCTGAGGTGCAAATGGAAGGTCTCCAGTATGTGCAGCTAGTGCTACAGTTTGGACCAAAAGCCCATGTATTAAAGGTCTGCTCCTCAAGGTGGAGCTAATATGAGTATATAGGAGAGACAGAGAGGGCTTCAGGACATTGGGACTCTAGCCACTTCCTGTTTTGCTACCTGGCCATGCTGTGATTGAGTTTTGCTGTGGCCCATGTTCCTGCTATAATGTGCTGCTTCATTATGGGGTAGGTCAGTCATGGTGCAGGGCTTCTTCTGAACCAAAATAATCTCTCTCTCTCTCTCTCTCTCTCTCTCTCTCTCTCTCTGTAATAGAAATGAATGATCTATAATAAAAGAATCTATGGGTTGGAGGATAATGTGCAGTACTTACTATCGTTATAATTCTACTCAAAATTCTACTCAAAAATTCTACTCATTGCCATCTTATGTCTGAACTCTAGCACATTACAAGCACAATTCTGAGTTCAGATAATATCATAGTATAAAATAGAATTTGCAGCACATTCTCATCCTCATGCTAGGTATAAAAATAAGAATTATTTGCATGTTTTGTCCCTTTCCTGCTGCCACAAATAAAATGGAAATTTTGATGTGAAATCCAATTTGCTTGCTTGCACCAAATTTTGTACTTGGTTTGTGTGCATATTAGGAAAAAATAAATTTTTACTTACCTGTGGGATAAACAAACCATATACAAGGAATCATTAATTGTAATTAGAAATATTTTTTAAATCGTTGAAGAGGAATGGAAGACCAATACAAATAAAAAGCTTTAAAAAGCGTGCCTCTAGATGCTTTTGGCCTTCGCGTTGGCTCTCACTTCTGTATAATATGGCTGAAAACAGTATCTTTCTGGTCCCGAATGCTTCCATCCAGTTCTCTAAAATTCACTAATTCCCCATGTTTTGTCTTTGTCTTATCATTGGTGTAATTAATGCTCTGAGTAATTTACAGGATAGAGTAATATATGCATCAGATCTACATCATCACCCAGAGTCTCTAGACAGGAATAATTTCCAAACTGTATCTGTCTCTGTCTGCACATTGAAGGCAAGGAGAATGAAAGCAAGCAAACGAGTAAGTAAGCAAACATGAAAGAAGGAAAGAGAGAGAGAAAGAGAAGAGAAAGAGAAGAAGGAAGGAGGAAGGAGGGAGAAGGAGGCGAGGGGAGGAGGGAATAAGGAAGGAAGGAAGGAAGGAATAGGAAGGAAGTAAAGGAACAGGAAAGGAAGGAAGGAAAGAAGAAAGAAAGAGAGAGAAGAGAAAAAAAAGAATTAGAAAAAGAGAAAGAAAGAAGAAAGAAAGAAAGAAAGAAAGAAAGAAAGAAAGAAAGAAAGAAAGAAAGAAAGAAAGAAAGAAAGAAAGAGAGAAGGGAAGAAAGGGAGGAAGAAAGGAAGGGAGGAAGAAAGGAGGGAAGGAGGGAGGGAGGGAAGGAGGGAGGAAGGGAGGGAGAGAGATAAAAAGGAAGAGAATACTTTGAGAGAACAAGGTAAATGTGAAGGACTGAGACAACTTGATCTTGATATCTTCAGCATTGTAACTCCCTGTTGCTCTAACACTGAAATACTTATAAATTTTGATGGCTGTAATGGGTTTGTTTTCCCTAGTTTTAAAGGGATTTTTACTTCAGCCTGTTTGTATCCTTTGACTTATTTAGATTTAAACATTTATCAGTAAGTTAAATAATACTTTTTGCTGAATTTGACAAAATATAGCATTTTCTTTTCCAGCAATGAGTTTGCACGTTCAATCGGTTTTCAAATACCACATACTAGCAACCATATCTACTGAATATTGACTTTAATTCATTTTCTTTCTCTGACTTTGCAAAGCAATCAACAATTAAACTACATTTAGCTGCCTTTGAATGCAGACTGCTTAAATACAATTTTCTTTCATGGCATATCTTAAAACTTCTGTTAATATAATAACACAAACCCATTCCTTGCTTGTACAGTGATAAAACTGTGTAGATATTCCTTTCCATCATTGGAATCTCCATCATTCATGCCTCAAGTTGCAGAAATTCTTGATCCCAACCTTTGGTATTTTAGAAACTAGTTAATTCCTATCTTCAAGCTAAACAATACTTTTAATTTTCTAATAGGTTTCAAGGAATTAAATGAAACCATTTAATTCATTCCTGGGAGGTTTCGGTTTCTGAAATGAGTTTTCACTTCTTCTGATAAAATGACAGCTTTGTTGGACATGCCACTGGATACGTACATATTAGCCTTCAACCAGATTGTGTTACATCCCAGAAGAAGTGTGAATGGGAATAAAGAAATGGAGGTGACTCCGAGGGTCATGGGAAATTTCTCTGGCAAAGCGAGTGATGTGAGATACATGTAAGGAAAATATTTACTTTCATAATTTGGGAATAGAATTTCATTTCGCACTTCGGAAACACGTGGTAGAATAAGCAGCAAGAATTGGCAAACAGTCCTGGCAGTGTGAGATTTCAGCCTCTTCCTTAACCCTGGTGGCCATTGGCTTCATATGCAGTAAAGGAACATTGAAGTCACAGGACCGCTGGGATTTGACCTACCCATTGTCTCACAGTGGCATGAGGAATTTGGGGATTTAGGCTTCAGTTAACTTTTGTTTCTGTTTTAATAAACAGAAGCAAATCGCTGTGGATGGCGCCAGTCCATGGCTAGCACAAAATGAACAGAAACTGCTATTGCGGTGAAGCTGTTGTGATGAGAAGCTATCAGGAGCAGGTCATCCTTGACCACTACCTGGTGGGTGGTAATACTTGGAGCCCAGGCAGGACTCTGGTCCCTTCTTTACAGAGTAGATGCTGTATGCATTTTAAAGGGACTGTACCCTAGTAACGACTTTTCCTTGGCCTTGATACTCTTTACTATGTTTTTCTGTCATAAATGAATAACAATAAGGCATGTCCTAAATGAGACCTGAAGAAAAGAATCCATAATTTTCAAATTCACGCAGAATCTGACATTGGGAAATTGCCTTGCATCTTGTATCCATTCCTTGTTCAGAACCTGCTGTGCAAATATTTTTCCTGAGATGTCACAAACAACCATCCTTCTACCCCAGTTAGGAATTCTACCACAAACCAAAGTAAGGAAAATCCGCCAACTCTTACTAGATTCAGACTAACAAATCTATTATGCTTACTTACAGAAACAGGGGTGGGGGTTACTGACATGGCAGGGATGATTCAAAGCAAGAGCACCACAGAATAATTGATGGCTTTCCCATGGCTGTATAGATGGAATCCCCCCTCCAACTAATCTTCCTCAAATTATGTACTCTAGGACCCCTACGATCTCTCCTGTATGGGCACATGTATGATCCACAGGCACATGTATGGGAACTCTCAAAGGCATGTGTGCCAACATGTGCATTCGAACCCTCCCAGCCCTCACTGTTCAGGTGCCTATATAGGTGGGCGTGTGTGGGCACATGCACTCTAGCCCCTCTCAACCCGTTTTTATGAGGTAACATCAGCCATCAACCGGTGCGATTTTTAAGGCTGTTCATTTGGAGGAAAACACCATACGACAAGACCTTGTCCTTATTTTGTTCTCTTAGTAACAAGGATGGACTTCTGTTACCTAGATGCTGTGAACAGTGGGCAGCTGGAGCTGAGTGGGAGAGAGGCAGGAAAACAACCAGCTTGTATTGAGTCTTTATTCTGGACCTGCTTTTTTCCCCCAACAATCAGAGTAAATCTGGACAAGTCCTCAGATTTTTGCTTGTAGATGATCTTTCAAGATTATCTCACCTCTAACCTGCTATGATTCTCATAAGCATCTTTAAATTACTCTTTAGACATAATACTAGTAAATTACTCACTATACTGTCTGGCAGATAATAGAAATGCAAGGCATTTTTGTTCTGTTTTCCCCTTCTTCCCACTTTTCACCCTTCATAGCATTAAGAGAAATACTATCATTAAAGAACATTTTCTTTGATGGCAGCATATTGTAATTCTCAGAAAACTCATATGTTGTGACTTAATTAGAGCTCTTTACCAATAGAGATGGAACATGGTTTATTCATTGAATATAGCAGACTCAAAAATTGTGACTACAAATTTTCATTTCTCTCTTTGCATCCACAGCTGGGTGGACACTACCCCTCACTGAAAAAGCTGCAGTTGATGACAGTGCTTAAGTTTATAGTTATTTTGCTTGCTTTTCTGGGGGAAATTAAAAAGAATGGAATTTGATTTCAAAATATACCTAAACCTGGTGTTCTTATCTTTCCAGGGCTTCACTTTTCTCATACTGCCTACGCTGAGCTTGTTAACCGTCAGAGCAAATATCATCCTTTTCAAGTTCATGTTTAGACAGTTTTAGAACAGAACCATGCCTGAAAGTTTTTGAAGGTCTTTTAAGGTCATTCCCCACTTCTGGGATTATCATGAAGGAACACACCCCACTATTCTTAAGGAACTGGTTCTAATCTTTCACAGAGATAAGGTCACCAATGTCCCCCCAATCCTCTGCTTATGAAAGAAGATGGAGATGAGCTCTCTATTGTAGAGAAGGACTACCTTGAGGTCTGCCACAAGATCAACTGGGTTGGGAGCCAATATGAACAAACCAATGAAATGTAGAGGACTAAAAGCTCCTATCAGGTTTGCAGAAAGTGGAACTAACCAATAAGGAAAAGCTCTTTTCCTGGCCTTGCCTAATCCAATAAATACCTCTGACCCAGTCGGACATCAGACAGCTCTCTTGCCCCTCAAAGAATTTGTCTGTGAGTTCCGATCTTTCTCTCCTCTAATTAACTCTGCCTTAATCCTTTGCACGTGTTCTGGTTTCAGTCTTTGACTCCTGAACACAAGAACCTGGAGACATAAAAATCCCTCCTCTGCAAAAATGTGACTCGTGTGGTGTGTGTGTGTGTGTGTGTGTGTGTGTGTGTGTGTGTGTGTACATAGTAGGAAGGGGGTTTACTTTAATGAATTCAGTTGTTTTCAACAATTTGTGCACGGCAAAACAGAGGTCTTACTTTAACATATTAAACAAAAACAATGAAGGTTTAACTACAAGGAGAACTAAAATACTGATGTTCTGCATGAGTGGTTCTCACACTTGCATTAACCATAACTGGGCCATTGTGGAAAGACTTCACCCTAACTGGAATGTGGCAATTTCCAGAACCAACCACAAGTTCCAAATCCCTGACTACCCCACCCTAATTAATGGTATTGAAAGAGACTATCTTTTGTATTACATTCTTTCCTTCACCACCCTGCACTTCCCTATTTCCCTAGCAACTCCTTAGCGACTGGCAACAACTGAAGGTTGCAACAGATAATTTTCCAGTGTCCTTTCTTTTATCAAAGCCTTTCAGATTGCTCCCCTACCTGGGGACTTGCTGCAGATTCTTCCCGCCATGCTGTTCGTGGTGAATCTCCCTATTCTCTCCAATTTTAAGCTCTCTTCTGTTCTAATGCTGTCCTTGTCTTAAGACTAATCTATTACTCTCTTGGCCACCAGAACTTAAGTTCTAAAATAAACTCTTATTCTTAAATCTCTCCCTGTGTTATCATCTCTTTATCAGTGGATCTTACACATTGTCCTAGATTACTTTCCACTAATCTAATAGACTGTGCATTAGAAATACCTGGAATGGTTTACAAAATACTGATTGCTGGATCTTATTCCCATAGGTCCTCCTGGATGTTGTCTAGGAATAGCCTGGAAAAGAGGAATCATCAAAGTACTCAGGATAATTCTGTGTAGCCAAGTTCTAGAACTACTAATCTACATCTGTGCACCTCAAATTTGGCTTATCGGAAAATAATCCTGTGTGGTTTGGAGCAACTTTAAATTCGTATTCCTTATCGACAAGCTAGAGTTATATGGATAACTATTTCTAAGTTATCCATTTATATGGATAACTTTTATTTATATATCCTTTTTAGATAACTTCATTAGAAGAGAGTGAGGATGAGGAGGGGATATTGTGTTCTCATATACACACCATCAGACTAGAAATAAAATTTTAATGTTTTTTCTTTGTACTCTTCTAAGGAATTTTCTATTAAATTTTTGACAGTTATTTCTAATGAACAATTAGGAAGAAACTCGTAGATACTGGCTTCATCAATAATCAGTTACAAATAATGGGTTCCAGTTGAGAAAGTGAATGCTATGCTTCCCTTTTTTCCTTCTTGGATAGAAATATCCACATTTCTCAGCAGAAGTACCATATATGTCTATTTCTACTTTTTAAAATTCATTTTGTCCACTTTTTTTAAAATACACTTTTTCCACTGTTCAATAAACTGAAGACACAGACAATAGAATTAAACTACACTTATTTGATGAAAGAGAACAGAATGTTCCCTAGATTGAGAATCTATTCCTTGTGCTTTTTTGGAAGCGAATGTGCTGTTGATCAAGTTCTTTGCATAATTCAAGCTCTATGTCTTCTAAGTTATTTCGGTCACAAGACTGACTCTGGGGGCTTTATCTAGAAATACAGAATGAAGTAGCTGAGCCTAGAAGCCCAGCTTCGGATTCTGAACTCACTTTTTTGCTTTCTTCTAGAGTTGGTATCACTTGTCAATGAGAATAATAGAGACGTGAATGTCCTGAGAGGTCAGGTCTCCCTTGGATACAAAGTTTCCTTAAACAGTGCTAAAAGTGGAGCATCCAAAACCGTTCACAGCTCTGTTTCAACTAAATCTAATTTTAATTTTAAGGCAGGTAACAAATGAAGTTGTCTGATGCCCTGAAGAAAAATCAATGTAGTTCTGTCTATGAAGCAATTCTTTTTAAGGTGTATGTCTCTTACAATGATATTATATATATTTCAGGTGAACTTTACTGTTTCAAATATTGAGGCAAAATATAATATCTACCTTGGCTTTATTATCAAGTTTAAATGATAAAAGTCAACTAAACAGCATTTAGAAGCTGACTACTAATTCTTTCCTTCCACCCTTCCATCTGACTAGCACTCAGTTCCAGTGGTCTTCAGCAGAATATCCTTACAGAATGCTTCTCATTAGAAAGCAATAGAGAAGTTTTTATTGCTAGAATAATTTTCTTGGCTTTGGTATCCTGTTGAATATCAATGCAGTCATATCAAGGCAATGACAAGACCTTGCCCATTTGTCTTCAGAAACACAGCTTCCTGCAAAATGATGAGGAAAAAGATGCTCACAGTGGTGAAATGGACCATTCCAGTATGGATGCTGCTATTACAGTGTGATAGTGTTCGCAGGGTTGGCAGGGAAGACTAATCTGATATCACTCTACACCTAATATCATTTGCTTTATTTATTGTGAAAAAAAGCCAGAGGATCAAAGTTTAATTACTCTTGTAACTAAAACTGCCTAAACACACTTAATAGAAAATTCTGCCAGCGAGTATGTAGTAGACATAACTTTAGATGCAGAAACCCAGAAAATAATGGACTTAGTTGTTTCTACAATCTCAAAATTCATGTAAGATTTTCAAACATTCTATATTATACTACCAAAATGCTGACTTGTTTTTATTTTTAATCCCCTAAGGTTTAACTTCTGCAACAAGCCAACAAAAATCATACTGAACAGAAATATTTTTAACAGGTAGATTAAAATAGACTTTAGTCAAATTAGACTCTGGGGAAAGTTGGTAAATTTTTAAAGCTCTCTTAGAATATCCAAATATTTTGAAAAGTGAGTTCTTCAAAGTTTCCATAGCAGCAGGTATTCAGGGCTAGAAATATCTTGAAGATTATATGTTATGTTGGTTTCAAAATTGTCTTATTATAGAAAATGTCACAGACTTTCATTTCAACATTACTCATAACCATTATGGCAGGTAAGAAAAATCTAAGGAAAAATGTTTAAGGCATCTATTGCCAATCCTCCCTCATTTTACTGGATTTTCCTGGACAGTTTAGAAAGAATAAAATGTGCTAACCCCACCTTTTTGATAATATCACTTAGCAGTATCAATAAGCAAGTGCACAGATCTACCAAAGATGCAAACTATAGTTAACATAATATGTCCAGTTTTGCTAGGCTAGTTTTGTAAACAGCGGATAATTATTATTTCAACAGACAACAGTTGAAATAAAACATAGAAATATTAGCTTTTCCCTCTTATGGTGACATCCAGGGAGTCCCCTTCAAGGTTGATTAACTTTACATAGGAACCAAAAACAATTATTGCTACACATGCTGGAGAATGAAATGTTCCCATTAAACGATGATTATCACCAGCATCAAGAAGGATTTTACTGAGGCAATCAGAAAGCATCAATTATGCAGAGTTATCTGCAAGAAATAATGCCGTTAGTTCATACAAGGGAAAAAATGAATAAATGGATAAGATTTTTCAGGGAAGCAGATGGACTCATTTTGACTCCTGACAGTTGACTTATGCAAACTATATGCACAGATTCAAATAGATTTTGATCCCTGGTAAAAGTCAAAATGTTCATTGTTATGCATATGCATTTGCATGTTCTAGAGAAACAGTGGTGAAAATAAAGCATAACAATTGGTAGTCTAACTGACTCTTACTCCTTGCCTTGCTTACCCCCAAATACTAATGCATGATTTATGTATCAATGAGGTATAAGGTCACTGCTTTGTTTTTTTTTTTGTATATTTTAGAGCTGCTCCTTATGGATCTGTTAATGCTAATGTTGGTTGTCCAATTGAGTGGATATAGATCAACAAAGAGACCTGCACTTCTGGCCCTGTTGGGCAGAGCCTGGGAAATCCCAGAGCAAAGCAAGGAGGTAGAAGCAATCCAGAATGATTCGTGAAGTCACTCTTGGCCCCCCACAGGGACATGCAGTGACCTCTCTCTCTCTCTCCCTTTCTATCTCTTTCTCATGCACACACATACATACACACACACACAGAACAAAATAAATAAATAAAAACAGTGAGTGACATTTTGTTTGCCCATCTCTTCCCTCCTTGCAGGCAAGTGCATCTGCCCAGTTACTGCCCTTGCTGCAGTCTTTCACTGACATTGGAAACCAGTTTCTATGACTTGACAATGAGAACTGAAGATCAGTAGCTCTCTATAGGCACATGTGTAGAGAGTTAATAGTTGGTTTAAGCCCAGAAAAGGGAAGGCCCAGCCCAGTGTGGGTGGGACTAGTCCCTAGGCAGGTGAATTAAGATGGAAAGAAAGTTGGCATCGTCCTGTATACTCAGCCAGCCATGATGGCCTGGCAAGTAAGCTGTTATGTATTACTAGTGTAGCCAGTTCCCTCAGACCTTGACTTGGCGTGAGCTCTCCTACAAAGCTGGATAAGCAACTGTTACCAAACTATCCTGAGATAGAATCAACCTCTTGTCCCTTAAGCCATCTTGTCATGTAATTTATCAGAAACAACACAAGGTAACTGCTACAACTTTCTCATGGAGGCACTCAAGCAAGAAGAGTTGCAAAAGTTCCTACAACACTGTATAGGAAGAGTTTTCAATTTTGTAGAAAATTACACTTCCACATTTTAAAGGGAAGAGAGATGAACCATGCAGATGACCATTTTGTCTGTATAATACAACCACTTATGGCAACACCTAAACCACTGTATGACTTCTGAACAATGAAATATATCAAAACTTATGGGCCTCAAATGACATGTATGTGTTTTTTATGGTTTTGTGAGTTGACTGTGGAGAAGGGTCCAGCACACCCTTTCTTTTTTTGCATGGTAATGTCGTTTGGCCCAGAGCACATAAGATGGTTACACAGTCTTATAGTGTCTAGACACTTAGCATCTCTTTCAAATGCCCTGCCCTTGTCAAAGAATCAGTGTACATAGGAATCTTTTTCAGTATTCCAAAAGAGCAAAAGCATAAGTTGCAAAGCTTATTAAATCTGAGCCCAGAACTGGCACTGTTGCTCCCATTTTGTTGCAACAAGGACAAGATAGGTATAGTGACCCTGTCTTAATTGTAGCTTTAGCGTCCATAGTTTAGCTTGCCTCCGGTCAACAATGATATGAAAATATTAAATGGAAACCTCCAGAAATGCATATTTCAAGTTCTACCCTGTTCTGAGTAGCACAAATAAATTACATATTATTCTTCTCTGTCCTCCCAGGATGGGAATTGTCTCTCTTCCCAGAACATCCATGGGTATGTTTTATTTGTTCCTTACTCCCCTTGTAGCTGTCTTTTATTCAGATCAAGTGTTGCAAGAATCAGGGTCTGCTTTTAAGTCATCCTTATTTTACTTAATAAGGCTGTCAAAGTTCAAGAAGAAAAATTCTGGCAGTTTAAGTACGTCAAAGTGCTTTAGCTGAAAAGGTAAAATTCTTAACTTAGCAAAAAACAGAAAAGAATTGAATGCTGACATTGTTATTGCTCAGGGAAATAACAAATCTTTCTATGATAGTATGGAGAAAGAGAAAAAAAAGTACTAGCTTTTTGTGTATTTTTTTAAACTGGAATACAAACTGTAAAAATCTATATCACGGTACTAAGAGCTATTCAGGAGGTTTGGAATGAAAAATATTAAAGTGACAGGTATGGCCATGTCTTCCAATTCTGCTGTCTAAGCTGAGACTTTGGTTAAGGAGAAAGGATACCATCAAAGGGACAGTCTTCAATTGTGGTGATGCTGGTGTCTTCAGAAGAGACCCAGCAGGATCTGCACTCATAAGAGTGCACTGGAAATGCCAGAGCACAAGACATGCAAGAATGGATCCACCTCAGGTGTGTGATGCTCACTGACTGTAACAAAGAGTAACAGGCGAATGGAATAGCTTGCAGGTGCTGCACTTTCCCTGTGTTGTTGTGGGGATACCAGGCTAAGTCTCGGTTTGAATTGCAGCTCTGCACTTAAGTAGATTGTCTGGACATCTTGGAGTCTTGCTTTGTCCATCTCTGGTAGAGAGACTAAAATTTGCATCTATCGGCAGAGTTTTTAAGAGATTTAATTGGACAGTATTTACCACTAAAGTACATAAAGAAAGGCATTTTATGCACAAGGGTCAGTCATAAGTGGCTTTAGACAGTCACTTGAGGAAATGTGCTCCCCCCACACTTCTTTCATGTAGGTGTGCATGCCTGGGCTCAGTTTACTCTCCCAAAAGTTTCTTTCTCTGTGCTGAGTCTCAGTGATTAAAAATATAATGGCCTGACATGGTCCTGAGGGCACATAAGTGACATCTCCATGTGACATCTCCATTCACTTGCTTCTGCAGGAGTAAACACTGTCCATACTCATCTTGCTATGCCTATGTAATCTTATGTGTGTGTTCACAGGTGTACAGAAGGGCACTTGAGTAAGTGCCTGTGGAGCTCCAAGGGTGACATTGTGACTCATCTTGCATTTCTTGACCACCTTATTGTTTTGCTCTGAGGTTGCCCAGGCTCTTCCTTCCAAGGCTGGAATTACAGGCCACACTATACCAGCCTGACATTTTTACCTTGTATCTAGGGAGCTAAACCCAGATCCTTTCTCTTGCAAGACAAAAGTTTTAATCTCTGAGCCATCTCTTCAACCCCACACTTTTCTTCTTAATGCAGCCTAGAAACACGGCATGCTTGAAGGAGCTGACACAGAACATTTGAAAATATTCTTTTTTGTCAGTCCTCAATTTCAACAAGTAAGGACAACATTTTCCTAAGCTCGTCTCTTTACCATTTGTACCGTTGGAGCAAATGGGCTTCTTTTTTTGTGTAAACACTTGGCCAATATCCAGGCTGTACCAAAAACTGTCCAATCCTTGTTGTTTGGCTTTATTTATCACTGAAAACTTTTAAATCATCTAGTAAAATAACTAGGGACTCTTTTAAAAATTAACTTGATTTGTAACCTAATAAATTTTACAAAGCAATAAACCCTTGAGAGAGAGCCTTTTTTCTGCTTTAGAAACAATCTTTAAAGTTTGATTAGTTTCCAATTGAAAGCTGTTAAGTTGAGCAAAAAGCCTGTGCTCACAGTTTACAAGGATGCCATTTGGTAACCTGGAGGTGGCAGATGTGAAGGCCAAAAGTGGAGGATGGCGGTGGGGCCAGCATAGGAGGTCTCCAGCTGCTCTCCTGATGGGCTCTTTGTCAAAGTCTCTCGGAATGTGATTCCATGCAAGTGGCTGTCGGTCTTTGAATAAATATTTCATTAGTCACGATGGTTCTGAAAACTTAAAGCTGTGAAGGACACACTGGAATCTCTGTGATTTATGATAAAGCTCTGAAGGAAATTTGATCACTCCAGTCCTGCCATATGTAGCTGTGTGGAATGTGCAAATGAACTGAACTAGCAAACCCCACAGATTTTGTTTCTTGATTAAAAAAAAAAAGTCTTAAGTCCGATCAGTTAACAGGCAATTTGAAACAGGGACTTACCAAGGCAGCTGTTTTAGATGAAATTCCTTCCAAAGGTTTCTCTTTCCCATCCCCCTTCCATATTTTTCTTGTAAGGACTCAGAGCAACTTCTCTTCCTCAAGTTTCTCTGTGCTGTATTAAAAACTCAACAGCCCAACATGGTCATGTGGATGCCAATGTGACTTCTCCATTCTCGTGCTCCTGCAGGGTAGGTGCAGGGTCTTAAGAATCCCGGCATGTCTGCCTAATCTTGTACACTGTGCATGATAGTTCTTCACGTGAAGGAGGCAAAACATTTAGCTCATAAACTTGATAAAACTCACATCTGTAACTTTTGGAATATTTTCCAATTTCAATTATTTATAAATACGTTGAGAGAAATATAGAGAAATCCAGAAACCTACCAAACTTTACATACCATTGAGAGGGTCAAATCAGTTGAGATCTAAGTCAGTTCTTTTCATTCTACATGATGGCGGGTACACAGTGAAGATTTGCTGAAAGAATGAATGAGTGGTCAAGTAAGCTACCTGCATCACTGGGCCTTGCAGTTTAGTGAGCAGAGCATTCTGTAGAAATCTCAGAATCTAAACTTCAGATGAGCACTTCTGGTCTAGAAAACCATTATTCTGTGGGCTCTGAGTTAGCTAAAGAGGAAGAGAGACTCACCTGCAAAGACCAGGTCTTCCTTTTCTTTTCTACGTGGCAAATCCCTTCACATTTTCCCACATTGATGGGCACTGTGAGAAGGTCAGACTCTATGAGTTGAATGCTGTTACCATGGTACAGACCCACAGTCCCTTGTCCAAAATCCTTGGGGAAAAATTCAAACTATTTTAGGTTCCACAAAGTAAATACAATGACTCTTCTGAGTACTATGTATATGGGGGTCTGGGCAGCTTTGCAGAACAAAGCTTTCTGCAATGACATGAGCATTCCTTCTTAGCAGAAGAAAGTCTGTAAGTAGGCTCTCACCAAATCAAGGCTAATTATATTTCCCAGTGTACTTTGCAAGAATTTGCAAGAATGCTTGCAATTTCAGAATTTTCAGTTTTCCAACTGTGGGTAACAGAGTATGGATTTCAATTCTACTGATGAGGCCACCCATTTGCAGGTACAGGAGAGGTTTTCTTTGAGTATCTTTTAATCATCTGAAAGGTAAAACACACACTGCTTTCTCTGCCTTGTAAAAATAAGAAAGA
Organism: Typhlomys cinereus; assembly: GCA_023101885.1. Lineage (NCBI taxonomy): Eukaryota > Metazoa > Chordata > Mammalia > Rodentia > Platacanthomyidae > Typhlomys > Typhlomys cinereus. The sequence goes on along the minus strand of JALPQD010000157.1, from coordinate 3,660,712 downwards.
CAGACAGTACTTCTCTCCTAAACAGAGGTGGCAATTCTGTATGCATTTACCCACTAAGTTGTAATTCAATATCTTACCTTTATGGAAGAGAGCCATTTTAAGCCCATTTTACTGAACTCTACATAACAGGTATTTCCAGAGGAAATCTATATATTATTTAATATATATTTAATATATGTATTATTTCTACTACATGCTATTTATCCAGTATTTCACCTTAAATAGATCTACTGTATAAATGCCATCTTTGGATAAACTCTACTTTATCTCTATGCTCTGTAACCAGTGGTCCAACTAGCAGACACTATTTTTCAGTTCCAGTTCTTCCATGTGCCTCTAAAACAGGTAAAACACAGAAGAGGATGAACTCAGGTCTTTGAGCATCTTCCCTGTCAACCTCAAGAATGAAGTAGGAGATGGGATGCTTTGAAATAATTCATTTGCACAAGTCCTGTTTTTGAAATCAGAAGCTGAATTTCAATGTTAAGAGAGAGACTTTCTGAAATTGTATTTTACTTTTCTGTGAGCGTCAGTCCTGCCAGTTTCATCTTGTGTGTGAGTTATAATAGTGATGATTCCTGTCTTCCTTGTCACTGATCTGGAATGAAAGTTACCAGATAGCTTCTTGAGAAAATGCAGAGAAAACTGTGGATCCCACAGCTATGCAAGTGATCTGTTCTTTTTGTTTAACAAAAGATATTGGAGAATGGAAATTTCCTTTAAAATTTCTCTGCAGAAATCACCTTGAAAGTTCCATTTTAGATAAAAGATGACAATCAAAAAATCAAGACTTTCCAAATAACTGAATTTATGGAAGCAAAAAAGAGTTTAGTTGATGGTATATTTTTTGAAAAACTATTTATTTATATGTCATAGTAGATGAGAATAAATCATGTGAGAAGAAAATAGTTTTTCTGTGAATTGCAACCACAAGGATCACTTGCAAATGGAACTAGAACATACAATTGCCCTGTTTGAAACTACTCAGTGGCTCTCACCCATTTCACATCAGAAATATCCAATATTCTTAACACATATATAAGCATAAATGCATGTGGGGGGCACTACAGGATTCTCACAAAATACCTGCTCTAGAGCCTCATTAGGCACCATTTACTTCCCAGTTCACACTTTTGATGTGGAAGGTACCATTTTCTTTCTTGCTTCATATGCCTTTGCATGCACTTTCTAAAAACATCTTCAGGTCAAATTGCTGGCCCCCAGGTTTCTACTTTTGATAAACAGAGTGATAGAATGATAGTGTAGTAGTTAAATACAGATATTAACAGCTGCAGATTGGCCTGGAGAATTGATGATTAGGAAAGTCCTTGAGCAAGCCTATAGGAGATGGTCTAATTGATGTGCAAGACCCAAATCATGGTGGTGCCTTCGGGTAGTGGACAAGCAAACGGAAGCGCAGGAGGGACGAGTCTGACCCTCCTTCTCTTGCCCTGCGCCGGCCCGCTCCTTGGTGCTTGCTACTGCTCTTCATCCCTCCTTGCTGCCGTGTTGCTGCTCAGCACTGTTGTGCTGCTGCCATTCTGTTGCTGTGTTTTGCCGGTGCCAGAACCCAGTCTCTTCGGTAATCCAATGGACCCGAGTCTCAGATTCTGCTAGAATCGTCCTGCCTTGGCAATAGATTGGGACGAGTGGAGGATTCACCACTGGACTGGATTGCTGGTCTACTCAGCTCCTGAACTGAACAGCTATGGCAGCTATTGTTGAACTACTCAGATTTTATCAGTAAGTTAATCTAATGAATTCCCTTTTTTGCATATATGTATATCCATTCTATCTGTTCTGCTTCTCTAAAGAACTTTGACAAATATAGATAGACGGACAGACAGGCAGGCAGGCAGACAGACAGATGAGGATTTTGTTATATACCCACAGACTGCCCTCAATCTTAAAGTCCTCCTACCCTAGCCTCTTGAATGCTGGGATTATGTATAGACATGTCACTGTGCTTATGATCCACATCCTCAGTCCTTTATGTGACATCCTTAAATGTCACATCTAAGGATTTTTTCCTAGTTGCAGAGATTTGATTTCTCCTCCTAAGAATCCTTTTCTTTGGAATAATGCCTCCCTTTTTCAGTTATATGGATATTGACATGACTGTGAGTCATTATCTATTTTTCTGCAAGCTTCTGAGTTCTTGAAATACCTGGAATCAACACAGCGAAGCAGGTGCCACTCTTGCCATCTGTGTCTTCACTGACTGAGGAGCCGCTCCCATGTCGAGTGTTTCTCTTCTGCTTCCTGAAGCCACTCATTTCTCTTGGAGGCAGAATGAGCCTAGCATGGCCTCTCTGAGGTTGAGGTGAGAGAGGGCAGAGGCTGAGAGCATGCAGGAAAAAGTCCTCCACAAGGAGTGAGTCAGGCAACTCCTCCCTGCCAGGTTCTTCACCCAACCAATTCAATGGCTGTCAATTTACTTCACGGTCTGTCACACTCTTCTTTGAAAAAAATGTAATTGAAAATAAAATAGGTGCTGGAGAGATGGTTGTGGGGTTAAGTCTTTGCCTAGAAAACTGAAGGACCTTAGCTCAGATCCCAGATCCCACATGAAAAAAGCTGAGCAGAAATAGCAGTGGTCTGCATTTCCAGCTCTGAAAGACAGAGACTGGAAAATCTCAGAACGAAAGCAATAAAGAGGTATACTAATCCAGGATAAATCCTAAAGACACCTTGGGCCTCCACAGGCACATACACACACAAGTGTCATCTTCTACACATACCTATACACACGTACGCACCCATACCTACATATGCCAAAAACTTTAAATAATTAAAAATTATTTTTAATACAGCTCCTGATACAAAAGTACCCTCAACAGTAAGATGTTGAAGACAAAGGTGGTCTGAAGCTACCAGATGACACAACTCTGTCATATTTCCCACCTACCTTCAATTTGAACCAATCCGTACTCAGGTGAAAGATATTTTCTTTTTCAAATACACCTTAGAAATGATAAGAGCATTATGATAAAGAAGTAACAGAAAACCTTAGAATTCATCTGGCATCCATAAAAGAAAAAAGAAGATAAGTTGATCCAAAATTCTTTTATGCAACATTAGAATTTCTTTTCAGAAGTGGGAAACAATCCCTTGAGTAGTTGTGTAAGGATGTAGTCTGTGCCACAAATTATCAGCACAGAGCTCATTAAGTCCCTGCTCAGAGCACACCAGTTCTGACTGGCAAATCATATCAAGACACTGAAAAAACATTGTTAGGCAGCTAAACAGGAAATTGGCTCCATGGCTTTGCAGATTCAACAGAAATCTTCTAGAAAGGTGATGTTCTATTTAAAGAGAGAGAAGAAAAAAGGTGGAAACAATCACTATTTCTATGCCTCTTTGAGACTCGCTGTATTTATCTTGCAGTCAGGGGAGGCCAGGAAGCAAATTGTTTCTGATTGGACATTTTTCTTCTCTGTATCAACCATGCTTCAGAGCTGACCTGTGTGCAGATGGGTACGTACATGGTATGTCATGTGTGTGTGTTCTTTAAGAGGAGTAGAATGGTACTTCAAACAAATGATATTGCCACCACTAACAGCTGTTCCTGATTTATTTTAATAATGCGTGACAAAAATATTGAGTGTACAGTAATGCAAACAGCCCATCAAGGAAATGAAAGCAGGCAGCAGCAACAACTTGCCATAACTCACTCCATTTAATCTGATACTCTGTGTGGATTGAGATGTTGAGCAAACTGGTGGCACCAAAGTCATAGTTTTATGTCATAGTTTTAAAAAAAAAAATCTGGTCTTTAGTTGAAGAACTAGAAGCCAATAAAGTTACTTTTGTTGTAAAAGAGTTCTCTTTCTCCCACAGTAGCTCATCTTTGCTTCTTTAGCTTCCTTTTTCTTTGTGTCTTCCTCTGATTCTTTCATAATTAACTTAGACCTGTGATCCCCATACGATGTACACACCCAAGGATGACATGGGGAATCATCTTGGATGATTGCTCTTCCTCCTTATTGCTTTGGTCTGCTGTTTGTCAGGCTCCACCTTTCAGGGCCAGAATTAAAGGCCACTGCCATATCCACCTAGAATTTTTATGTGAGATTTAGGGATCTGATGTCGGGCCTAGAAGAGGCAAATTACGGATTATCTTAATTGGGCATCATCTGGTGTTTCACACACTGCTGCGCACCATGATTTGGACCTCCTGACTTTCCACCAGCTTTATGCACAGACATCGTCTTTCCCACTTCAAGGCTTCATGTGTATGTCCACAGTAAAGAGGGTTAGATTATCAGCACAGGAAAAAGAAGTGGAAGTACCCTGCTTTAAAAATGAATAGAGAATTTTATTAAAGTTTCTTTCAGGTTTTGTGCATTCATTTCCTGGATTGCTGAAACTATTTGCTATCCTCTATGAATTTTCAAAGAACAGAAATCCACTCTATCCAGAAGTCTTAAATTATGGTGTCCATTGGGTTATGTTTTTCGGGGGCTCTGGGCAGGTTTGAACCTTCCAGTTTCTGACTCTGTGACCATGTCTCTGCAGTCACAGAATCTGGAGTGGCATTGACACTTCGTCTTTCTAAAATATTTTATTTCTTTATTTAATGTGTGTGTGTGCGTGTGTGTGTGTGTGTGTGTGTGTGTGTGTGTGTGTGTCTCAGAGGGCACTGTGTGTGCCTGGAGAGGCCCAAGAGTAGAATCATTCTACTTCCTCTTTTCTTTGCTCATGGGATTTCCCAAGCTCCACCCACCGCGCCCAGAAGTGAAGGCCATTGCCATTTCTGCCGGGCATTTTTATGTGGAAACTGAAATCTAAGCTCAGGACCTTCTGGTTGCAAGGCAGAGCCTTAATCCCTAAGCCATCTCTTCAGCCCAACATTCTTTTTTGTGTAAGGACAGAACCAGAAGACTGAAGTCCAAGCATGTAATAGGGGTTAACTTCCTCATCTCAAAATGTTTAGCTTACTTACAAATGCTTAGATGCTTGTTCCAAGTACAGATATTTGTATATCCCAGGAATTATAATTTGATAACTTTGCTGGCAATTATTATATTTACTTCCTCAAATTTGCCTGCAGTATACTAGATTAAGACCCACCTTAGGGTTCTTTAATACTTTTCTGGTTTTTCTTATACAATATTATTTACTTACATATTTTTATATTTTCCATTTTTTCATGAAATTATGTCAACTTTTTTAAAAGATGCAACTAGTAGATTTGCTGCTAAATCTGCCATCTAATTATCTTTATATAAAATTTGCACTTATTGTTCTTAATTTATTAGGTTTGTTGTAGGTGTTTTTCTAACCTTTCAATATAGATGTTTACTGCATTTATTTGTATTGTTTCTTATTCACTGGTACAAGATCATAGTGTTAAGCATTTCCTCCAAGAGTCCTTGTAGCAGTTACTCTGCAAGATGCTGATAAAAAAAAAATCATAGTAAATCAGCTTAAAGGAACAAGGGCTTTATTTTCTCTTACAATAGTCTGTTTACAGTTTCTTATGTAACTTAGCAGAAGAGTCCACACCAATAGTAGGAGCTGAGAAATAGCCTGAGATAATACCTGAGAGAGGGACAATCCTTTTTTGCTAGACCAGCATGTCTGACCAAGTACACAGAAATATGCAAATTTCTTCAACACTTTTTCTGTATTTTATTCACAATGGGTCGGGCATTCTCCATCAACTCTACAGTCTCCTATGAATTCTCTCTGGGCTTTACTCAACTACTAAGTCTCTACAAATATGCACAGAGTTTGAACCCTCAACTTTTTTTTTTACTTCTTACTTCACTTTTATTCATAATCATAAACTCTTCAATTCAGCTAGACTTGGAGGGGAGTAAGGAAAATATGGAACCCAAAGAACTGTAGTGAGAGCAGAAATTATGGGATATTGCCAGCAGAAGGGGTGGAAGGGTGCTCTCCTGAGCTACACAAGGAATGGTCTGGTGATCATAGATGCACAAGTCAAATGTATTAGAGTTGTCCACAGTCAGTAATGGTGACCTTCTTGCTGGTCTTGCCATTTCCGGACCCAAAGTTCTCCATGGCTTCCACAATCTTCATGCCATCTTTCACCTTTCCAAACACCACATGCTTGCCATCCAACCATTCAGTCTTGGCAGTGCAGATGAAAAACTGGGACCCATTTGTGTTTGGTCCAGCATTGGCCATGGACAAGATACCAGGATCTGTATGCTTCAGCAAGAAGTTCTCATCTTCAAATTTCTCTCCACAGCTGGACTTGCCACCAGTGCCATTATGGCGTGTAGAATCACCACCCTGGCACATGAATCCTGGAAGAATTCGGTGGAAGGATGAACCCTTATGAACAAATCCTTTTTCTCCAGTGCTCAGAGCACGAAAGTTTTCTGCGGATTTTGGAACTTTGTCTGCAAACAGCTCGAAGGAGACACGGCCCAAGGGCTCGCCATCCGCAGCGATGTCGAAGAACACGGTAGGGTTGACCATGGCTGACGATGAGCAGCTGCAGGCGACAGCGGAGTCTGCAAAGCCGAACCCTCAACTTTAGAGTTGATACTTATATCTAATTATGACAGTTGTTTTAACCAAATTCATAGTTCTAATAAACATTTGCCCTTTTAAAACAGGCTCTTCTGACTCAGAGAAAGCATGGAATTTTTGTTTCCTAATTTCTGTAATAATTTCAGGGTTAATACATTCTTTTATGAGTCTTTCATGGTTTCTTGGTGGCCTGCTTTTATACCTGTTGCATGGGCCCCTGAGAGACTACTGGGCTCTCAGAGTTAAAAACCAAATAAAACTGGCTCGTTAGTTATGTTATTTAAGTCACTTCCATCCTTATTTTTTTAATCTTGACCAAACTGCAATGATAGCAAATAAGAATATCTTTTCCAAAGCTGGAACAGATCCTCAATTCTCATGTAAAAATGCCGGCAGCATATGATAGTGACCTGTAATTCCATCCCCAGATGGCAGAGCCTGCAAATCCTAGAGCAATGCAATAAGGACGTAGAACAAGCCATGATGATTCTGGATATTGCCCTTGGGCCTCCACTTGTACACACACTCAAGTGACCTCTTGTATACATACTCGCACACACACGTCCCTACAAACACAAACATACATCTATGTACACACAAAGACTCTTCTGTGTGTGTTTCCTCTGTTGTCTGTTTTGTGACTACCCAATGCTAAACTAATCGTCATATGAATATTTAGAACTGATAATGTGATTGTAATTTCATTCTACCCCCAGTCTAAGTTACTTATCATTGTAATACCTACTGCATCCTTCTCTCAATTAAGTCTTTCCACTACTGAGATTGTGAACCCTGCTTTTCTGTGTTTGCACCTTTCTTATAGGTATTTTTAAATTTATTTTAAATATTTATTAAGATACAAGCACACATAACTGAGTTTAGCTTTGTAATTTAATTTTTTCATTTTAGAACATGAATGTAATATATTTATTAGTAGGAAAATGGTGTGTGAGCTTTGATGTGTATAAGATCTTGTCACATCTCTGGCTGTGTCCATATGTTATAATGGGTTTTCATAGAACATGAATTTTCTTGCTTTGTACCTTGATTCTTATTATTTGAAGGTTTTCTTTGTTTGTTCTATATGGTTATCATTAATCATGTCCTTACTTCTCTTTTAAAGTACTGGGAAATATCAGCAGTGACAGACTATGTCCTGTTCCATTTCCTACTTAGCTTTCCTGATACCATCTCATTTTTCATGATCTATTTATGTTTTGTTTGCCTTTTTACCTTTAAACATCTGCATCTTTTGCAACCTAACCATACAGTCTTAAACAGCCTTGCTCCTGGGTTGAAGGATACTTCTGCGATTTCAGCCTTTATAACTTGACTTTCTCGTCTCCTTCTGAGCTAAGGCTTACTTGACTTGGAGAAAGTCCAGAGGCAGAAAGGTCATCACCCAGAAGCACAATCTGCTGAAGTGGGTTCAAGGATGCACATGCACCAAGAGCATCTTCAGTGCAGGTGTGAACCAATGTGGCCTCAGCTGGCCTTCAGCATTTGCCTGAGCCTTAGGCTGGGCCACGCCATGATACCAGCAAACAATACAGAAAATGCTCAGTTGACACAACCTACCTTCTGAGCTTATCTTCTATGCATTCTGGGCAGCAGAAACTGTTACTGCTGTTCCTGTTCCCATGAGAGCAAGAAGAGCCACAAGTGCACAAAAGTCAGAGGCTGGCCAGGCTTCCCTGAAGCAAGGGTCTCAAACTAGATCTAGCCAGACAAACATGCAACTTAACAATTACTATATTTTGGCATGTAAGTAGCAAGACATCTGGTGCACTTCACTTTCACTTCCCTTCCTGGTCACCTGGGACTGAACAGGTTTGATCTCACCAATCACAGAAGATATAGGGACTAGCAGATAGACTCTAACCATCAAGCAAATGAGACACTGACACCCCCCCCCACTGCTGTGTCCTACTCCTATTCTTCCATCTATATTTGAGTCTCCTTTTATATTAAGATCTTCATTTAAATAATCTTAATCTTTGGTTAGGAGGTGACCTTCAATACCAATCAGGATGCAGCCAAGGACAGTGCAGGAAAAGCAAAACTGAAAACAACAATAATCCATAATTCAGAACATCAAAGACCCTACATTATTCACCTGGAACCAGACCAGCCAAATCTCTCCCCATCCTAAACTCAGGGAACCTTGTGAAAGAGGGGGCAGCAAGAACGTAAGACCCTAAAGATGGGGAGAACCAATGATATGCAAGATACTCCACACAAGTTAGGGCTATAGCAGTCAGGATTGGACTTTGCCTGACCTGCATAATGGCTGACATGTCAATGACCTCCTAAAGTCTAACATGGATCACAGGGGAGAAGTCTCCAGGCAGTAGGATCCTTGGAGGCAAGGGATTAACAGTCATAATAGAGTTCCTGTACTAACAGGGAGTCCAAGAAGGGGCTCTGGGATATGCCACTGAATCTTAAATCCTCACTAAGGTGGAGGACTTAGGGGAAGGTTTGGCATTCACACAAAAGGATGCTCCAGGGGATGGGAGGAAGAAGGGGAAGACACCAGGAGACGGGAAGGGAAGGAGGGGGATGAATGGAAGGGGGAAAAGAGAGAGAGTGCAAGGTGGGGATGACTGTGAAGGGGGGAGGGAAAGGATGAGGTACCTATTGAGCTTGTATGATTAGGAAAAAATGTGTGAGAAAAATAAAAATTAAATAAAAAATAAACTCAAATAAAATAAATTACTATATTTTGGTTTTCAAAATCACTATAATAAAGTTTAAAGTGCCTCATTCAAAGGTAGATTTCTTTGTCTTTTCTGTTCTAAACACACACACACACACGTGCACACACACACACACACACACAAGGAAATTGATCTCTTTAGGATCAATTTCTGGGGTCTTGTGTTTAGTCTTGTGTTTAATTCAAATGTTGAATCATCCATTTGTATTCTTTCTTGTTGATTAGTATGATTAAAAATCTCACTTTTGTCCACAGTGATAGTGTGACGTTTTGAAAGATTAACAAAACGTATACAACTCAGTTTCTTGTTAAAGGGAAATAATGCTAATATCTACTTTGTAATGTTAACAAGTAGATTAAAAATCACATATAGGAAGTGCTTCAGAGCAGAGGTGAGGTGACAGTAAACACTGTACAAGTTGTTGATCTTATAACTTTTATTGTAATTAATATACTCCTCATTTGGTGAGAATCCCCTTTTAACGTATACGGTGAATGTCTTTGTAAAACTTATGTTACTTATGATGAACTACAGTGCTTATTCGGGGCAAGCAAGTTCACTGTTTGTCTAAGCTATAGCTTTCCAGGCTAATAGTATGAATGAACACAGTGTCGCTCAGTAGATACTTTGTCGAATAAATGAATGAATGAATCAATTAATCACTCAGCCATTACTAAATCAACATACTTTTGCCAGTTTTTTTTTTCATGTATGTGGGGGAAAGAGAGAGAAATTTGTGGCCGTGTGGCCGTGTACAGAAAAGGGCACTTGAGTGTTAGTGTCTGTGAAGGCCCAAATATGACTTGAGGAATCACCCTGGATTGCTCTATCTCCTTATTGCTTTGCTCTGGGGTTTCCAGAGCCTTTCAGGGCCAGAAGTGAAGGCATCTGTCAACTCTACCCAGAGTTTTTTTACATGGGATCTGAGATCTGAACCATTCTCAAGGCAAATGCTTTAATCCCTGAGCTCGCTCTCCAGATCTTTGGTCAGTTTCGTGAAGTGTGTATTTTGATCTTACCCCTCAATTCTTCTCTAAGCTTAGATACATCTTATATCTGAAAAGAAATTTTAGGTTTGGTCTCAATTTCTACCTTTTCTTTTTATCCTAGAAAGTCAGTTACCAATGCTTTCCCTGCATGGGTAAAGATGGGTTAATGTCCAATCCTCTAATGTAGGTAAGCACTTTCTTGGACAAACTGTAACTTTGTAAGTGGTGCACTCACAAAGCTGGAATTTCTAAGCTTCAAATTGAAAGTAGAGAGGCTGATTCAACCATTTCTGAGTTTCAGACACACAGAGGTTACTTAAGAGGGTGGGCGCAGTGTTGAGGTGGCCTTAGGTGAAATGAAATATTCCTTTCAAGTACGCGAAGACAGGGCCTCCAACTGATATAGGATCACTCCCAGGCCGCCTGTCTGAAGAAAAACTGTGAAGAAGGCAACCGTGAGTGGGAGCTAGCATTTAGGAGCCCCAGTCCTGTAGTCGCAACATCTCATTTAAGCCTCACAACTACCGGCTGAATACTGTAATTACACTTCTTTTAGGTGGGAGGCAACTGAACTCCAGGGTCTAGCTACGAAGAAACTGCTGATCTTTGACCATTCTTTGCTGCTGACAGCATGCATTCATTTCAAGCCTCAATTATTCAACTTGGGCTTCACCCCTGCAAGGCAGGCAAATGCAGGAAACAGTTTCGTTTCCTGGGACTCTACTCGTTTTGAACATCGCCACACACACACACTCACACATTCTAATAATGCACCTGTTAGTATAGCGCCTTGTACCATACTCCAGGCATGCACCTAGCAACCAACAGGCACCACTTGGATCCCCACCTGCAATAAGCACATACCTGTCTGTAAAAAATAGCATTTTTCTTCACTTAACAACAAACAAATGTAGACAGCTTCTGTTTGAATGTATTTCAAATAGTTACATGAGTATGGAAAATGGAAAGGTTCATATGGCCTACAGTTGTTTTAGGTGCATGCACAAGTCAAATTGTGCCCTCAAGTAAACTTTTAGAGAAAAAAAAAATGGGCAGTGCATGTGATTAAATCAGGTGTGTTTTAGGAAGGGACATACACAGTAATGAGTAAATAGACTAGTCTGTCAATCAAAATAGAGAATCGCTCAAACAACTCCCTACTAAGCAAACTCCTCTTTCTCTTGATCTTCATAAAAGTCTCTAGACAATTAATCAAGATCCTTCAATATCTTCACTCCAGTGACCTAGTGCTCTACTGCAGTGGAATCTTGAGTTTACTATTGCTTTGCTTCACATAACTTTCCCTGAAAATTGTGTCTATCTATGTGGGCTTTTATTTTGATTCCTTTAATGACAGGCCAAAAACCATAGCAATTGCTGACCAGGATCCAAACACCAGTACTTCTCCTCCATTGTGTCAAACCCCTCACGGCAGGAAGCCCTTTCTTTACTGTGTTCCAATACCACCAGTCCTACTTGATTCCAGACCTAGGTCTCCCATCCAAAGCTTCTATTCAGAGGCGGTTTTTTTATCTTTGTCCCAACCTAAAGATTCCTCAGGGGAAAAGCAGTTCATTCAAGTTAATGACTTGTTTGGGTGTTAGCATGTTAACACATGTGCAGACTTCAGTTTATGGAACTTGCTCTTCTCTTTACTTGACCAGTTTCTTCTGAATTCTTCTCCATATTCAGTTTTTACTTCTCAATGTCTCTTGCTGACTCACATTCTAAATATCTTCCCTTATTCTCTTTGGGAACTGTGCAAATTTGCTTTGTCACCAGTCACACTTTCAAAACTTCCAAGTGTCATTTCTGTCCAAGTGAACCATGTCTATTTCTTACCTCATTGTTGTGTTCAGGGCTTTTATTTCCAACATACAATTAGAGAGTCAATAAATGCCTGCTAAGGGTTGGTTATGCCAAGTTTGAGATGTTGGCTTAATATACTCTTTTGAAAATTTTCCTCTTAGTATATATAGTCTTTCCATCTGTTGATGGATGTCAAGTTACTACTTCCAAATCAACTAGCCCAAACTTGTCTTTATTCTTTAGTTGAGGAATCTTATCACTTAGCCACTCAAATTTAAAATCTAACACATCAACCATCAACCACATCTCAGCTCTATACTTTTGAACAGAGATCTTCTCATAATGTGTAACATAAAGCATTTCCTGAAAACACCAAATTAAGTTCCAAATAACTTATTTCTTGGACTTATAAGTCATTCTTTATGGTCCAGTAATTCCATCATATTGCATCATGTGAGGATTTTCATGATTAATAAAGATCAGCCTACTATAAAGAGAAAAGAAATGAGAAACAGAGAAGCTATCTGTTGACAATCAACTAACAAAATTGTGAACATCTTTAGAGTAAAATTCAATGTATCTGATCTTCATTGTCACTTCTGAGACTTGGACTAAGACAAAGTCCTGAACCAAATGCAATTATTTAAATTTAATTTAACTAAAATTAATACAAATTTGAAAATTAGTTCTTTGGTGCTATGAGAGGTACTCTCTATGTTGAACAGTTACATATGACCAGTGATTATCATAGCTGATAGCAACCATAAAGTTGTTTCCATCCCTGGGGAAAGATATCATAGCTGATAGCATGATACAGACTTTCTCATCACTGGCGAAGGTCTTTGCAGCCAAACCATGTTGCTCCTCTTCTTTATGCTTTTCTTCTTTCTTGCTTATATCACACATTTGATAACATAATCAGTCAGAAGCTGACTGATTGTCTTTCACATCACTAGAATTTCTTTTAATCCAGCTTTTTATGTAGCTGAGATCATGTAAAAATGACTCAAGTGAAAACCCACAACATATCTTAATCAAGAGTCTGCTTGGCTTCTACTTCATTTTTTCTGGCTTAGTTAGCAGGGTACGCCTGCAAAAGTTAAATTTTGCCTACGAATGGGAGTAATGAAGAAGCTTAAGGTTGATTTGATTCACTTTGAAAGAACGTAAAAAAGTCAAAGAAAAAAATTTGTCTTCCAACCCTTTCCTCCTAAATACACTATCTCACTAACTAAAACCGAGGGCAATCGGATTCTGATAAAGGCCACATAGTGGCTTCACACTGATGTGAAAATTTATCAATTGTACTTTCTTTCAGTTAATCATAGTCATGTGTTAATACGTGTGCATGCACATGTTTGTACATGATTATGTATGTGAAACCTGCACTCCTTTTCTAAGCAATAATCAATTCTATGTCTTTGTTAATTCTAGACTCTGTATATAGTTCAAATATCATGGCACATTTGTAGTTGTTTGTGGTCATGTGCCTGCACAGAAATCTCTCTGCCTTTATTGTAATTGATAAATATAGGTATGCCTAGTCAGCTTTTCAGCCACAGGTACAAAGCCTGGCTTCTACAGAAAGGCTGATTCCTCAGGACTTGAGTTGCCTTGCTTTCCACACTGCAGCCATGTTCCCACTCCACCAACACTGGCAATCGTCCCATCATAATATTTTAAGGCACAAAGGACCCTAGAAGCAACGTGAATCGTGTCTCTTTACAGCAACAGACAACTATTTGCTATGCCAGACATACCCATATACATAAGACACTCCCAAACTCACTCCTCCTTTTCCAAAAAGCCCATTAAGGGCAAAGAACTGTTGGAATTCCCTTTCCTTCTTTCCACATACTCAAAACAGAACTTCTGATTACTGATCCCTGCTCCCTAATGGCCAGTCGGCACTTATCCAATTCTTAGTCTCTTACCTCTTGGCAGCAGAGCAAAGTTAGAGACTGACCACACACTTACTGGCCTTGGAAGGGGATCAGAGTATCACCTGACAAATGGAACAACTTCTGTCCCCTACCCCCCTCATCCTTCAGTCTACCTACAAACTCTAAGATTATAAAATCTCTGTATTGTCCTCATCCATACCTTTTCCCCTTCATTCTGAAAATATTGGCCCAGCAGCTGGGGATCACCAATAAAAGTATCTTTTGCCCCTTGCATGGTGTGTTTTGGGACTATACCTTACAAAGACAGATGTGGAAGACCAAGAAATCCAGGGACATCTTCTTGTTGGACAGTACTTTAGATTTCCACAGTCACACTGCTTCCAAGCAAAGAAGGGGAGGGCGGAGTAAGTTCACCACCTTTCTGCATCTAAAATGCAAACAGCAGCTTCCTAAATTTCAAAAGGATATCAAGTTGATAAGTATTTCAGATGTAGAATAAGGCCAAATTATGATTTTAATACAATATTATCATTTTAGAACAGCTTTCCTGATATGTAAGTCTTTGATCACAACAATTTTTGAGCTAATTATAACTTATGAATGTGCAAAAGATTTGAAGACACGCTACAGTGTTGCTAACAGTGTTTGGGCGAGTAAGGCTTTCCTCAGAAAGCAAGCACTGCATCTTGAAGTGTCCATGATACTAGAAGCAACCTTCTCCACAGTCATGGGTCCAACCTTCCATGGATGGTTTCAAGTTGAGAAAAAAATCCTAAAGATCAAAGGAATTCATTCAAATGAGAATCTAAGAGATGAGGAACTGGACATATTTTACCCCTAGAAAAGAAAGAATTTCTATCTGCTCAGTCCCAATCCAGTCTGTTTTATGACATATGAAAAAGTAAGCATTTTCACCACAGCTTTCATTCGCCACGTTCTTAGCCCACTGTAATGAAGGTTGACACATCACCTATACAAGTGGTTAAAACCAACAGATGATGCAGCTTTTACTTAGTTATCCAAGGATTCAATTGAATTTTAAGACTACATTTATTTTCAGCAGAATCTCATCTATTACATAGCCAAACTTACTTCATAGAATTGTTCATCAAAACTATAGGGCTGGAGAGGTGGCTCAGGGGTTAAGCCTCCGCCTTGCAGGTGGAAGGTCCTGAGTTCGGATCCCGGATCCCATGTATAGACGCCAGGTGGAAGCGGGGGCAGCCTGCGCTTCTGGTCCTGGTGGGGCGGAGCCTGTGAATCACAGGGCAGAAGGAGGTGAAGGCGGCCATGGTTCACGAATTCGTCCGTGGTTCTACACATACACAGACACACACACACACAGACACGTGCGTGCATGCACACAGTTGAATAAATAATAAAAAATAATAATAGTTAAGAATTGTTCATCAAAATTGTTGACCAGGACCTAGATGCAGCTCAGCTGGAAGAATGCTATCCTGGCACGCACAAAACCCTGAGTTCAATTCTCAGCACAAGTAAACCAAGTGTGGTGTTGTGCATTTATAATACCTGGTGGTAGAGGCAGGGAATGAAAAGTACATGATCATCCTCAGTTACATAGCAAGTTCAAGACCTACCTAGGCTATAGGAGATGCTTTCTCAGCAAAGAGGCAAACAAACAAACAAAATCAGTGAAACTTCCAGCATAAAGACAGAATCACGTGTTAGAAAGTGTTATGAACTTTTATAACATGGCACCATTTTTTTTCCTTAGGGCTTCCCATCAAAACAATATTGATCTGATGTTTTAGACAAAGCACAACACATCTTTTCTCTAAACCCATTTTATGCCATTTAAAGTTACCTGATTTATTTATATTTAATATTGCTTCCTTGATCGGGTAAAAGCTTATCTCTGAAACTCAGAAATAATACAGAATTGTGTTGTGATGTCTGTGGAGACCAGGGCAATATTTTCCTGGATTAGCTCTACTCTTTTGTTCTTCCTGTGACTGTGCCTTCATCTTTTCATGTTTAGAACTTACTAGAAAAAAAGTGAAAAAAATCATAGATATACAGCAGAGGATTGAGAATTGGGAAGAAGACCTAAATCTTAGCTGAAAGCATATGGCCCGTGCATTATTATGAAGTCTATGTCTACTTGACTTTAAGCAGTTGATTTACAGCGTCGTCTAATCAAAGAAGACATGCCACATCTCTGCAGAGCTTAGGCAGTGGGCAGATGGTCACGCCACACTGCTGAAGAAAAGTAGGCATCAGATGACTTTGACCCTGATCTGTCTATTTGATATCCAAATTGACATCCTTAGAGCTCTGGCTGTACTCTCTACAGAACATAATGGAAGCCAAATGCCTGGTGGGAAGTGCCTTGCCATTGGAACTTCTCTTTGGAGCATTAAGCTTAGTGAAAAGCAGATAACATTCTTTTTAGACAGCACAGTGGCAGGTCAAGGGTAGGTTCTTAAGCATTCGGCATCCATCTTAAACTGTGGGGTATAAATGCCTCAGACAACGTACGCTGAAAACTGACAGCTATGTGGAATTTGGAGAGGGAGAGAGGCGATTGTGCAACCAGATTACAGGGGCCAGTCACATTCCAGAGGCTCTGCATTCACTCAGCATCTGGAATGGTTTAAAGCTTAAAGAAAATGGGAATGGATGTTGACAAAGGCTGAATAATATACATTCGGTTTAGAGATAATGCAAACCAACCCATATAGCCAGTGTCACTGTATGTGAAGATCCTCCTTTAACAGAAGTGGTCAAAGGAAGGTCTGTGTCCCCCTTTGAATATCTAGGATTTAAGGTAGATAGAAACTAATGAAATGTTCCAAACCTCTCTTTTTTGCACTGTTGAATTTAGCGGTAATGACTCACTCTCTGTTTTGAGCAGAAAATTCTTTCTTCCTCCTTTTGCTCCTCCACTGGGATCTTTGTTTCAGAGTTAATAATTTGGGTGAGGGAAATTATAGACCACATGGATAAAAATGAGACAGAGCCCATGGGACAGTGGCTGTGAACCTCGGCTAAGGGTTTTACTCACAGAAACTCTGTTCCTTTCCTTGGTTTTTCATCCACACCATCAAAACTCTCAGTTTGAAGCCTGGGCAACCAAGAAGGCAGAGACTTCTCTTCATTTTGGAAAATCTTTGTGGATTTCTTCATAGGATTCTACTACTAACAACTAAGGAATACTACTTTTTTTCTCTCCTTATTAGATTTTTATATGTATGATTAGGATTGGTTGGTTGATGAATCCTATTCTTGGACTACTTTAAAGCTATGTACCTCAGGTCTTTTCTAAAGGTTGAGAGTGTAACTCTAATTGAATTTTGAGAAGGAAAAATAATTATTAACCTACATGACATATGGCAAAGGAGATGGAAAGTTTCATTATTTAATTGGTTGAAATAAAATAAATAAAATAAGATTTTTAAAAAGAAAAATGTAAAAAATATTATATCGCTCCTGATATTCTCTTGCTGAATCTATTCAATCAAGGGCACTAGTAGTAGTGTTGTCCCTAAAAGTCATCAGATTTAACTTTTAAGATATTAGAATTCTCTTCTCATCCTTGATATCTAGTGATTATTTTATTTAATCTTAAAAATCTAACCACTGCCAGTGGTTATTGTAAAACTCTTTTTGGACAGGGTCTAATTGTGCAGAGCAAGGAAGACACTAAAGAAGCAAAAAATTGTCCCTGCTGTCAGGCTCTTGAATTTCTTCCCCTCTGTCACTCTGGGACTTTTTCTAAGAAAGCAATCTCTTCTTAAATATCAACTCTTAAAAGTTAAAGATATGCCTCAAACACATATTTTAATATGAATATGCATTTACAATCCTGAAGATCTTAAAGCTTGTAATTTCATGGATTTCTCATTCTGTTTGATGAGTGTAAATGTTCAGAGAAAATCTATTAAGAGCTAAGTTTATTTAGGAAGCTTTGATGCTGGCATGCTGAGATAACCTGTGTAAGCGTAGAGCAGCCTTTTCTTTCCACCTGCATAGCCAGACTTCTTGATATCAAACCTGGCTCTGCCATTATGCTGTGTGGGATCACTTCTGTCTGTGTTTACCAAAGAATCAGAACTGATAGCCATGACATCTATAGATGGGAAGAAAGAGATGTGTAGTACACTTTGGCTTACATGGTTGTGCAGGCTTCATGAGTCCAATCTGATGGAGAAGACCTGCAAAAGGAGACTCGAGAAGGAGCTGCAGTTTGAATTGGAAAGCATCTTGCTAACAGCCTCAGGAAAACTGATCTTGCAAGTAAAGTCTAAAGGTCTTCCGTAGGCAGAATTCCCATTAACAAGGAAAAGGTCAGGGCTTTGTACTACCTCGGCCTCCAGTTGATGGGGTAAAGCTCATTCACATCGCAGAGGGCAACCTGATTTACTCAGAGTCCATCAACTTAAATGCAAATCTCATCCAAAGACATATATAGTAACACAGAGAATGGTTGACCAACTATATGAGCATTGTAGCCAGGCAAGTAGTTACATGAAATATAATATCTCAAAAATTTGTGGTGAGCTACTTAACTTCTTTGTGATTCATTATACTTGTCCACAAAATAGGATTAACTCAAGGATGGGTTCCCATTCCATGTCAGAAAGAAGCAGGTTCATTTATGAACGAGGTGCTTAACACAATGCTTAGTGCACAGTAAACAGTTTATTACAAAGCAGGAGAACAGAAAGGAAATTTGAGATAGCTAACTCACTCTGAAGTCCAGAAACATAATAACTTGACTCTGGTAATAATCACTAGATATCAAGGATGAGAAGAGAATTCTAATATCTTAAAAGTTAAATCTGATGACTTCTAGGGACAACACTACTACTAGTGCCCTTGATTGAATAGATTCAGCAAGAGAATATCAGGAGTGATATAATATTTTTTACATTTTTCTTTTTACGTTTTAATGTATTTAGAGTGTGTGTGTGTGTGTGTGTGTGTGTGTGTGTGTGTGTGTGTGTGTGGCACACACACCACACGCATGTATAGATGTTGGGGAATACCTAATAGGAATCAGTTCTCCTGTGGGTTATAGGAATTCAGCTTAGGGTTGTGAGACTTTGCATTTCATTGGCCATTTTACCGACTCTTAATGTTTGGTTGTTTGTATCCACAGATTACTGAAAAGGTACCTTCCTTGTGCACTGAAGGATTCACTGAATTCGATTCCATCTATTCCTCTGTGCTGCTGCTCCTCATTACCAAATGTTTTCCCTCCAGACAGAATAAGCTTGCACCAACACCTGGAATCGCCACTCCCTAACATTCAGCACGAGGCAAGGTGAGCTCATTGGAAAGACTTGTCTGATTTTAGTTGTTTGGATGGTTTTTCAATGATTCGATCTGCCTTCCATCCATAGTGTGCTGAGTGTTTTCTTCCTTCTATACAAAGATCTGTTCCATCCCTGATTCTAGATCAGGGTCCCTCGGGATGAGCACTGCCAACATCTCCCAAATTACAACTTTTATCTGGAGAACTTGGGGGGAAGGGGATAGCAATTGGTCAGCTCTGCAGAGTCTCTGGATGTGAATGTCTTGCGAATGTGAAATTTTAAAAAATTATGGACATTCTTCATGTTAATCTTTATGCCACAGACATTAGAGAATCACTATTCAATGTACCTTGATCTTGCTAATAAACACTGCAACATGGAGTTGTAAGCTGAGATTATGTCCATTAAGATCTCCATGTGTTTCATTAGGCAGCAAGATGCATTCCTCACAGCTGGAAACAGTTTGCTTCTTCTGCATTAATGAAGTGTAGCTGTGCTTACATAGTCTCTCCTCATTTTAGTTTCTCTGCCTTGGAGAGGAAAAGGCAGATTTTAGTGCTGACTATTCACATTCATGGTTTGTTACCTTGAATGCCACATTTTTAATCATTTGGTGTAAAAGTTTCCATTTTCAAAGCTCATTAAATCCTGACTACATTCTGGACGGAAATTATCTTCAAAAAGGTTTGGTAAATATCTACACTTCAAGGAACATGTAGAATGAGATATATGTGGATGTTGGTACTATTGATGCAAACTTACATCTTGGGAAGAAGTCATTGTATTCTGAAGGAGAAAATACTCCTGGAAGTGATTGCTGACTCTTGTGTGGCAGGTTATCACAGAACTGGCAAATAAGATAAATTTAATGTTTGTGAATGTTTACTACACAGAAGGAACTTCTTCATGTTGCTTCACTTAATCTTCCAACAACATTATAAGCTACACAACTGTTTTTATGTCTATTTAAACTTTTTCAAGAGAACCAACCCTGAAGAGGTCTTGTTGCTTGCCTGTGACCAGGAAGTTTATAAGGGCAAGATTTGCGGACTTATACATGGTTGAGCTGACTCTGAAGCCTGACCTGGGATCTCACCTCGCTACCTTGTTGATTAACTCCCTGTGTCAGACTTTATTCACAGAGACGCAGAAGAGCAACTGCCACTCAAACATTGCTGGAATGCTTTCATTGTTTCACTGCAGAGAGATCTAGCTAATCTGAGCTTTGAGTTGGCTCCAGCACTAGTTATTCAGGACACAGTGCAACACATTTACTTTCTTTGGACTCTATTGTGAAGTCAGTGCAGCAGAATCTCATCTCTTCAAGTGTAGGGATTCTATCAATACTGTGATTTTGATTATTTTGACAAAATTAGGACTGCCTGAAACAATGTGAACTGAGATCATTTGGCTATATGGAATAGATGCTGTGCCAGGGTTGCTTAGACAAAAGTAACTTGCAAAGAAAATAGTACATACAGCTTATAAAGAGAAGTGACCAGGCTAAGGGGTACAGCCAGAATTCATAGGATCTAATAAGTTGTCCCCTTCCACCACCACCCCACACTTTTCCTGCATGATGTCAAGTGATGTACATTTGATGTGTTACTGTTTCATTTCTCTTCATCTGTTTCCTCCTCTTAGAGTCATCCAGAGCTTATCCAACAGTGATGCCCCCAGTTTCTGGACCTAAGTTCTATATTTCAAGGCAACCTGAACTATCATGTAACTGATTATGCATCCATTATTGATCTAATTATCTAGGACAAAGGGTTGGGATGAAATTGCTTAATATTAGTGTTCATTGAAGGAAATGGTTTCAGTTACTTAAGCAGAGAGTATACAGTCTTTGTAAAGACAAAATAGAATCTCATATGAATAGCATGAACATGGTTTGTTCTAGAAAATCAAATCATTTCAGTTACTCTCTGCTCCTAGCCTGTTGCTTAAGCCTGTTTTATTCTTTTTCTCCGTTCCTTCTTGTTACCTTCCACTGCAGTCTTTTCTGGCCTTTGTGGTCTCTTTCCTCTATTCGTGCGGTTTCATTTTTTGAGATGCTTTAGGCAGATTTCAAGGTAGCAACAGAATAATTCCACTCAAGTATTTCCTGTCTATGCTAAAATAAATGCATGTTGAGTGATTACTACATGCTGTATCTATTGCTAAGTTTTCACATATTTCACACATTTATTTTTTTCTTCACCATAAGTGCACACAATAAACATTAATCCATTTTCCAATCTAAGAAAATGGAGGTTTTGCATAGTTAGCTAGCTTCTATAAGCTTACACAGCTAGTAAATTGAATATCTGGGATTTAACTCTGGGCTATGGCTGCCATTCTCAGGAGGAACCATCAAAAGACAGAATATATGGATGCCTTATACTAACTCCAAAGCTAAGTGTTAGATTTTGGGGAAAGTCAACTAATGAGTAGGTTAGGAAACCATATGAAAAAATTGTTACAAATGCTTATAATTAATTAAAACACACAAATGATATGTTCAAAGTTTATCACTCTCAAATTGTTTTTTTACCCTTTACTGTTATCTGTACACATGTGGTCATCTCTGTACAATAGCCATACAAATCAGTGATGTGTTCTTGCCCATCAGGGACTTGAAATCACCATTTTAAGAGTATATTTACCACGGGGTGGACAACTACTTATCTTGATGCATTCCAAAATGTTTAATGACTAAATAACACTAACATAGTCATATTGACCACAGAAAGTCTCCTGAAAATATAAATGGGAATGTGGTCCCT
Source organism: Typhlomys cinereus (assembly GCA_023101885.1). Classification (NCBI taxonomy): domain Eukaryota; kingdom Metazoa; phylum Chordata; class Mammalia; order Rodentia; family Platacanthomyidae; genus Typhlomys; species Typhlomys cinereus. The sequence goes on along the minus strand of JALPQD010000157.1, from coordinate 3,638,733 downwards.
AGGCTCTGGCCTGTGTTTTAAAGAAATTCCCCTCTAATGGATGAATCTTAAATTGCAAGCGGTCCTGCAAGAATACTCTATTCAGTGTAAGCAACTGACATAGCCATAGTTTGGATCAGTCTAGACTCTCTTGGGAACTGCCTAGAGTGCATTATCTAGTCGAAAAAGGTATTAACTTAGCCCTAGCCAATGGTGGCCTAAACCCAATTTTGTAAATTAAAGCCTGTCCGCACCCTGGCTACTTATTCCTGCCCTGTGTAGTTAGGTCTTTACACTGAAAGATGCATTGTCACCTCTGTGTCTGTGAAGAGCAAAAGTGGTTCCTTAGCTGCAGCACAGGCAGGAACAATCCACTAGTGACAATATTGCTAACCCAGAGTAAAGGCACTTTTATGCACACATACTTATTGCTTTCCATCCATTTTAGACTTTATTTATTCATTGGCTGTTTTTCTAGGTCAATGTGAAGCCACAGAGAAGAGCGCACTGCAGCTGGAGAAGAAAACTATGTGATGGGCCTGTGGGTGGTCATTTGATGTTGTCTTCTGGGCAGTAAAGATGTGGTTTCTTATGTTGTCTCTAGAACCAGCAATTATCATTCTCTCTTTGACTGAAGTACTTATTTTTGGTAAAAAGCTATTAAGTCTTTTGACTAAGAACATTTTGGGTACCCAGTAGTTGGTTGGCTATGTTTAGATCACTTGCTGTGTGACCTTGAACTGATCTCCCAGTCTATTTCTCTCTTGTTAAATCATGATAGAATGATCCATCAATTTCTATAAATCATGAGTAAAAACTACTTTTGATGTTTTTGTATGCCAGGAATATACTTTTAATTCTTCAATTCACATTTTAATATGGGGGAAAATAATTTACTTACTGTTACTCTAATTGCCACTTACTTATTTTACACTTTGGACATTGCAACATATTCAAAATTTGTCTAAAATTCAATCTTCAGACTGTACCTATGATCTAATTAACTGTTTCCATCTGAGTTATGGTGTATCATTTGATATGACTCTCTGGAGTACTTCCCTCCTATTGATTCTTAGCTTCTCTCACCTTGACATACAAATTTAATCAGTAAATATAATTTGTTAAATACTTATCCACCTTCTTTCTGTTTAACTTCATTGTGTTTTACTGTAAGAAAGACATCACAAGAATGTTGACACTCCTACCCTGTGGATTCAATGAAAACATTTTCCATGGAAAGATAATTACTTAAACTCTCTCCCCAGCAGTATATAATCAGAATCACGGAAAAAGCTAGATGATAAGTACAAATGAGAAGACTCTCTTTACCACTCACTTAAGCAGTTCTCTGGAATAACAACCCTCTGCTTGTTCTGGAAAAATATATTGACTTTTGTCACATACTATTGGCTCTGTCTGTAAGCTGCACCTTAAAGTCATTCCCATCAATTAATGTGCTGCCCACGCTTGCTTGGTATTAAGTATCATTATCATTATTACTAAAGTAGTGTGATATGAGTTCGTGAAATAGGGGGCATAAAGGGATTCGTGGAGGTTATATAGAAATCAAATTGATTTCTTTTAAAAGTTTGTAAACGTGAGTCACTGACTAATTACATATGCACTAGTACTGCCAAATGAAAGACAGATAGGGAAGAGTCACAAAGGCTTAAGAAGATTTTTATACTCACTGTGTTTGGAGAATTCTTACTTTACTTTCAATAAACTGACACTGAGAAGTATGGAGGCTGTATAAGCATGAGTCATCTATAAGAATGGTGCTATGCAATTACTGCTCTCAGACTTGTGACCACAGGAAAGATATCTGTTAAAAGTGTGATGACGAATGTACCGTTTTTTCAGTTTCAAATTGAAATAGCTATGAAAATACAATGCATCGTTATGATTTCTTTTCTGGCCATTTGTCTTATAGCTATCAACTTGTGGATCAACTACTGGTCTTACTATCAAGAATTTAAGAAAATTCTTCATTGATAATTTGGAAAAAGAAGAAATTAGTTGTTTGTTGGCTTAAGTTGACTGGCAAGATTCTATCAGGGTGAACAAAGCAACATTCTTCAACAGACTTTTCAATGGGAAGAAAAGGTTTAGATGACGAGCGGTAAAAATCCATGCAGTGAGGAAAGAGGGAAAGTAAAAGATGGAAAGAGCCTTTTGGGTATATCTTAGACAATGTAAGGGACCTGACTTTCAGTACTAGGAAACTGAACAACTTTTATCATAATTATGAAATTGAGTGTTTTAGAGTGTTTTTTTGACAATAGTGCTCAGGATCCAATATCATCAAGAGCAACTATTGTTTCTTTTGGGTGCAAATTCAGATCATTACAAAAGTTTAATTAGAACATCTTGATAAAGAGAGTAGACTAAAGGTGTTTCTAAGAAGAAGAACACAGTCTGAGTAAGAGACAGGAAGGAAGGTCGGAGCAGGTGAGCCTTGCTTGTTTGGCCTGAGTCAGACCAAGGGAACAGAGTGGCAAACCTCCCTGCTATTGCAGTAGAGAGAGGTGACGGGAAGGTAGGAAAGGCGTTTTATGAATAAAAGCTAATTTGGTGGTATAGACACACACTTAGTACTTCAACTAAAAGTTATCTTCTGAGTAGAATTTTAAGTTCTCTATTTTGAGCCACACAAGATGTTTTTACTTATTAACATAAGGAAATCATTAGAAAATAGTCATAAAGGAAGCAATATTTGGAGTAAGAATTCTATTTAAAGTCTAGACATAGCATTTTGTTAGCTAAATACCTTGAAACAAATTTCCTGAACCCTAGAAAAATTTATTAAGGTGCTATAAAATGGGAACTACGTTACCTAACTCATAAAGACCTGAAATACCACTTTCATTGCATTTACTTATGACAGTTGCTGCCTATCACCAGTGTCCAGAGGATATTAAAATGTTTTGCCCATTAAATGTTGCCTTAAAAATAATAAATAAAAAAGATAATAAAATCATAAAATTATTTTTCAAATGGTGGGGATTCTCTTGCCTCTTTGATCAAAAGGGAACTGAATGAAATAACTGTAAATTAAAATTTCTAGGTGATATGAACATTTCTTTTTCCACAAGAAGGTATAAAGTATGATGTTCTCCCTGAGCCTGGCCCACTGTTGAATATTTATGGAAATAAAGGTTTGCAAATGAAGGATTCTCATGGCTCCTAAGCCAAGGCCTGAGTTTCAGGCTACTGGTACACGCATGTATTAGATGTTGCAGTGTGTTTCTTCTCTTATCTCTGCCCAGTAGGCAGTGATTTCTTGGCAACACATTCAGAAACACTGGGCACTCACTCACAGAATTTCACAATTGTTTATGAATTATAATGCTCATTTGCAATGAAGTTTTGGTAAATTTCTAGCCGAGACCTTCTTTCTAAAACAACGGTAGAGAACTCTTCATTTGACACAACTCTTTAATATGTAGGTTTGCATTTCCTGTCTTCTAGTTTCCTTAAAAAAACATATAATGTTGTAGACACACATACGTACCCTTTCATTAAGCACTTTGAAGCAGCTGTCTGTGATATTTCCAAACACAATATTATTTTACCAACATGGTTGACGGTCTCAGAGTCTCTTTCCCAAGATATTCTACCAACTGACATTTGAGACAACAACTAAAAGCCGAAAAAATAGGTTTAGGCTAGTGATACTTTTAGTACAAAAAAATCAGACAAATCTTAATTTAAAAAAAATACTGTATTTCTGTAAGTTACAAAGTGATAACTAAGATTTATCAAGTATTTCTTTGCATATATCATGGAATTTGATTCCTGCAAGATTACCATCTCCCTTTGCGATTGCTGAGTCTAAAGGTGAGTGCTAACTAGGATAGCTGAAAAATAAGGTTTGGCTAGTGGTACTTCTGATACAAGACATTCAGACAAATCTTAATTTAAAAAAATACTGAATCATCAAATTGCTATAGACAGATCTCTACAGAGAACATGTAGAGACTTACTTGTGGTGCTGATCTCCCAGAACTGATTTCTAACCTGCTTTTTTTCATATTTCCTGCTACTTGCCAATGCTGAACTGTTATTTGCATGTGAAAGTAATAAAGCTGTATCAGTAATGTATTATTTGAAACAATGACTTAAATCATTATGCTCAATATCTCTACTACTATTGATTATTCAAGCACAGTTAATTCTACATCTGAATGTAATTTTAAAAAAAAACTCACCAAGTCTGACATGTGAAATATTTTGGAATGCATCGTGATGTAAAAAGACTTTAAAAGGTATCTATCAGGGAAAGAATATTTGCAAAGTCTTTTTCTATGACAACATGAGTGGAAGGAAATGCAGAAAGCAGACGTTCCATCTAAAATGCTCTGCCCCCAGCTCTCAAAGGGCACAGAAGTGTCACCTGGCAAAAATGTCCTGTCAAAATGATTTAAAAGGAGGAAAGAGAGTTGCTGGAGGGGAATTTGTCCTCCAGATCAAACACTGTTTTTAAGTGGTCTTCTCTGGTGGCCTACGCAGAGACACAGCCCAGACTGGTGTTTTTCCAAGAGGTTAGATTTCAAAAGGAGGAAACGATAGCAAACAGGCTGCCAATTTACTCGACAAGGTCACAATTGGTTGGAGATCTATTCAAAGCAAAACTGCTCACTTCCAAAGTCCTAGATCTGTCTTACTCTTAAACAGTGACACTTCTTAGGAAATTTTAGAGTTCGCATGTCACCTTTATGACTCCTTGATAGAGAGACATAGCTGTGTGCAAACACTTTGCTCCTCATGACAATATTCTATCCTATAATTCAGCACTAAATGAACAAGCCGCTTTCAACCTTTCAACCCAACCTGTAATACTAGGAGCACCAGGGGCCAAAGGACAAAGGCTGGAATTACTATTCAGAACATTTCTCAATGGTGCAGAGTAGAAAAGGATGCTGATAGCAGAATTCCAAAATAATAACTACAGCAGGGTTTTGCTTTTTGTCAAGCGCTTAAAGCTGCTCTGGACACTAAACTGGCTGACTAAACAGACTATGGTTCCTTTTCCCTTGGGTCCTTTCTGCCAGGGACAGCTCTAAAGGCTAGCAGAGGTAATATGGAGTAACCTGCTCTGATGTTAGAGGAGGAAGTCAGACAGGGAGGAAACTGCAGATCAGGACCCTTTACAGAAGATTGCTGAGAGAGAAAGAGAAATACAGATAAGGAGGGCCAAATATCAAATGTCCGTTGGATTCTAAAGATTTAGAGAGATGTAGCAAGGTTTAACAATATGTATCCCCCAAGCAGAGCTTCTTTCCATAGTGTGATAATTTCTCCAGGTTATTTAGGTATACCCAGAGTCTAGAATCATATCAGAGAATAAATTTAGTCTGGTAAAAATATCAGGAGTAGATGCATGAAAATTTTGTTTACAACAAAAGAAAACAATAAAGAAAATTGTAACTATAAAATGTATGTTGTTTCATTTAGGGGAAATACTTCAGTTGTCACTGAGAATATGTTTGCAAACTGAGACATAAAACATTGTTCTAAAAGCTGCATAACCTCTAGCTGTGCTGTGTATACATTTAGTTTTATACATTTGTATGTCTTTTAATCCATATATGTTATCCTTTCTAGTTATCCTTTTAAATGAAAAGCCACCAATAATATTATGTATTAAAGTGAATAACAGTGTTCAAATAGCTGTCGTCTGATGTTTCTATGGCACTGCAAGGTGGTTGCTAATAAATCTGTAACTCTTCCAAAGGTAGAAGCATACTTGCATACATGTTAATAGTACACAACTAAATATCTCATTACCAACAGTGCTATACCCATCTTTAGTAATAGTACAAAGTAATAACTAAGATTTATCAAGTATTTCTTTGCATATATCATGGAATTTGATTCTCGCAAGATTTCTAAGTAGATTGAACCAATTACAACCTCCCTTTGCAAATGCTGAGTCTGAGGCTTAGAGTAATAACTTGGCTAGTTTGCCCACTAAGGATAATTGTATAGATCATTTTTTTTATTTAACACCAAGTATCCATCACAAAGTTACTTAGATCATTGTTCATAACCAGATATAATTCATTATTGCTCTCAGGTTACAATAAGGCAAACTTGAAGTTCAAGAAAATGTTTCATGGAACAAGGCTTAAATTTTAAAATAATAACACTCATCAGCAAAGACCAAATCACAGAGCTTTTGATTATGTCTCATGGCTTACTCAATTACTGATACCTCATGTGCCATTTTTATATGAGTTGGCACTCCCATTGTGTTCTTATACAAAGGACTGTTAAAATATCATTCGAAAGGTGCTTCCATATTGAAATGACAAATTTGACTTATGAGCTTTACCACAGTTCAGGAGTGTGAACCTCATATAACATGTGTTGTTAGCTTTCAGTATAAACCATGGTATTCAAAAGACCAGCATTCAAATCTGCCTTCACAGTAAGGCATGAAATCTCACAGCATGGATGGTAAGATATACTTGTGCCTTTCTTGGTTCATTTCATTTTTCTTTCTTCTTGCTATTTCACTTTTTTCCTGAAGAACCTGCCCTCACCCTGAACTTGAGGTATCTAAATCCATGGTCACTGCTAACTACCTCTTGTAGGTGTAATGAAAGTAAACTCCTAAAGCAAAATGGGCCTGGGGTGGGAGTTACTGGGGAAGTGTTATTCAGAGCAAAGATGATTTAGCTTCCACTGGGCATTGACACACAGGCAAAAACACATTCATTTTTATTAAACATTATTTTCTAGTTATAAAGCTGAAACTAAACTATGAAGTTCTATAGAAGGATACCCATAGACATGTATGGGTATATATATATATATATATATATATATATATATATATATATACAGACACACACACATATATACATACATATATAGGTATATAGATAAACACAGTGCAAGTTGATCAGACACAAATACTTCCCATGCTTCCAAAAACAAGCATACAAAATGAGAAGCATTTCTACTGTAAGGACAAAAGAGACTTCCAATCCCTTCTTTCTAGATGCATTATAGCATACATTAGAAATGGTTGCAATAGGCTTTATTTAGATTGATTCGTTTTACACTGAAAGTAGTAGAATTCAATCACATTAGCAGATATTTAGTGACATAAGGCAGAAGTTTTGCTACAAGTTGGCAGATGGGATGGGAGAGGAAAGAGTTCCCAATTATGATTCCCAGAGTCCCTGAACATAGTCCAAGACAGACATGGTCATGTCTGACTATGAGCCAAGAAAAACTGAGAGCAACTGTCTTCATAAAGGATAAGCAGATATGAAGGAGAAATGCTCACTGCTCTTGGATGTGTGGTTTGCCATTGACTCTTTCCAAAATATCCCTTATAATTTTTCCTTCATATAGTAAATATAAGTTTTTGCATTAGCAATCAAATAATTCATAATCAAGAAAGCCAGAGCAGGCAAAAAAGTAGAATCATTAGAGAAGTCAGGATACTTTGATTCTTCGGATCAATGGTGCTTGAAATTTCATATTAGAGTTTTAGTATTTGTGTGTCATTTTTTTCATATCATCCACTCATTTTCCACTTGTTCAACTGTTAATATTTCTGAGAATAAAAGTTACTTAAAAGGACCCATGAATCACGATTGCTCATAGAATCATATCAGATATTTTTCCTTTAAAGACTCCCCGGCAAGGAGCAAATATGTGATGTGCAACATCACTTCCTGAAATGCCACTGCAATTGTGGGGGGCCCCTCCACCTCTGAACCAGCTGCTTTTGCTGTCCCTGGCCTTGTACTGATAGGGTGATGACAGTTCAGAGAACCTCTTCAGTGTGCTGTACTTGACAGGAGTTGGGTTAAGCAATTCACTACGTCCAAGTAATGATGTGGGACAGCACCCTGGGATGCCGGCATTGTTATCAGGGTCCTACAGATGAAGGCTTGGAAAAGCAAAAAAGTAAAGAAACATACTCAGAAATAGGATGACAAAAGCAGCAGACGGAAGAGTGAGGCTGCAAGCCAGCAACCGCGAGCAACCAAGGAAAGCAGATTGTCCCATAGGACCTGCAGAGAGGAGGGCAACGGCTAACACTTTGCGCCGGGCCCACACAAGTTGCATCTGATTTCTGAACTCTAATAATGGAGAATTTGTGACTTCTATTTAATTTATTCTTTTTGTTTGGGATATGTGTGTGGGGAGGGGGGCAAATGTTCTTGTTGACAACAGAGGTCAACTCTGTGGAGTAGGCTCTTCCCTTCTACTTTTATGTGAGTTCTCCAGTCATCAGGATTTCATGGCAAACACATTTACCCACTGACTGATCTCACCCACCCAGGTCTCTCTCTTCTTGACTGAAAGTCTATGATTTCGATCATAGATATAATGAAAAAAGAGTGGCTTAAATATGGGATGTGTAAAAGGGAAATTTTGAAATAACGTTTGTTACTTAATCTCATTTGTAAGCTTAAGGAGCTCTTGAGTCACCTGGGAGACAGACCCCTAGAAATGCCTGTGGAGGATTACCACAACACTAATAGAAATGAGAAAACCTGTCTGAAAAAGGCCATCCCATTCCCCAGGTGGGGATTCTGGACTGTATAAAAAGAAGATAGTAAGCGTTCATGACTCAGTGAGTAAAGGTGTCTGCATGCTAGCCTGGAAACTTGAGTGGTGGGGAGAACTGACTTATGAAAGCTGTCCTTGGACCTCCATGCATATGCTATGGCTTGCACATGTATAATCTTTCATCCTTTTTCTGCTTTTTCCTCTCATTCTCAAACAAAATGTAATTTTAAAGGAGAAATTAAACTGAGCACAAGCATCAATTTATCAGTTTATGGTCTTTGCTTATTGATAATGGATTGATATGATTGATCGGCAGCTTCAAGAAATTGTTGCTTTGACTTCTCGACTATGATGGACTGCACCCCGAACTGTGAACCAGATAAACATTCTGCCTTAATTTGCTTTCATCAGAGCAAGAGGAAAAGAAACTAAGACAATATACAACATTAATAAGAAATAACTTCTGCCTAAAAATTTCTTTGTAATTTAGGCTTCTAATTATGTGCATGTGTAAATATATTTTCATTTGTGTTTTTTTTGTGTGTTTGTGTGAGATTGTGTGTCCACATGTACACAAGTGTATGTTGAAGCCAGAGATGGAATTAGCAACTTCCCACACTCCTTTCTACCTTATTTTTGAGACAGGGTCTCTCGCTGAACCTGAACCTCACTGTTTCTGCTACACCAGTTGGCCAGCAAGTCCAGGGATTATCTTGTGACCAACACACCAATACTGGGATCATGGGAATGTACCACTGCATTTGGCTTTTCATGTGGGTCTTCTGAATATATTCACATCTTCATGCTTATACATGAAACACTATTGAATAAGCCATCTTCTAACTACTTCAATATTTCCTTAAATTTCACAAGATAAAGTTTTATTTATTTATTTATTTATTTATTTATTTATTTCTGCTCATACAAACTTAATAGGTACACCAGTCCCCTCCCTCCCTCCACCCTTCCCTGGACTCCCTAGCTCCCTCCCCCTTTTCCCCTTCCTTTCCCCCCTTCCCTCCCTATCTCACAGTGCCTCCTTCCCCCCATCCTTGGAGCATCCTTTAATGTGTATCTGAAACTTTCCTCTGGGCCCTCCACTCTAATGAGGTATAAGGACTCAGTGGCATTTCCTAGAACTCTTTCTTGTGTTCTCCATAAGTATAAGAACACTATTGTGGCTGTTAATCCCTTGCTTCTAAGGATCCTAGTGCCTTTAGTCCATGCTAGACTTTGAGTCAATAACGTGTTGGTCATTGCACAGGTCACGCAAAGTCCTATTATGATTGCTTAGGACCTAACTTGTGTGGAGTATCTTGCACATCATTACTCCTCCCCATCCTTGTGTTCTTACAGTCTTACCTGCCCCCTCTTCCGCAAATTTCCCTGAGCTTCAGGATGGGGAGAGATTAGGCTGGACTGGTTCCAGGTGGTTAATATAGAGTCTCTGATGTTCTGAATTATGGATTGTTAATTTTTTTCAGTTTTGCTGCTCCTGCAATGCTCTTGGCTTCATCCTAATAGGTGTTGGATGTCACCACCTGGCCAGAGATAAAAAGCTGTTAAAATAGAGTCTAATTATGAGCATATATTCAAAGGTAGATGGAATAAAAGTAGGTCGGGGGGGTCAGTCTCCCATTTGCACAATGGTTACTTTCTATCTGCCAGACTATATGCCCTCCCTTTCTGGTGAGATTATACCCCATCTGTTGCAAATGGTCAAGAAAGAGAGTCTGTGAACTTATTTTCTCTGCTGTAACATGATCCCCCCTCTCCTTGTTTCTGGTGTGGCCTTCCTTCCCCTTCCCTCCTGTTTATAGTCTTTGCAATTACTGTGAGCATTACAGAGATTTATTTTTGAGTGTGTCTCTAATTGGGTTTGGTACCAGGATCCACCTATTAGTGAGTACATACGGTGCTTAATTTTCTGTGTCTGGGATACTTCACTCAATATAATTGTTTCTAATTCCATCCATTTCCCGGCAAATGTCATTAATTCATCATTTTTGATGGCTGAGTAGTATTCCATTGTATAAATGTACCACGTTTTCCTTATCCACTCGTCAACTGTTGGACATTTGGGTTGATTCCACGACTTTGCTATTGTAAACTGTGCTGCTATGAACATGGTAATGCTTGTGCTATCGAGGTGTTGAAGACCCAGATATAAGCCCACACAACTGCAGCCATCTGATCTTTGACAAAGAGGCCCAAAAAAATCCAATGGAAAAAGAATAGCATCTTCAACAAATGGTTCTGGCAAAACTGGATATCCACATGCAGAAGATTAAAACTGGACTCATACTTGTCACCATATACAAGAATTAATTCCAAATGGATCAAGGACCTCAATATAAGGCTAGAGACCATAAAAACCATAGTTGAAAGGGTAGGGAACTCCCTCGAGCTGATTGGACTAGGCCAACAGTTCCTAAAAGGACATCCAATAGCACAGTCACTACAACCAACACTCAACAGATGGGATCTTGTGAGATTAAAGAGCTTCTGTTCAGGGCTGGAGAGTTGGCTCAGGGGTTAAGCCTCCGCCTTGCAGGCGGAAGGTCCTGAGTTCGGATCCCAGATCCCACGTATAGACGCCAGGCAGAAGCGGGGGCGGCCTGCGTTTCTGGTCCTGGTAGGGCGGAGCCTGTGAATCCCGGGGCAGAAGGAGGTAGAGGCGTCCATGGTGGTTTCCGAATTCGTCCGTGGTTCTACACACACAGACACACGCACACACACACACACACACACACACACACACACACACACACACAGACGCGTGCACATACACACGCACATGCACACAGTTGAATAAATAATAATAATAATAAAAAAAATTAAAAAAAAAAAAAAAAAAAAAGAGCTTCTGTTCAGATAAAGAGATTGTAATTCAAGCACAAAGGCAACCCACAGAATAGGAGAAAATCTTCACTAACCACATATTTGATAGAGCTCTATTATCCAGAGTGCACAAAGAACATAGAAAACTAAACACCAAGGAAACAAATGGCCCAATTAAAAAATGGGCCCTGGAACTTAAAAGAAACTTTACTAGGGATGAAATTAAAATGTCTAACAAATATCTTAAAAAATGCTCCACATCGTTAGCCATCAGGGAAAAGCAAATCAAAACCTCCCTGAGATATCATCTCACCCCTGTCAGGATGGCAAAAATCCACAATACAAACAACACCAAATGCTAGAGAAGATGTGGAGAGAGAGGAACTCTTCTACATTGCTGGTGGGAATGCAGGCTCATACAGCCACTCTGGCGAGCTGTCTGGCAATTCTTAAGGAAGTTAAAGATGGAAGTGCCATATGACCCTGCTATTCCACTTTTGGGAATAACCCTCCAAACAGCAAAATTTGCAATATAAAATTTAAGAATACTTGTTATTATAAAATGAATAAGATTAGCTTAGCCAAAAAATGCTTATGAAGATACTACTCCTTTAGATATTAGATTTATGTATTTTGTCATTTTTAGAAAATCTACAAATTTACTCCATAATTTTTACTGGGATACTATCTGTTCAGCTAAGTTGCATAAGGGTAACTATCAAGAGCAAAACATCAGCTGAAGACACCCCTTGCACAATGGGACATTTGCTAAGGTTACATATTGAATGTCCTTTCCTCATACACATAGCATTATATGCTCTTTTAACATACTTTTCCTAATCCATTGATTAATAATAAGCTGCTGTGTCTGATAAATGCTTCTCAAAGTGGTAATCTCATGCATGAAGTCCCCTTAAAAATGAAAAAAAAGTAATTTTTCTCACAAAAATTCCTAGTGGACAGAAGAAGTTTATTAAGCCAAGTTTGAATTTCTGAACAATATGATTTTTAGCATGAAGTTCATTGGTATAGACTTACCCATGACTTTATAACATAAGCATTGAGAGAAATATTTTATAAAACTCTAGTTAGGAAATCAATGAATTATTTTGAAACATTGCATAATTCACATGCATACTGTCACATAACTTATATGGCCAGACAATAGTAATCTATATGACAAGGATGTGAGGTGTTCAGATGGCCTAGGCTACGTGGTATTATAATGTCCTCCCCAAATTACTTGACAATTCTCAGAGCACAGTCACTCTCTTCTTTATTTGAGCTTCTACTTACTCAGGAAAATGAAATGGAAAATTGTCAATGATTCAGTTTGTGTACAAAGTATAGATTTTCTGACTGGCTAATTCACAGTACAAGCTGATGGCTGGCATCAATACACTGGTTAAACTTTTACGTTAATAGTATCGACTGTGTAGTCACTCACAGCTTTGAGGTTTGGCTGACAAGTATGGGCAAGTTGCCAACAAAATCCACAGACAAAACCATCAGTAGCCTTAAAAAGTACTTGTAAAATAATTGTACACAAATATTCACTTTACAAACAAGATGGACCAGGACACAGTTATTATCTTCATTAATGATGATAACTCTCTCTTGCTTTCTTAAATTGTGCTATTATTGTAAAGCATTTAACAAATACATTACATCTACAAATGCATCCTTTTCCCACTACTTTCAAAGAGTACAAATGTTAGGAATACTTTTGTGGCTATTCTTGTAAAAAATTAGATTAGTCATATTTTTTAATAACAACATGGATACATAATGATCTTCAGGTAACATGGGAATCCTACAATTTGATTCTGATTCAACTGTTAGGTATTGGGTATAAAAGAATGTCTTAGCTTCATACTTCAGTTGCTGATATGAATATATGGTCCAAACATTTTAGAGGAACAAAGGATTTATTCATGGTCACTGTTCTTGTTACACTCCACTGTGATGGTAGGAGAATTCTTACCAACATCAGAAGTAGAGGCCATGCCATATCCATCGGAAGACTTAAGAGAGGCACTTATCTTCTACTTTGCCTGTCTTCAAAACCTTCTTTTCCAACTTCCCAGGGAATGGTCCCTCCCACTATAGGTTAGATCTGCCCATAACAATTAGATAATCTTTTATAGACTTTCACAAAGACTTGCCTTAACTAAATAATTCTTCACATACATGTCTAAAGGCTCAGGTCTCAATTGTCATATATAACTAAGTACCAGAGAAAGTAAACATTATTTTCCTATTAGTTCTGAGGCAAAGAGAATAAGGGCAAACTATAACTTAAACATAGGTAATATACCTTATATATTTTATAGGTATCATTTCTTCCATAAGGGGAGAGAGAAAAAGGGAACAGAGAAAAAGACAGAGAGATAGACTTGCATCAATCAGTATCCTTTTCTCTCTTGCAGTGCTCACACGGAGAAAGCTATCCATACTGGCTCTGTCTCCTACAATCCCCCGAAATATGATAAAATCAGAATCACTCTCAATTTCAGCGAGTCTTTGCTGTTGTATCAGAATATATACAATAGTGTAGTGATATTAAAAAAATACCTATTGCAGGGCAAAATTTTGTCCAAGTAATTTAGTCTTTTGGTCTCTTTGCCAATTACATGTTCTTGTTTCCCTGAAAGAAATCTATACTGTTTTTATTTATCATTGGTTTCCATTATTTTTCTTAAGTCATCTTTTGTACTAATAATACTCTTAACATGTTTATCTTATAACCATTTTATTCATCCATTCGTTTATGCATTCTTCATTCATTCATTCAGAAATAAGTTCTTACTATATATACCAGGTTAACCTTGAACTATATCTACTGGTGAATTTTGAGGTTATCCTACCTCTCTCTCCCTAGTCTTGGGATTAAAGTCAAGCCTCACCATGAAATTTGTTTAAATATAAAAAGATAATTTATGGAGTCTTTCTCAATAATGGTAAAAATAAGTTCAAGATATTATTCTTGAAGATATTCTTGTTATTATTATTGTGCTAAACATACTTCCCAATAAACCATATATATCATTTCCTTAATCAATTTTTAATTTTTTTACCTGTTAAGTGCCAAGAAATCAAAAAAGAAGTAGCAATATAAGGAAAAATAGCAAAAAAAAGATTCTCAAATGAGCTGCCTCATATTAAGGAAAATCAAAGAATCAGAAATTAGAAGAGTTTAAATGCACTAAGAAACAATAACTGTATTTAAATTAAAATACATATGTGTATAGTAAAAGGAGAAAAAAATGTGGTATTATACCTAAAGTTTAATTAGCTTAAAAAGCATTTTGGTGATTATTGACATATCTAAGCTTTTGCATAGAAAGTTAGAACTTTGCTTTCATTATAGCAGCATTCTTCTAGATGATTTTTACAAAGATAGTCTATAAAATAAAAATGATATAAATAAGACTGGAAATGAATATTTGACAATTCTCTTTAAGACATATAGAATCAATTTGTTCTAAACTTTATTCACCTTTACTCATGAAACGTTCAAAAACAGATTAAGAGTTATTAAAAGTTATTGAAATAATTTATCATTTTTCCCTTAGAAATATAACATTGGAGAAGTAAGATATATTTTCAGGGTTTCCAAACTAAGTCCTTCCCTTTAATAAGTCACTCTATTATATTTAAAACCATTATGAGTACCTTCTATTTTAAAATATTTTATCCTGCATAATTTTAAAACAAATAAAAAATAAGCAATGATTTGAGTTCTGAAAAGAATTCACTTGAAATGGAAATGCTTTCTAAATTTTGAATATATGATCACATTTGATTTAGTTTTATAAAATATAAGTCTAAAAATTGAATGCTGTGACAAAAATACTTGATGGGAACAATTTGCGGGAGGAAAGGTTTCTGTGGGCCTGTGCTTTCAACCTGTCATAGTGGGAAAGGCAGGGCAAAGTTCATGGCAGCAGAAATATGTGGTAAAAACTCCATACAGAGACAGGTCAGAAAGTAGAAAGCTCAGTCCACAGACTGAAGGTGTTATCCTCAGAGTGACCCAGTTCTGCTAGCTGGACCACACATCCCAAAGGCTCCAAAACAGCATCACCAGCTAGGGACCAAATGTTCAAACACACGAGTTTAGGGAGTGGGGGTGGTGGGGGGAGTCAGGAGGGGATTTCACACCCAAACACAATGCAGAAATTCTTTCTCCTCCTTTTTCTTCCCTTTCATACACAAACAAGTCTATTGAACTCACTATGATTTATAAGAAACATAAAAATGCACTTCCTTTAAAGATAAGCCTTAAAATTGAAAAAAAAAAACACTTATTTAGGAGTAGGTGTTTTGAAACAGTAAGCAGATATTCAGGTCTCTAATGTCCTAAAGACAACTCAGAAGGTGTTTTATACATCTTGAAGTAGTACAGATAAACTGAAGTATAGAAATAATATTTGCTTTCCCATTAGTCACTGCTCAGTAAAAAACAGAATATCTAACTAGTAGCAAGTATTTTCTAGTGTGACTGAGAAATATCTACTTTTCTGAAAAGTCTTAGGATAAACCTGAAAGACAGCAAATGCTGCCAGAGTCCCACAAAACTCTGGCTGCTGGCCAATGATCACATTGCAGGAGGGACAGGGAATTTTCCTGGATCACTGATGTAATCATCACCGTGTGAAAACAGAATCATGGCACACATATCAGCATACTTAGTAAACAACATAATGAACATATCAAACTCGGACTTCTTTCAGTGACACAGTTTGTCATGTGTGCACACAAAATCAAAGGCATCCTAAAATAATTCTATAGTTCTTAAATTTAGAACAAAGACAAGGTTAGGAATTGCATTTCATACACCACACAATTTTAGACAAGGAAATTGATTTCCAAAGTGTTAAAGACAGTGGAAGCCTTAGAAACTACGATTCAGTATTTCTTCCTCATACTTTGAAATTTCATGTTTAAGATTTCTCTTACCATTAAAAAAAAAGAAAAAAGAAAAGAAAAGAAATCTCTCCCAGGATTAGGAAACATGATACAGAGTTGTTTATATATCACATATTTCTCATATGGAGAGTGACTTTGGCTTCAAGTGCTGTTGTCCTCTGATATACCAGCATACATTTCTTTGCAATGTCTTACTCATGTGAAGCATTAAAGCCCATGGTTTTAAGGTCACGGGCTAGTTTGTGTTTATACCATGACTTCTGTTAGTGCTCATCACAAGTCCTAGCATGAGTAATGTTAGTGAGGAATGTTGCCTTTGGCGCTCTGATATCCTGTGTTTAAAATACAGTGTGAGAAAAAAAAAATGTACTGAAAAAAACCAGCAAAGCTGAAGGCTAAACAAAACATTGCGATTTCAGTAATTATTCTCTGTTTCATGTGAAAATTGTTTTTTAATTATATTTTATTTTATTCTCCAGTAAAATGTTTGAAATGGAACCCAGGTTGGACACCAGCCATATCTCCGGATTTGTTGTCATGTGTAGTATGCTAGAAAATCTGTTTTGGTTTATTTTGAATGATATCATACTACATAAGGTAGTCTTAAAAATGTAGCTTTTCCTGAGGGATTTCATGAGAGAAGTGACAAAATGAACACATGGCTATAGTGAAATTTTGGAACAACAAAAGCAAGAGAAATCTAGATAAATGACAAAAACCTTCCATACCATTAAAAAAATATTCTGAAGTGTGTAGAATCTAGGTGAGTTTTGATGGATAATTACTCAGTTCTTAGATCTCTTCGGAAGGTCTGAAATACCCAGATCTTGACTGAAAACAAAATGTCCCAATCCTATCTACGTAGGGAAAATCTCCTGAGTGAATGAATATAGACTTGGCTGACCAATTAGATTGAAGCCAATCTTGAGTGCATAGTTCCCATAGTAGACATTGCCTCTGATTCAAATAGTGTTTCTGAGCTACTTTTAATGACTTTTCTCCTGGGGATTAGAAGGTCTTCATCTTATTCATTTTACTTAACCATACGTTAAATAGTAGGTTGATGAAAGCCTTGTGGAAGTGGCCCTTATGTAATTGATGGTTCACGATTTTTTTTTTTGAGTCTCAACATCATTGAAGTATATGCAGGAAAAGCTTCTTTGTCCTGTTAATGGATCCAGGACACAGCGTGTGTCCCAACAGTCCAGGTTCAGCCACCCAATTTGGATAAGTCAATTTCAAAAACCAAAGCAACAACAAAAACAGAAAAAGGAGATTTAGTCAATGTGTTCACATTGGGAAGAAGAATGTAGAAATCCAGTGGTATCCCCAATCCATCTTCAAGCATGAAGGCAAGTTTTAATAGAAGGCAAAGTAAGAATAATTAAGCAATCCTGGTCACAATGTGGTCCTTCCCATCATCAATCCTTTGTTTTCTTGGCTGCAGTCTTTCTTGTAAGGTGGTTTGACAATTTTTTTAGCACTTCATGACATCCCTTCCCTCTCTGTCTGGCATCAGGTCTTTTCCAGCCCTCAGCAAGAGAATCTTGGGGTAAATTCCCTCTTCCTGGGGTGCCTTGTTTCAACAGTCCAGGGAGCCAAAGTGAGGGATATAAGCGTTTCTTTAGAATATTTTCCTCCTGACCAGTCCAGTTATAATTATTTAGCTCTCATAAAAAGTAATGGATCCCACAAGCTAAGAAAAGGGGACAAAGTAGATGATTAATACTTGACTTTCTCACCTGTCAGTGAATTATGATTTACCAGGTAAAGAGATAAGGAACAAAGCATGTCTAAGATAAAGCAAATGGGAAAATACTCGGTGATCTTTTCTATTCTGAATGGTACCAGCAACAGACACAAGGGAAGATTGTTCAATGGGTACTGAGCTACAGGTGGACAGAAGCAAGAAGCTTTTGGATGCTATTGTCTAGTAGAATGATGACAGATGACAATGATGAACTCCATCTTCAAAAAAAATGTAGAGAAAAATAACTTTTATGGTTTTTATCATAAAGAAATGATGAACTTTTCCGTAAATAGATATGTTTAAGCTGATTTAAACTTTACATAATGCTTTATGGATCAGTTAAATTTTTAAATTTAAAATATAGTAAAAGAGAAACTCAATGAAAGTAAAATAAAACATATGTCTAGATCCCACTGATTTTTTTTTTAAGACTAGACCGTAAGTAACCCAGGCTGGCCTTAAGGTCATTCTGCAACCAAGGATGACCTTAACTTCTGATCCCTAGAACTTTACCTCCAAAGTTATAAGATTGCAGGCAGGTACCACTATGCACAGTTTATGAGGCACTAGAGATTGATTCAGGGTTTTGTATATAGTGTTTACTATTTCACCAACTGAGCTACATCCCCAATCTACCTGTGATTTTCTTTTTTGATCCATGTCATTCTGAGTCCGTTTTCAGGGACAACTAGAGAAATCAAAGCTAAGTAAACATACATGCTCAGCTCCATATGAGCAAACTGTCTCTAATACAGGCATTCTATACAAATAGCAATCAGACTCTTTAAAAAATATTGCTAACAATATGCTGCAGGATTAGCTATTGATTCCCTGTATTGTTACTAAGTAAATGTTTTGTGGATTCTTGCTTGGTATGTTAAGATCATAATGAAATTCACTGCTATTCTTGATTGTCCAATTTTTTTTCTGAGGCAGTTCTGTGTTCTGAATAGCATTTTATTGCAGCACAGAGGGTCTTTTTGTCTTATCTTTTAGCCTATTACAGGTCACATCCCATAGGTGTTTGGATTTAAAAGGACCTTTGCAATTTCATCTTAAAAGCCAAACCAAATGAAGCAAAATAAAATCACCTAAAGGGATGAAACTTCTTTGGAGGCATGTGTAGAAGAAATTTTTTTTCTATTAGTCATAACTAGTTTTTTCTCTACCTCCTTCTTTCTTTGCCCTTCTTGTCCTACTCCTCCCTTCCTTCTCCTCCTCCTCCTTCTTTTCTGTATCGCTGTCTGTCTGTCTGTCTGTCTCTCTCTCTCTCTCTGAGACTCTCTGAGGAGAAATTGATAAAAAAAATACAAAACAATGCCTACTGATTTCAATTTGCAATTTTTGATCAGTAGACTGTATTAAAGTCTATTTTTATCGGTGGCTTATGATTGTCGCAGGGTATGTTGAGCTTGGCTGTCATTGTAATGCTAGCTGCTTCACCAAGCAAACATCAGTGCAAAAAGTTAGCATAGCTGCTGTGTTGGCTCAGATTATTTTGCCCTACTGGATACTGGTGGGTTGAGAAAGCTATTCCAGGGTATAGAGAACAGGCACAGTGCAGACAGATCAGACAGATGGTGTGTGTGTGCATGTGTGTGTGTGTACGAATTACAAAGCATAATAATCCTCATGGTAGAAACACATGCCAAGCATCTGGGCCTGGAAAGTGACACATCTGCTAGCAAGGAGCTCAGTACAGAAAGGAGCACAGACTACAGTGGCCCTTGGGACAGCTGGGAACTCATTGGAGGAGCGTTCCCCCAATTACTCTATGATCCCACAACTGGTTTTTAGTCCCAGGAGTGTTGTAGTAGCCGCGGGGGTAAAATATCTTTTAAAATACCCATGATTCACTCTTCAGCACCAATAGCAACATGTAGATTCATTAAGACAAAACAAAAACAAGAGCAGTAAATATTTACACTTGAGGACAGACGCTCTAGCCAAAAATGTTTACAGACCATTTGGTCAAGTAGTATAGAATCCAGCACACATAAATAGATTGCTGGCAGTGTGTGGAGATGGAGATGCGAGCGAAGGTGGCACAGAGTTCAGAGCCCAGGAATTCCCTTGGCAAGCCCAGTGCACACCTGTCCTAGAGCATTTGGGAAAGAAGGCTGGATTTCCATGTGCTTCGTGATGAACCTACCCTTGATATGGCTGCTCTGAAGCGCTGAGATTTTCCTACTGGGTTGGATAAACTTTGAACATGTTCTAGAAACATCTTCTCTAGTGCAATTATAGTTAGGATTACCATAGATCAAGTTCGTTTTATGGGAAGCAAAATCATCTTTTCGCATTTTCTGCTTCAAAAAGGTTGTGGAATTGGACGATTTATAAGACCAAAGAAAGAATTAGGCCTAATCATGTAGTTCTGTTCTGTTCAGAAGCAAAAGAGACAGATATCTGGCAAACTAAAACAAGGTGAAAAGAAATTTTCCAGAAAAAAAAATAGTCATCTCAATAAAAACTTTGCAGAGAGGCTCTGCTAGCGGGTGGCAAACAGCTCAGTGTGCTCATCTATGACCCAAACACTGCACATCATGGGTTCCGAGGAAGCTGCGGCCCTACAGATCCCCTGAGCAGGAGGAGAGGGAGCTTGCTCCCAGGCATCGCAGAGACAATGACTGGAAATGCTGAGCATTTCTTGCCCCAGATCAAGTTTCAACTATAGGACCACTTGCATAATCCCTTCAGGCCTTGGAGGCAGTCCCAAGTACCACCCTGAATCCATTAAGGAATGATAAGAGACTCAAGCCCAAAGCTGCTACACTGAGTTGCTGTCAAATGCCTGGTCCCCTGGGCAATAACCAGATATCACTTCACGTTGGAGACCAGCATCTATTCTATCACTGCCACATTTTGGGGTGTGTGCTTTCCAAACTGTCTCTACCAGCCAATCGCTGGATCTTCTCTGCGTTGTTGTTCTGCCAAGAAGGAAGGGAGGAAGAGAAGAAGGATGCAGTGAGCCTCCTGGAAGCTCACTGAGTTCCACGTTATCACTGCCCTGAGAAACTTCCACGGGTGAAAGACTCACTCTTTTAGAAAGCCAGGAACCACTTCAACAAATCCTGCAATAGAGCAGCAATAGAGCAAAGGTAACAGAAGCCAGTGAACAATGTTACTGTTCCTACGTGGCGGGACGAGTGTGTTCTCATACTCGCATGTCCCCTTTAAAAGGCTGAGGTATGTGCATATACCTCTCATGCATGCCAACTAGGCTCAAAAAAAATCAGACACCATTGCCCAGGTAAATAAACTAATACTATTCCATAATAAAAATGCTGGGAAATGCATTATTGATATACAAATGCCTCATTTCCAAAAGCATGCTGGTAGACATTTCACATATGCCTATACACATATGTATGCATGATACTCTGTAGCTAAGCCTCGCTACTAATGAGGGGTTCACCATGTCAAACATTACAGATTCTCTATCATTTGTGTGCTATTTCACAACTTTAATACATAATCCAATTTTTGCATAGGTCAGACATTGCAGAACATATCTGTGCATTTCTAGAACAATCACAGAAATTTCTGAATGGAAAAGTAATTCAAACTCTTACAGAGTGTATATATTAAAATTTTCTAATACCCACCTTTTGTGTCTTTTTTATACTCCAAATCAAGGGACATTTTGCCAGGAATTTTCTTTATAACTTTTTATAAAGTCTATGCATTTGGAGGTAATGTAACCCATATGTTTCTGATTCATTCTCACTTTCTTCATCTGAATGTGGCTTTCCACAAGGCGCTGAGTCGCCAATAAGCTATGAAACTTTTCTAAAGGATTTTTTTTTCTCACAAAAGGAAACCACATTTAATCAATAACAGTTAGTTATAAAGTCAAAGCACACAAAAACTTATGAAGATATATTGTTTTACTATTTAATGTTAATAACTTACGCTACATATATTTGGAAACCCACCAATCATTGTCAGAAAAGCATACTTCATTGTTATTTTCTCCTCCACAGGCCAAAAACTCTATTTTTCATTTATAAAATGCAAGTTATCTTCTTAGAACAAAAACTTTAAAAAAAATGCTTCCTAGATCTTCGATTAGATTAATGAATACAACTGTGTGACATAATTACTTTTATATTTTAATACATTTGCATATAAATATCATACCCTTTATAGTGAACTCCTTAGTAAATCTGAACGCACAGTGATATGCTTATGCCGCACAAAGCAATAATATCTCTAGAATATGAGCTCACTAAACACAAGAGAAATACTTTCCTCAATTTGGTGTCTCCACATAGTAGGCTACTGATAAATATGCTGACCATAATTAGGAGGGTTCAAAAATACATTATTGAGAACAGTTATAGCAAAGCACCTCCTTTCTTAGGACACAGAGGGTCACCAGTAGAGCCAGAAGGAATGTGTCAACATGATACAATAAAACACCAACCAATTCTTTTATTCATGAAGGGCACATGGGTGAGGGCTGAGGGGGTGAGCATGGGTTCATACAGCTGTTCGGCTGTGTCCTTGTTGGGAAGAAGAATCAGAGAATAGAGTACAGATGAGCATGCACCTACATATATTTGTTGTACAACCTATATAAAGGCACATATGCCTTCTATGCCTATTTAGTACATGTAAAATATCATACATAGCATATATAATATGCATGTTATATAAATTCGTGCATGCTTAGATTAGTTAAAATGGGGGAATAATGCAAGACAAAAAGCACTGCAGTTCATGTATTCCTTTTAGTTCATGCTGTGGACCCAAAGGGTATTTTTTCTTATGTCTTCTTCTTTTTTTTTTTATTATTCATTCAATTGTGAGTGTATGTGTGTGTGTGCATGTGTGTATGTATGAGTGTGTGTGTAGAACCACAGAAGAATTCGGGAACCACCATGGACGCCTCCACCTCCTCCTTGTTTACTCTGCCCCGGGATTCACAGGCTCCGCCCTACCAGGACCAGAAGCGCAGGCCGCCCCCGCTTCTGCCCCGCGTCTATACGTGGGGTCTAGGATCGGAACTCAGGACCTTCCGCCTGCAAGGCAGAGGCTTAAACTCTGAGCCACCTCTCCAGCCCCTTATGTCTTTTTTAAGACACTATTCTCTGATGTCTGGGATTTGTTTGTGTTCATCACATAATGGGAACTACCCAAGAATGAAACATGGAACTCCCTAGAGACATGTAGGAAATATAAACCTTACCTAATTGATGTAATCATTTCTAGAATCAAGAAAGACTGAAGAAAACTTGTTTGAAGACTACATTCCCCACCACATGTTTTCACTGATTTTTTTCAAAAGTGTAAAGACTGAAATGGAGATCAAACAGGATCTGAACAGCAACATTTTCCCACATTCTGTGCATTCCTGACCGTCTGAGCCAAACTCATATATCAGTGTCAGGAACAGAGTTTCTTATTGCCACAGAACCAGAGCTGACATTCACCTTTATGCGAACATGTTGGGAAGGGTATTTGGAAGAGCAATTTCCATTCTAAACACCAGATATAAATTTAGAAATTAAAGAGGAACCTGCAGAAATCAAAAAGAAAAAAACTGGGATAATTTACTATGGGACAAGACTGAAGAATTAAATCACAGAAGAACTAAAAATGTTATTAGTCACTCAACTCTGTTGGGTGTTAGTTTAATCAGAGCCGCTGATGCTGTCACTGAAATCAGCCTTCTCATTTAGCTTTTCTCATCACCCACTCCTGCAACATTTTTATAAATGAAGGTAGAAAAATAGCAAAAGGTCACTGTGTAGGCCTGGAGTAGGAGTAGGTAGGAGGACACAGCTTGATTTTGGAGTCAGATGCAAATAAAAAATAAAACATGGGAAAATGTCCCAAACGAACTTTATTTCAGAATTTTCACAAAGTCACAGAAGAAATTAAAAAAAAAAAAAAAAAACTGTTTCTTCTGTTTCACTTCACCTGCCCTTATTAAGCAATTCAACACAGTCCCTTTACCATACTCGCAAGGCCCAAACCACCATGGAGAAGATTTCTGTTTCATCCAAACCCAGAAGTAATTTTGGAATAAAGCTAATTTATAAGTGAAAGAATTTCTATTTTGAACCCATAATTGTTCTGAAGTGGTAATAAAGGCAAGTTTGTGTTATTTTGTTACTGTTCAGGCAAATGAGAAGAAATTGTCTGTACTAGTGCATCGTTGGCCATAGGTCACATGTTGTACATGAAGAGAGGCATGGACGACACCCAGTGAGTGACGAGCCAATTGGCTCTTCCTCAAGACATCACTGTCTTCTGGGAAAGCTAGCCTGTAAATAAATGAAGATAATTGAGTAGTAGAAATATCACAAGCACAGTTCCAGGTGGATGTGAGTGGTGCATACAAGTAGATCTAATTTATAGTCCAGCTGGGCAGTAACACTGGTTCCAGTATTGTGTGTTCAAAGGCAGAGTGGATCTGTACTGTCCTGCAATGTTGCACTGATGATAGTGGCAGGTGACAAGAAAGATAAAGATAAAAATATCTTAAAGGAGTGAACAGCAAGAAATGTGTAGTGATGCCTGGTGACATGTGAAATCCTGGCATCTGGTTCCTAGAACTGAGTACCCTCAAATGATAATCACCCATTTAAGAATAATCCCAAAATTTAGCCAAGCTGAAGGGAGACTGGGCACAGGTAAAAATAGAAAACACTTCTGAGTATAGAAGACTGTAGCCAGACATGCTATGGAAATGAGGAGGAATGTGGGCCTGATTGATTAAGGATGGAAGATTTCCTGGGATTCTGCAGGGCAGTAGCATGGGACTTCTCAGGGTGACAGAAGAGCAGCATTAAAAGAATTCTACAAAGTTAGACACTGGAACTTGGTTTAGGTGAACATGTATTTGAATTACATCACATAAAGCTACTGAAAACATGATGTCAATGAAAGAACTAGTAAAGAGTTAAATATCCATTAGTGCATAAAATGTTTTAATGTTTTATTTTATGATTCTTTTTTCATACAAGTATCAGAACAATGTGCTGTGGAGATATGGCAATAATGTGAAGGGAGGTGTGGCATGGGAGCCGCCATCAAAATGCTATAGCCAGCAAAGAGAAAACATAACAGCCTTGATAAATGCTCAGATAAGCAAGTAGAATTTGAAAGGCTTCATAAATAATCTGGTATATTTTCTCAAATTTCCTTCTTTGTGCTCAATGGCTAAAATCTGTTTTTTAATCCTTCACATGTATTATTATTCTTTTAAGATGAAGAATGATTCAAAGAAAACTTTCTACAAAAAGCAAAGAAATGACCATACAAATCACTTGAACAAAACGCATGCCTGAATACACATGTATATCTCCTTTAGGAGACACACACTGACATCTACTGAATTAAAATTAACAAAAAGAGATGCATTTCGGTCTTACCTTGGTATGTTCAAATGAAAAGTTCTTTGAATATTTCCCAATATTGAAGTTTAAAAATAAAAGTTAAGTGTTATCACGCATCCAGTGTTATTTACATAGTGAAGAATATTAATCTGTATTAAAAAAATAACCTGGATGAGAGTATCACATGTCTCTTCCTGGGTTGTATGCAAGTATTTCAGAATTATTTTAGAATATTTCCATTGACATAGTGCTATGTCCCCATATGGTTGGCAGCTCTGACTCTGGCTTTTCTGGTTTGGAAGAGTAAAGAATGTTGACAGTAAACTCCACCCCATGAATCATGTGTCACAACAATGTTTAAATCATTCTTTGGAAGAAGATTCCCAAGGTTATTCCTTCCCCTGAGCCTTTTCTTTGAGACTTAAGAAAAAGGAGTTTATTTAGAATTGGGGGCCTAGTGGCCAAGGGAGCCATAGTGTAGCCTGAAGGTGGGTGAGCATTAGAGCAGAAGAGAGAGTTTAAAGTCAGAGAAGGTGGGGACAGAACAACCATGACACTGGAAAGAGCAGAAGGGGGAGGGAGAAAGGAGCAGAGAAACCCCATGATCTTGGTGTCTGGGGATCTACTGTCCCCATGGTTACCAAAGGAGGAGAGAAAAGCCAATTTGTTTCAAATTTATACTCCTTTACACTTCAGTTCTACACACACACTAATGTTCTCCTAAATACTGTGGCCCAGACATTTCTTTGATCATATTTGACTTCTGCCCTTCTGAACCAGTGCAACAATACCCACTGGCAGGTAAACACACACCTTCTATACCTCTAATAATGAAAGCTAGTTTTTTGTCCCATTTAGCTACATTGTTTGAATAATTTCAGGGGATTGGGCAGCAGGAAATATCACCCAGGAAAAAAGTTGTCAGAAGAATTCGAAAAGCAAAAAAGCAAGCAAACAAAAAGAAGATGAGGATGGAATAAATATTGCCTTGGGATGGATTGTTGGGCCCAGGAAATCATCTGAAAGAATCCCAGCAGCTCCCAGAAGAGGAACATTATATTTTTAGTATTATTAACAGGCAGTATTAAAACACAAGAGAAAACAACATGTAGTCTCTAAAACTCACTAGTCCTATAAATTAAGTTTTTTCACCCCTCAAAGCCTTTCCTGCTCCTGTCCAGAAGCAACAGCAAAGCAGAAGCAACAAAACATCAACTATCTTTGCTATGTCCCAAGTGTGAGACAGTTACACCCTCGTTTATAGTCTAGTGGAAAAGCTAAACATCTTGTTCCAAGTTCCATTATAATTTGATTTCATCTTCATGCTTGTACAAGGGAATAAAGTAAGAATTCCACAAAGAAAATATCAGTTCCTACTTGGAAACATCAGAAGCTACTTCACAGAGGTTGACTCTGGAGGTGTGGAGAGGACAGGCTTGACACAAGGGACACTTGTAAACACAGGGCATAGCACCAGCAAAAACATGTAAACTGATATTTATCAATATATAGTAAGTATATCTGTGGCATCAAATCCTCATGAGGAAATTTTAGTTAAGTAATGTGCTAGGGAATAAAATGGATTTTTGGTTTTTTAAATAACTTTAGACTTTATTCACTCATTTAGTGTGTGTGCGTACGTGTGTGTGTGTGTGTGTGTGTGTGTGTGTGTGTGTGTGTGTACATGCGTATGTCTGTTAGAAGGCACTGTGTGTAACTGTGGGAGGACCATGGGTGACTTGGGGAATCATCCTGGATTGCTTTTGCCTCCTTATTTTGCTCTGGGATTTCCCAGGCTCTGCCTACCAGGACCAGAAAGTCCCGGTCACTGTCTTTTCTGCCTGGTGTTTTTATGTGGTACCTGGAATCTGAACTCAGGACCTTCTGCTTTTGAAGCAGAATCTTAACCCCTGAGCCATCTCTCCAGTTTGGAAATAAAATGTTTTATCATATCCCGATCAACGATAAAGGTTGAGGAATTCTGTCATAGGGGACCAGGAAAAAATTGTGAGGAAACAAATCCACCTTTACTCTGATCTTTAAGGTACTGACTAAATACTTCACTATCTGCTCTAGCAAGCATAAAGAGCTGAAATTCCCAGTCTTGCAGGCTGCAGGGAGAACCCACTGAATGGCAACTGTGAAATATTGTAGGCTTAGCCTATTTAGGAGTGATGTGTTAACCTGAAGGGTGGGGACTTTCCAGGGCCCTGTAAGGAAAGAGTTGGCGTGGTCCCACACTTAGAGACAGATGCTGAAAACTCAGTTTGCACTAAGGGGGTATCTCTTCAAAGCCTGAGTCTTTCCCTTTGCATGGGATACAGGGGTGCCACAGAAGGAAATGGTATGGACTTTTCCTAAGCCACTGGACTGACATAGAAGAACACTTTGGCAAACAGATTCTTCTGAGAGTGAGAGCATCCTCCTGCAGTTAAGGCTGAGGGGCGCACAGCTGGACTGAACCATCAGTGGTCGGGTCATCCATGACATCAGACAGAGAGAGTCAACTGTGTTTCAATTAGAGTTTCTATGTAATTGTTTTGTCCACCCACACAGACAGAGTTGGAGTCTTGCCTAGTTTCTGAGACTTAAGAAGGAGTTGGGAGAAGGAGCAGGACTAGGAAGCAGGAGGAAGTGACTGCTCTACTGGGAAAGCATGAAAAGTGAAGGGTGGGGAAGAGGAGCCAGGGGAGGCAATGGGACAGCAAAGCTACAGAAAGTGAAAGTGGACCATCAAAGCTACTGTAGGTGAGGAGGAAGAAAACATGAGGGAAATAGTTCTGAAGACTAATTGCCTAGATATGTAATTTTCTCTAATTATGTTGGTATGAGGAAAATTATGCATATTTATATATGCCAGAGATTGCATATCCCTGTACAAACATGCAGACCCACGTATGTTGCATCTTTTCATACTTGCAGATGATATTTGAATATATAACTTTCTAATTTGGTAATTATTAAATGAAGGAAGGTACTTTCCTTTGAATTTCTCATGCCTCTATATGTGAAGTAGAAAGTGAGAAGATAACTTCCAAAAATGGAGATGCACGAAGGTAGACAATGAAGCAGAGATGAGGCTGTCACTCTTTAGAACTTCAAGGGATTTCTTGTAAAGAGCAAATGACACTCAATATAATTACTCGCTGAAGGATTAGGCTATAATTTTTAATTACAAGTTTACTCACATAAATGTTTATGGGCTTGCACCAACAAGTCTCAAGAGAGAGAAAAAGGAGGCAAGTTCTGCGGGAGGAGAGGCAGGATCGCAAAGGGAAGTAGTATTATTATCCACGTCATTTCATGTGAAACCAGCTTGGGAATTCATGCTCATACCTTTTATGGTTAAAACAATGGAGACTTGATTTGCATTTGAAATATGTGCTCAGGTTCATACCCAGTTGAATCCAACACATTCCTGTCGTTTTGACAAGACTAAGATGCAGATGAAGGGAAAGATTCTTACATTATCCAGCCAGGTCCACATGATAGCTTGACCTACCCAGCGTGGAAGGACAGAGATATTTTGTGTTTTTAACCTCAAGCCCATGAAATGAAACATTTTGATTTTCCATATTTTTTATGTTTTGTTAGTTGCCCACATTGCTATCTCAATGCTGTATTTCAACAATTAAATGATTATGGAGACACATAATCACTGAGAGAGAGAGAAAAGAAAGAGAGGAGAGAGAAAAAATCATATTCATTGCTGTAACAAAGCTGTCCAGTCTGAGTTTCAAGAGGAAAACCAATTTCAAGAGGAGGCTAACACAGTACACAGAGGAAAATAAATCGATGCTTCATTAAATCAAGAATGTACCATTGAAATCACATGACTGAAAAATAAAGTGTCCATCTATATGATGAATCATAGTGTTTGAGAATTATAAGCTATTGACCTAGCTCCCTCCATCCATCTCACTTAGAGGAGAACAGCCACCTGTGTTTGATACTCCAGAAATACTTCTATCTAAAAGCTTCCGTGCCTGTAAAGAGACCTCAGGCTACATTGGTTCCCAGCAGCCAGGCTCCTGCTTTAGAACTCTTGATGCCTCTCCCAACACCGGCACATACCAAGAGAAGGAATATTTCTTATTATTATTTTGACATGAGCTCTGCCTCTCAGCCTGAGCTTCCAAGTTTGCTTTTGTTTGTTGCGTTGGTTGTCATGAGTTCACTAATCCCTGCATAATGTATGTGGAATATCCAACCGGCGTTGCTAAATTCAGGTTCAGGGCGAGTATTTAGGTAGAATGCAACTGAGAAATGTGAGACGAGCGCTTTGTCCAGACTCAATAAATCTACTCTGTCATCTTTTCGAGCACTCCTACGGAAGGTTTTGCACTTAAGCCCTTTTGTTCGCAACCATTCCTTCAACATGTTTTTATTTTATGAAGACGGAAGAGCTAAAGGCAAGCAAATGACAGAAACCGGAGGTCAAGAATCTGAACTCCTTTTTTTTGTTTGAAGAGTTTGGTGGTATGATTTTGTTGCTCCCCTTTTTGCAAAATCCAGTTGATACAAACTCCTCTGTAATTGCAGAGTCTGGCTTTGATGTCACGTAATAAGCTGTTCCTAAGGAAGTGCAAGGTAGGAACGACATGAATAGTCATCATACTGCAATTACTAAATCATCCTTCCACCACAATGAAGCCCCATGTATGGTGAATTTATACTCTTATGGATTTAAAATAAGTAACAACTCATTTCTTAAAGGAAATGTTTGGCTAGAAATATACACAATTAACAAGAAGCACCTTAAGTATGAATATGTATCATAAACACTGATAGATTTTATTTTAGTGATTTCCACATTTACTCCTTCCTAAAGAAAAGTTAGATTGTATAAGTTATTGCTTTCCACAATCTTCTGCCTTAATTGGAATAGATGTTAAAGAGACATAAAGGTCAGATCTGAATTGAAATGATATGTGATCTTCTAAGACCTAAGTAACAAGGGTCAACAGAAGTACAAAACTAGAATATCCTGAATCACACACTCAATATGCAATGCTTTGATCTGCCTGATAAAGTATATGCAAGTGAAATAACAGCTGTGGAGAATGCCATATGTTCTGAGTAATCTTAGCTATGTGTCAAAATATCAAACTGAGGGGGAAATCACTAAAATGTACAAAAGGCTCTGTATTTCCACATTAAAAACCAAAGTAAATGTGAAAAAAGCATAACAAAAAACAGACATCTCATTTTCTCTAGGCAAACTGCTGAACCTAAAATAGAAGAGTCTCAGGCCACTGCAAGCGCAAAGAAGGATTGAAACATTTCTGAGAAAGACAACTAGGGCCATGTGAAACAGATACAGTTGTTTGTTTCCTCTCCTGTGTAGTCTGTAACCCAGTCAAGACTGGCTCAGTCTTCACCAAATTGAGTATTCACCAAATACTCAAATGGAGTTTATTGTAACCTATGCAGTAGGCATCCACTCAGTCAAAGCTTATATTGATCTCTGAGTTTTACGATGCTACTACAGTTTACAGATTTTAAGTTCAAGCGACCATGATAGAGACTATCAGATCTATTAATAATAATATAGCTCTCTGGCTGATCTGATGTCACTTAATATGATCCTTGTAATATAATTTTTAAATGGACGCCCTCAAATTTTGACACAACCATTAATTAAAATATTGTGCACGAGCTATGTGGTTTATCAGGTGAAGGCAGTTGAGTTGTGCACAACCTTGGCGACCTGAGTTTGATTCCTGGAATGAAAGTGATGGAAGGAGAGACCAACTTTCTAAAGTTGACCTCTAACCTCTAGATGCCTCTCTCTCTCTCTCAATTTTTCTCTCTCCCTCTTTCTCCATTCATCCCTCCCCCCACTCTTTGTCAAATAAAAATATTTTCAAGGTGAAAGGAAACCCTTTCAACATTGATATTAGATTACCTGTGTGTGTCCTTCTCCAATGTTCCCTAATACTCCATAATGTCTATGAAGATTATGCCTAAAGAAATATTTCCTAAATTCCAAGTTAATCTCATAATAATAAAACTTAGTAGATCATCATAGCCAATAACATTCCCTAGAAACCAAATTTTTCATCTGTAAAAAAGAAAACTAGATTGCTTGCTCTTGAAAACTCTTTCTAAGTTTATAGTCCTTGTTCTAACAGCAAAAGGAATATAGAAAAAACTTCAAAGTTGTCAGGAAACTAATATTTGTAGTGTAGAGATTAGCTCAGCAATTTCCATTAATAGGAGTCATATGGTGAAATCCCCCAGAGTTATTTAGAAACAAGTCTCTGATTGCTTACAACTGCAGGTAAAGCCAATTCACATTTTTTCTCACTAGAAAATTCAAGGCCATGCTTGATCTCTGTGGGAATGGAGTAACAGCAGTGCATTTGCTGAACAAAGTTATTTATTTGGGGTGAACGTCAAGAAAAGCCTAAGCAGGTAATGGGTGGAGATAAGCAGAGAGTTTGGAAAGGTCACAGCAACACATACCCAGCCATGAGTTGGTATGTGACAAGTATTTCCAGACTTGTGGTTTCTCAGTATTAGTAGACTAGGCAATCAATTTATTTAGTAGCCTAAAAATGAAAGAAGCATTAGACATTTATGACTATTTGTACTCATTTTAATTTGACATGCTTGTGGGAATAACTGAAACAGGACTAGACAGATGCCAAACTCAATGGCAAGGAACCAATTAAAGGAGATGCTCTAAGATTTAAAAGAGGCCTTCAAGTATGTTTTTGTGGGTTAAAAGTGGGTAAGTTTAGATAAAATAACTATGAAAGGAGTTAAAGGAAAATATTACTTTTCATACTATTTGAATTTATAAATTTTTGAGCTATTGGGTGGAATATTGCCTAGAAATGTACTAAATGGTTGTTCACATTTCTGAAAAATGAAGAAATTCAGATTACTAAAGCAAGAACAGAAGTAGATGAATGGCTTAAAAAATATATATATTTCTCACACCTGGAAAACTGATTCTACAATTAATATTTTATTTATTTATTTTATGTGTGTATGTTTATCAGAGGCACATGTGTCTCTGTGGAGGATCAAGGGTGACTTCATGGAATCATCCTGGATTGCTTCTATCTCCTTCTTGCTTTGTTCTGGGATTTCCTAGGTTCTGCCTACCAGGGTCAGAAGTGCAGGCCACTGCCTTTTCCACCTGGTGTTTTTATGTGGTATCTGGGATCTGAACTCAGGACCTTCTGCTTGTGAAACAGAGTCTTAACTCCTGAGCCATTTCTCCAGTCCTGTGATTCTACAATAATTATTTACAACCATGTTTATGACATGTTAATAGTATGCATAGATTTTAAAGAATTCACAAGCTTTCATATTAAAAAATTGTAAGTGACATCTACTAAGAACTTGAAAATTATACTTCATTTATACAACAAACAACAATATCTAATAAGAATTTCATAGTCAAGGCAAACTAATGTGCATAAAAGTGTTAAGAATTCAAAGAATAACAAAATTATTCTTCCTTCTTGTGAGTTTTCCCTAGTGCATATATAGTCCTAGGCATACAATATGTTGCAAATTTATTAATTAGAGGAATATCTACTCCTTGGGGCAGATTCTTGTAAGTCAAGATTATTTCTTGGTGTCTTCTGAGAAACCTCAACAGTGCGCACTCAGTAAGGACTTGTTCAGTAGCCTGTAATAACTTAAAATCTTTTTAGTGCAAATGGAAAAGGGCCTTATAAAAGCCCCACAAGATAATATTGGAACACTTAGAAACTTAAACAACTACATGCGGGTGAATTCTTACATAACCTCTTGTATCCAATCCAAGAGTGCTTCTTTGTGATTTTTATCAGTATTCTCTTTCTGTTTTCTGAATTATCTTATTTTTCTCTGAGATTATATTTTCTGTATATCTCTTTCTCTTTCATGCTATAAATTTCACACAAATGTTTGTTGGCTTTTTTGTTACTGCCGTTGTTGATTTTTCATACTAATAAGAAGGCACTATAGGGCTAGAGACATGGCTCAGAGGTTAGTCTTTCCTTCTATGTGAAAGGATCTGAGTTCAGATTCCCCAGATCCCACATAAAAATACCAGATGGAAATTCCAGTGGCCTGTAATTCCAGACCTGGAAACCCCAGAGCAAAGCAATAAGGAGGTAAAACAATTGACAATGATTCCTGATGTCACTCTTGGGCTTCCACAGGCACATATGTTAAAATATCTCTGGTGCATGTAAGAGTACACACACATGCGTGCACACTCACATAAAAATTAACAAAGATAAAAAAAGTGAGATATATGAATTTCACTATAAGTTTTATAGAGACAAAAATTTGTCACCCTCAATCTTTCTGTAGAGAACTGTGTTTCTGCAGAGAACTGGCAGGGACTAGGTGATATTGCTTTGGTGCCTAAATAGAATAATTTAGAGGCTTTTTAATGTGATTTGATACTCCCCATTATCTGCCCCCAACTTCCTCTTAACAGTGACCTCAGCTTCTTTGGGAGGAATCATTTCAATGTTATCGGTATCGCAGGTAAGCTTATGTTAGGTAGGTACAAAAATGGCACTAGGCACTTTGCTAGGGGAGATGAACGAAGCAACGGAGCTATTCTCTTACTTTGACTTCTCTGTCATCGTTTCCAAATTTTTTGGTCTCTAAGTACTGTCTTCTTTCTCTTATGTATATAGTACTGTTTGCTATCTCTTGTCTCAACAGTTTTGTCTGCCTGTCTTGTCTTTACACTAGCCTGCCATTCTTTTGTCTACGGTACTGTCTGTTATCTCTGAGTCTGAACATTCTATGGGATTCTTCACTGAAGAAAGGACACGGGTAAACTTATGACTGCATTTTCTATTAGCCAACTTCATCATCTACCAGTTCACCAACCATGCTTGTCTATCTACCAAAAATATATTAACACCATTTGTGTGTTGAAATAAATCTCTTTATTCTCATTGTAGAATCTTGTCTTGCTTGTTTCATCTAATTTTTGCTGGTATTTCATGTAAGGTGGAGTGGTAGGAGTAGACAAAGAAGAAATACATGCCTAACACATATCATATGAACTGTTCTTCAAACAGTTCATAACATGTCTAGCAAGGTTTCTGTGTAGAAATGGAGTCACGCTCCTATCATGTACACAATACAGGGTTTGCATATAAGCTTCTAGAGAAAAGTTTTCACTACCAGTTTGGCAATATATTTTCAGGTATACTTCATTAGATCTTCACCATAACCTCATGGGATAGAAAAATTATCTCTAATTTGCAAATAGCACAAAATCAGATCCAGCAAGATTGACTTCCTTATTATGCTAGATATAACTCAAAGCCAATTACTGTGATTCCACGATTGGTATACATATCACAAAAACACAAGCATGCTCAGAGGTCATTGCTTTAGAGAGATGTGCTGTCATTGTCTAGGAGACATGATGGTATCATGCAAAGAGCTCTTGGCTGGCAGAGTCATGAAGAGTAAAATCTACTCTTATTTCTCCTAACTAATTAGCCATAATTCATGGGCTTTTATTTCTTCATCTGTAAAGTTCTAGTGTCAGATGTGATGATATTTCCAAAGTTACTTTCAGCTTTATGGTTTATGTTTCTATAAACTTTGAGAATAAAGCATCAAATGATGTTGTTGAAGATTTAATGAATTTTATTGTAGAAGTGTGTTCTGAGCACCCTGCTTTATAAAGGCTGATGTACACAATGCCATGCCCTTAGTGGGATGGGCTTCCTTAAGAATTTTCCTGGGGCATCAAATTAATTCTAATGATATTTAATAGTGAGGACTCTTGCCTAATTGAGACAGTCATGCACACTTAGCTGAGATGCCTCTAGATAATTGTGTGGTGTGTGTATAGAATGTGAGGTGACTAGAGTCAAGCAATTCTTTGGACTTCTCCAGACAATTTTTCCAGTGCCAAGTTAGGAGAGAAAACACACAACTAATAAATTCTTCAGTAGAAAAATCTCTTGTAAGTGAGAATTAATCTTCTTAGGAAGATTTCTTCATCATTTCTCTGGTAGATCAATTAGTAACTGAACTCTTGCCTGTAAGAGAGGACAATTCACTGTGAGATTGTTCCAGTGTGTGGCATACTCAATATTTTACAGCCATCATAATTCTACATTGTCTGCTTTAGAATCTGAAAAACAACTTTTAAAGAGAAGAGATAGGTACTGAAAACAAACAAGTGCACATGCACACACACACACACACACACACACACACACACACACACACACGTTGATCATGAAGTTGTTGATTGTTCTTGCAAAATGCATATTGAAAGAAACCTGTATTTCTTTGGTTCTTGAGCTTTCACTACATTATGAAAACCTACACTTTTTTCCCACATAGTTCATTCTATCTCTTCCATTTGCTCTGTAAGACAATATTTTCATTATCAGTAACATTCAGTAGAATTTTGCAATGTAGATATTTATTACTTTAATATCTAAATGAAATATTTAAATTTTTCCATTTTTTCTAAATAGGTGGGCCTAATGAATATGAATTCATTCCTTTCTGATAATTCTGGCTTATCCTAATAGTGTATTTGCAGCATACCACAGTGTTCATGTTCTATTTCCAGAAAGAATATTTTAACATTCCTCACATATAATTCATTTTTGGTCCAAAATAATCCCAAAGTATTCCACATAATCACAGAAGTTACTGAAGTGCACTCACACTCCTTGATTTATTTTTTTAGAGGTGTGGAAATTTTTAGGTTATTTATCAGCTAAAGGTATACATCTCATTATAACTTTTCAACAGTTTCTCTAGTATTCCTGTTCAGTGACACCACTGATAGAGCCTCCACCCACAACAGGAATGCTCCTTGCCCTTGATTTAACCCCTGCTGAGCCAGGCACTGACCTACACCATTATTAACCAAAGCAGTTTGCAATACTGCTGTGTTGTAGAGTTCCTTTCTCTGCAGGTTCACTGAAGCTTGGGAGCTTGTGCTAGAGAACTACAGATGTTAAGCAAACTAGCTGGCTGAAATCTAGTAGATTCTGGGACTCCAAGAGAAATTGCAAGGGCACACTGGCAGGAAAAACAGTTATTGAGGATTCTTGTCCTTTCCCTTTGGTACCTCCTCAACACCATGTCTGACATGCATTGAGAAATAAGAATTTCCACAAAGTAGCTTCACTTTAGATAGAACAAAATGTCCACTGGCTGCAGCATGTCTGTGATTGTGATTTTCAAATTTTTAAGTGTTTTAAAAAAAGTATGTGTTACATTAGTATAAAATAGTCTAAGTGTCTCTGGTATGTTGTGCAGTTTAGGAAGCATGACCATTAAGCTCATTTGTTATTTAACATGGTTACTGAATAAATAGAGATTGTTGATTAGTTAGCTGCAATAAATACATTTTTATAAAGTAACTTGAACAAGCATTTATCAATATTCTATGTATCTGATACCTGCTAAATCTGACAACAATATTTATTACATTATCTATTTTAGGTCATCTTATGACCTATTGAATTCCTAAGACTATCTACTTTGAAATCCAGATTTATTGCATCAATTTATAGGTCAAAGGTGTGTTACCATTCTATAGCACCAGAACACCAGAATCTTGTTGACTGCATATATGGTTGATATCTGGAATACATTTTTCAGGAGATACTTTATGTATATACGCATACAAACACATACATATACACGAATACACAAGGGCACTTACTGTTCATGTGCCTGTGGAGGTCCAGGATTGTCATGGAGAATCATTCTGGTTTGCTCTACCTCTTTATTGCATTGCTCTGGGGTTTCCCA
The DNA here is from genome assembly GCA_023101885.1 of Typhlomys cinereus. NCBI lineage: Eukaryota > Metazoa > Chordata > Mammalia > Rodentia > Platacanthomyidae > Typhlomys > Typhlomys cinereus. Next base: position 3,601,578 of record JALPQD010000157.1, on the reverse strand, counting down.
AACCCTGCTGTCATTTTCTCTCTAGGCATTTTTTTACATGGGATTTAGAAATCTGACCTCAAGTTCATGTGCTTGGGAGTCAACAGTTTTAACTGCTGAGCCGCCTCCCCAACCCTCTTCAGGATAGTTTTAAATTTGATTTTAAACTTAAAAGAACCTGCATAGGAGCAGACAAATTGTTGGATGGAGTCATGAGCGGAGCAATGAGAAAAGGAAGTGAGAGTTGTAAGGTTGATCAGAGATGTATAAGTGACTGAGATGCTAATTAGCCTGTGGCTTTCTCTAGACCACTATCCCTAATCAAATTACCACTCTTTTGACCACTTCTTTCTCCAATTCTCCTTTCTTGGTAGTCAGAGAAAGCCTGCCAAATTCCATTGCTCAAGTCTTTACTCATTCCACTTACACAAAAATCACCTTTCTGTATGTAAGAGAATAAAACTAAGTGTAAAATATATGCTACAGTTCCCAAAACACCCTGTGGAGGACCAAGGGTGACTTTGGGAATCATCCTGGATTACTTTACCTCCTTTTTGCTTCACTTTGGAGTTTCCCAGGTTCCATCCACCAGGACAGAAAGAGCAGGTTACCACTATTTCTGACTGGCATTTGTATGTGGGACCTGGGATCTGAACTCAGAACCTTCTGCTTGAGCCAGCTCTCCAGCCCATAGTAGATAGTTCTAAAAGCCCTAAAGCTATTCTAGTCAGGTATAATAATGTAATTGTTTTTCTTCGTTTTTAAATTCAGTGGGAAATGAACAAGTCCAATGGTCCCCATACTTGTTCCAAAGAGGCAAACAACCTTATTTACTTTCCTTGGCTGTTTATTATTTGTTATCTCTCACAAAGATGCATTCTTGAAAGAAAAATAATGATTTGGTTATGCAGCCTTTGTCAGAATCATTTGTAAACACTCTTCCAAAATGGAAAGGAATCAACCTTGAAATAAACTGAAACACATTTATTCTTCTTGAGTGAAAGCACTGGCCTAAAAAAATGAATTTTAACTCACTTTCAGCTATCAAAGATTCTGTGTTGTTTTATTCATAGCAGAGGATGTTTGGGGGAGTAGATAAATCACAGCAAAAAAAAAAATCTCTGGAATTCTAAGACCACTAAAATTTTTCTTTGAAATTATGTAATGCACATTTTAATATTTGCTTTTCATTAAAAAATTTGACAAAAGTAGAATAACCCAAAAGTAATTAGCTTCAATTATAGCTTTTATGTAGGTTGCATTATTAAGTAATTTAATGCCCCAAATAGAGGGGTGATAGATTAGAAGGCGGGTCTGGTACCAGTACATTCATGATCAATATGAAACTATACAAAATGACTCTTCAGGTAATGTAGTTTTAAACTAAATCATGATAAATTCTATCCTTTTACAACGAAGAGACTTTCTTAAGATTTCTCCAAGTAGAGAGGTGCAGACACCCCCACTAGGGTAGGAGAATGTGGAAGGGGATTTTTTCATGGAAGCAATGTTGCTGTGACCTTAACTCATCTTGTCAAATAACAATAGCAATTAATAGATTACTATTGTAAAATTTATAAACTGATAAGATTTTTTGCTAGTTTTTGGCAAGAATTCCACAACTGACCAAATGTCAGACATTAAGTGGCTATGGAATGCTCATCCTAAGCAGGACATCAAAATCATCCCAATGCTTAGGTGACCTTACAGAATAGGGGGTGGTAAGAATGTAAAAAACTGAGGATAGGAAGGATGTTGTCAGATAGTATCCTCTGGTCACAACAAGGCTGCTGAACCCAAGGACTCACTGTAGTGATGACCCATCAACATTTTACCTTGGATGGTAAAGAGACTGCACTTCTCTGAGAGACTATGTAAGGGTAATGCCAGACAGGGGAAAGGGAGTTTCTTTACTCAAGGATTTACCCACTGATAATCATCTATGGCTTAGTAAGAATTTAAATGTTTTCCAATACAGGCATTCCTGATGAAACCCAATGGATCATCCATGAAAAAAGAAATGAAAGTACGAAGGAGACGACTAGAAAAGAGAAAGCATGAAGTGGAACAGGTGAGGGGAAGGGGGGCTGGAATAACATAGTAAGGGGTAAAAATACAAACAGATATCATTCTATTTATTCATGTGTAGTTAATCTTGATGTCCACTTGACCACATCTGTCATTAACTAAGATCAGCTGTGAGACCACCTGAAGAGATTATCTGGATCAAAATATTTACAATACAAAGACCAGCCCTAGATCTGATTGGAACTTCCCTGTAGCAGACCAGGCCCTGAGCACATTAAAGGGCAGGGGGACAAGGGAGACCTTTCCCAAGAAACTCCAGTTCCTTTTGTTTCCCCACCATTCCCTTTGGATTTTTCATATTTAAATGTTTTAATTGATTTCTGTATTTTTTCCTTTGAATGTTCATTTCTGAAGGGCAGGGGTTGGCCACTTAAAAGCCCCTTTCTCCCTTTCTGTAGGGGGATTGTTGCCTTGTGGCCTATGTGGAGCAGTCATTCCTCCTTCCATGTTAAGGGGGCAGGAAATCAGTGTGGGGGTGGTGGGCGGGCAAAGGGATTACTGTCTGCCAGATCTTCAGACTTTTTATATATATATATATATATATATATATATATATATATATATATATATATATATAAATGCCACAGTCCTGCTCTGGTCAATAAAGGATCCTTTGGAGATAAAAAAAAAAAAAAAAAGTAAGCACAGAACAGAAGAATGGGAAGAAGAGAGACTCTCCCAGAATGTCTGCAGTGACTTAGCCTGCTCTCCAGATTCAGTCACCAGCCATGTCGCCACCTCCACCATGAAAAACTATCTCTCCCGTCTGGAATCATAAACTGAAAAAATATCTCTTTCTCCCTTAAGTTGTTTGACTTTGGGCTTTTCTCTCAGAACAATTGTTAAGAGTAACCATTATAGCATGAAAGTGTCAATGAATGAAAAATAAAAAAGAAATTCCATTTACTATGTATATATAATGTCATGCTCCTCAATAGATCTGTGAACACATTTTGGTTAATCGAGATGAGTATAAATAAACCAAGTATCACTATAAACTTGTAGTTTGTAACAACAATAAAACAATACAAACAGTATTACCAGGAAGTTAGCTCACTCTGGGAATTTTTGGATGGTATTATAACAACTAATTTTTAATTGGCTTCAAGTTTTACTTCTAGTGCTAAGGGTGACCTTATATGAAAAAATAAGAAACTAGCCAAAAATAAAGACATGGAATTTTAAGGATCCTATACAAATTTTAAGATATTACTATCTTAGATTGCAAAATAGTTCATGATTGTGGACTGTAATTATTAGTAGTATTTTGAGTATTCAGCATTTTGGATGAGTAATATATTATAACTGATCTTGTCACAAAATATGGACAGTCTATGTGAAATGATAGGTGTGTTAATTTATTCTATTATGTAAACTTTTTACTATATATGTTTCTTATAAAACTATATTCTATACATTAAAATGCACAAGAATTGATTTTTTTAATTCAAGCTTCTGAGAAATAATTACAATCCACAATACTGGTATGTAATAATTGCTAATTGGAATATTCTCTTGGTGCATTCTCCTTAAATTCCTCCTATTAAACTTATACTTTTAATTCATTCCTCAGAGGAAATAAGCTCTTTGTTAAAAAACAAAAATTAACTAGTTGCTACCTTATAAGTAGTTCTATTTTATAGACTTGATAGCAGATTTTTTTTGTAACTTAGCATTTTCTTACTAAAGAAGTCTCATAGCACTTTCCTGTCTCTTTCTTTGTTTCCTCTAATTTCAAAATTCCAAGCTCACACAGAGAACTGGAAGAGGAGCTAGACAGAGATAAATAGTCAGAGCTGTCAGCATAATTAACCCATGAGTTAACTGTGTGAGTTTGGGCAGCTTGCTTCAGTCTTTATGAGTTTTATTTTCAGAAATGTGGATCTTGAAATGATTACCTTTAATTATTCTTTTATCTCTAAAATCAAGTTATGATTCTTTACTAAAATCCATCTGATCCTCCTACATTGACCAAGAAAGCTGGCAATGGATGCACGCCCTAGAGATATGCATAAAAGTTAGGTTTTCATGTTGATGCGTTTTACTCCTGAATTTGAATCCTAGTCTTCCATAGTATTCCACTTATGGGCTTGCATGAGTGAAAGAATCATCACTTTAATACCTGTGTTTCCCTCAAGGTTTTTGAAATGCTTAACCTTTTCATCCTATCAGTTTTAAATCATAAACATTGTTCTTAGTCCATGAGTTCAGATATACTTAATGGCATTTCTTTTGTTCATTACTGATTATTTCTTCAACATATTTTTATATTAAGATCTGGGCCACCCAAACTGGCCAACCTTTCCATCTGATGATATCCATTTTTCTCCATTTGTCTCATTAATTATTCTCACAAACTACCAAACAAGATATTTACCATTTCCAGGGCCAGTACTGACCCCACAAGAGTGCCGCTTGTGGTATCACTGATCCTTTGGTTGATCCTGCTTACAAAGTGACTGTGGGCTGACATCTATCACAGAACCTGTGCTCCCACTGATCTCTTTTCCATTCCTATATTTAGCTGATTCTATGCACTGATCTACTTTTCTCAAGAGACAGAAATAAACCCTGGCTGAGATTATGATACCCAGGATCCTATTCAGATAATTGTAAACAACGACAACAACAAAAACCCAGCATGTGCTTCCTGAAGGTACATGCAGGTCACCAGCTATCTCTTATTCCTACCACCCTACCTTCCCTGCTGTGACAGACAATACCCTCAAACTGTGAGCCAAAATAAATGTTTTAGTAGCTTTTGTCAGGTATTGTGTGACAGCAACAAGAAAAGTAACTAAAACAAATGAATGAAATGAAATTAAGCTTCAAGGGGAAGAAAGAAAACTACAACAAGAAATAAGAATACAAGATAGGATTACAATAGTTATACATTTGTAGCAGTTATTCTTCCCTGTTGCTGTGAGACAACTCACTCTGTGAGTCAAGGAACTTAGTGGGAGGATGGGAGATTTCTTTGTCTTATGGTTCCAGAGGGGAGATAGCGTCCATTAACATGGAAAAGGCATGGCAGGCTGACAAAAGTTAGAGGAGCCTTATGTCACAGCAGACATTATGGAGGCCATGAGAGTCAGCTACTGACTGTGAAAGCAGATTGCTAGCAGAAGCAGGGCAGGGCTAACCAACCTCAAAGTCTTTCCTTGTAATGTGCCTTCTCCAGCTAGTTTCCAGTCCCCAAAGGTACCATGATCTTCCCAATATCAGTATCAACTAAGGATTCAAAAAAATGTGCATATTGAAGACAGATTACATTCAATTCATGACATTTCAAAGACTGAACTTGCTTCTTAGACAGTCTCATTAAGGAAACTCTATATCAAAATACCTTCAAGAGTAAATTTCACCAATGGTTTTATATTTTTATTGAAATGGAATGTTAACTTATTTTTTATGCTACCTCCATTTTATCTTCCTGCTCACGGGCTGGGTCTCCCCCATCAACCAGATTATCTCCTTACAGGCTTGCTCAGGGTTTAACTCAACTACTACTTTTTTATAAACATCTCCAGAGTTCTAGCCCTTAATTGCCAAGTTGACATCAGTAACAATCACCACAAGTAACAAAGCTGTTCTTTGCCTTTTAATATTTTTATTTATTCTTTGACGGTTTACATAGATATATAATATGTCTTTACCGCACCATCTCTCTGCTCTCCCTAACACCTCCCGTCTTCGTAACTATTTTCCTTCTCTTCATTGTCCTCCTCCTTTTTGTTCTCCTTCTTCCTTCTATTCCTCCTCCTCTTCTTCTTGTTCACTGATTTCCATTAGTCCTGACCACATGCCCATGGATGTGGGATCAACCACTGGAGTTTAGACAACCTAACACCAGCCAAAACAACAAAGAAAACTGACCCCATCCCACCCTTATAGCCATCAACTGTCATTAGTTCTTCAACTCTACTAGCAGACCTCATGAGCCCCTCTCCCATCCATGCTGGGATGCTGAATATTCAATATTGTACTGATCTAATGCTGGTAACCACAGCCCTTGTGAGTTTATAAGAACAACAGTCATGTCATGTTCAGAACCAGTGTTTTATTGTTCTTCTCCTCATCCTTTAAGCAGATGGGGAAGCCGAGGGTTAATATAGATGTTCCAATTAGAGTTGATCACTCAGGAATTATTTATTCTCGGCACACATAACAAGATACAAGTCTCTTCATTAACCACAGCACAATGTAGGAAGAAGATTCTCTGATCAAGGGTGAATGCAACAAAAATTTAAATATAAATATTTGGCAGCATATCCTTTCATCAAACACAACAGTAGTAGGTTTCTTACTGAGGCCATGATATCCCAAGCCATGATTTTTCTTACCAAGTTTATGGCTGTGAATTACCTTCTAACAGCAACGCTCAAATCCAATCATAAAGTAGTTGGTTGCCCCCACAGCAGTGATACCACTATTTTGCTTGTGGGTATGGCCTGGCAGGTCAGTATTAATGTATGCAGAGTCTGATGCTGGGTAAGACTGTTGATATCTTATATCCTCCATAACTCCTGCAGTCTGCATTGTACTTTCCTTCACTATAAAATTTAGCCAGCAGAGAGAAGTTTTATGGTCACTTCTAGTTTCATTTCTCTATGTCCTGCAACCAAAGTATGTGGTATCTTCAGCAATAAGTTTTTACAGTCTAGTCATGGTTGGTAACCAAGGTCTATTGCCATATCCAGTGTTGCTTTGGGACCCTCTGAGGCTTCTCTGGCCAATAACTCCAAAAAGGAGATACTCTATTTCCTAAAAGAAAAGTTACAATAGCATCTTTTTAAAAAAAAGTCATAAAATTGGAGAATTTCTCCAAGACAATATAAAACTATAACAATTGAAATAATGATGTATTTATATATGGTAGATAATAGATTAATGTTAATGTATAGAACATCTAGAAGCACTCCTATCCATTAATGGTTAATTTTATATATATATATTGGGACTGATGATGCACGCTGTAATTCTTGAAGGTTTTGGTATGAATACAGAAAGTTCAAGTCTCATTGGATTATAGAACGATTTGAAAAGCAACTTTGACAATTCAGTTAGGCCCTATCTCAAAAGAATAGATCAAAGATAGACTGCTTGTCTAGTAGGGGTTGGCCCTAGCTTCAATTCCTAATAGCTCAATAATCAAACAGTATATGGATATAAATTTTAAAAAGTCTGAATAGTCACCCCCCAAAATGAAAGATTTGAATTATAGATATACTTTAGCTAGTAGATTGCCTGAAGCCCTGGGCTCATCACCAACATCATATAATAATAGTGTGGTGATATAAGAATACTAGATATGGTAATACATTCTTGCAATCTTAGCACCCAGGAGGTGGAGGTAGGAGAATCAGGAGATCAAGGTTATATTCAGCTGTGACCATTGCCTGGGTTACATAAGATTCTGTTTCCAAAAAATTTAAATTTAAAGAAAATAACCAAATGAAAGATAAAACAGAAATAAATCATAGGCCTAATGTGGAAGCTAAAAGAACATAAAAAATGATTCCAAAGACTATTTTTTGGAACAATGGTGGAACAATGGGAGAAAAATAGAGAAAAGAGTACCTACTCAAAAAGGAAAAATGTATGAGCAGAACTTTTCAAAATTCAAAAGAAGGGCTAGGAAGGTCTCTCAACAGGATAAAATACTTGCTATACAAACATGAGAATCTGAGGTCAAATCACTAGCACAACATAAAAAGCTGAGCATGGCCTCATGGTTGTAGCCTTAGCTCTGAAGTGAGGAGAGGGGGTAGAGACTGGAGGAGCCCTGAGATTTGCTGGCCACCAGTTTAGCTCCAATTTCAGTGAGAGATACTATCTCAAGTAAATAAGATACAAAGTGATAAAGGAGGACAACTGATTATTTTCTTGTAAACATACTCATGAAAACACATATACCATACACATACTCACAATAAATTAATTAATTAGAATAATTGTAAAAATATTTGAAGCCACAGCTGACTTGCATAAAATATCTATAATGTCTGTACCTAACAACTCCAATATATATTTTATTTTAAACTCCTGTAAATGAAAATAGGAAGATAAATTTCTACCAAAAATTTGACAGACATTTGAATGGTCACTTCATAAGAGCATATTAATGCTAACAACCATATGAAAACACAAAAAATGGACTAGTATATCAAAGTTGAAATTGTGATAAATGCCATTTTTGCCTATTAGAATGGTTGAGACTGAATTTATCAAATATCAGATAGAATGTAGAATAATGGAATGGTTTACACATAGCTGGTAGGCAATAGAATACTATCTCCAAATTAAAAACTCATTTGATAATTTCTCAAGTTAACTATATATATATAAGATTTTACCTACTGTTAGGCATTTATTTCTCAAGGTGAAAGCAAAATGTCACAGGTAGTCACATATACAAATGGTCATGGCAACTTAATTTAAAACTATAAAACTTGGAATTAATTCAAGTGTATTTCAGAAGTAGCACATAAGTGAGCTATATTGTTTTCATCTAATGAATTACTACCTACAAAAAAGGAATTGCTTCAAGTGCATTGTTTTCTTCTAATGAATTACTACTTACAAAAAATGAAGTCAGGAACAAATGCACACTACCTCATGGATAAATCTAAGCTGCATGCTGCTGATAGGACTCAGTACATAAACCTGAAGAATAACCAACTAATTCATGGAAGTGAAATCAGAATAATAGTTCCCCAGAATAAAAGAGGTTAATTGTAAAAGGTGATGAAGAAAGTTTCTAGTATAATATTTTTGTCTTGCTTGTATATTGAAATCATAAGCACCCATAATTATTAAAATTCATTAATCCATGTACTCAAGGTCTGTACTTTCAGCTGTAAGTAATTAGACCTCAACAAAACCAACCTGACATATTTGTGATGTATTGTTTTTGTGTGTGTATATATACATGTATATACATAAAACAAAACCAGATTGTTTGACTTGGTTGGAATTTACTCTCCTGAATTGGATTTGAATGTGCTTTTCTCATGGCTTTGCTTGTAGTAGTATTTTTCTCATTACCTGTGTTTCTCATTTACCTGTGTTAAAACACCCAATGAAAAGAAACTTAAAGAAAGAAGGGCTTCTATCGACTCTCAGTTTGAAGGTACAGTCCAATGTAACTGAAAAGGTACAATTTCAGGTGGATGCTTTAGTTGGTCACATTGCGTCTGCAGCCAGGAAGCAGAAACAGATGAATGTTTTTGGTCAGTCAGCTTGTTTTTGTGATGTTTTTGAGCATATTCAGAGAAGGTTTTCCCTCTTCAGTTAATACTTTCTGAAAACACCCTCATAGGGTCTTGCATTGTGATTCTAATCTAGTCAAGTTGACAATGAAGTTTAACAATCACAATACCTTACAAATAATGTAACCTACATGAGATAAAAGTATATTCTTATTTAATTTTAGTGTGTGTGTGTGTGTGTGTGTGTGTGTGTGTGTGTGTGCGCGCGCGTGTCTGCGCGTATCAGAGGGCACTCTGTGTACCTGTGGAGCCCCAAGGATGACTTCAGGAATCACCCTGGATTTTGCTACCTCAGAATTTCCCAGACTCCACCTTCCAGGTCGGAAGCACAGGTGCTGTCATTTTTACCTGGCATTTTTACATGGAGTCTGGAATCCAAACTCAGGATCTTCTGCTTGCAAGGCAGAGTCTTAATTCCCTGAGTCACATCCCAGTCCCAAAAGTATATTCTTATGGAACAATAATTGTAGCATATCATGGTTAAATTTATTAGTCCACAATACATACAGGATCCAGAGCCTAGAAGTGTGTGGGAGGTGTACGTACCTAGGATCCTTCATTTGGGATCCTAGATATGTGGACTTGCTTCTCAAAAACAGTCAATAAAAGATTTGTTTTTTTCTGTTGCTCAAAGAAAGAATCTGAGACTCAGGATATGGTATATTAGAGCCATACATATATTAGAGCCATCACCCTTGTAAATGTAAAAAGATAGAGAACCTGACACCTGAGGTCAAGTATTTGCTCAAGAACATCAAGCTAGTTAATACTAACTTGAGATTAACATGGAAATGCCTTTATGTCGATCACTATATATGAATGTCTTCCTGAGCAAATCATTCATCATTTTCAAAACAAAAACGAGCAAATCTTCAGGACATTCAGTTTAAACACTGACTTTCAGTCCCTTCAACCCCTTTGAGGCTTCCTTTTCTGTATATTCAAAACAGACTTTAAAAAGGAAGGGTGAGTAGCTCACTATATGCCCACTAATTCATAGCCTTTTAGGACTGACCCATGACTGAGGAAGACTTTTATCGAAAGTTGGCAGTTTCTTATTCCAGCTTCTCTGAGGTGTTTTAGATCAAAGAGGGAATAGAATGAGCAGATCATCACTGAAGTAATCACATCTGACTCATAGGGCAAACACAGGTGTCTGTTTGCTTTTAGCTTAAAGGAAGTAAAATAATGGATATTCTCTCTCTCTCTCTCTCTCTCTCATCATTTATACTTAAATTATAACAAAACTTTGCTTTATAGATTTTTACCCTCATTATTTGTTGTTGTGGCATACTTCTACCATGCCTAGAGATCTTGCACAAACCCACATATTTCTTTTGGAGAGTGGGTTGACAGTTTAATAATCTGTGTTATATCTTAATACAAACTGATTAGCCTTGTAGTAGCAAAGGCCTTCGCGGGATCCTGTTTTGGAATGGTAGATATCAGGAGCCTGGAATAACTCAAATAATTTGCTGGTACCAAGAAAGATGCATTGTTCTGTGCCTAAGACATTCCAGAGAATCATAGATGTTCATGATTTAATTTTGTAGTTCTCTAAGTCTCTGTGTTTCTTCACCTGTGACTGCCTGGGTCCCTGTGATAAAGTCTGTTAGCCTCTGTCCCTTAGGGAAGAATGAAGAAATCTATAGTCTGTGGTCTGCCTCGGGTGAGCTCCACAGGCTTGCACAATTTTCTGATTTTCTTTTATCTGAACTCTTCTGACCTGACCTCCCAGGTCTTTCATACTAATTTTCTGCAAGCAGGTGTTGCGAAGAAGCCACATGAAAATGTAAAGTCTTAGCAGGTGAGAGCTAGGAAGAGAGCCAGGCGTCACTCCGCAAGGTTTTGCAGATATAGATGGATATCTGGTGAAATAAAAACCATTAATTCTTATATATGAAACTCTTCTGGAAATGTTGAGATAAAATTCAAAGAACCAATTCTGACACATTTTCAAGACTAGTGAATTAGAACAGCTAATGGGTTTTTCAGAAAAATACATAAACATTGAATGATTTCCAGTGTATGTCAATCTCTCTTTAATGATGCTAATATCTGCCTTTCTTTACAATCCTTGTGCTTTAATAAAAATAAATAGGTATATATTTTCCTGTGTTTTCTTCTTTTCAAACCATGCTACCATTTCTAGTGAGCCACAAATTTGATTTCATGTTTTAATTGCAAATCTCCTACCGGACGTACCCTCTTGCCAGTGTGTCAAGAGGCTTTAGCAACTTCCTCTCTATTAACTCTGTTTCATATGTAGGAGCTGATGCTATCCAGAGCAGTATTGACTGATTGTGTACAGTTTCTGTGACAGCGTGGATTCATACAAGTGTTTTTAGAGGTAGAATGGAAAGTTTATGTGAGAACAAACTGAGCTGGCATAAATTCACACTAGCTATTTAAGAACAATGGCCATGGTAGTTCTCATGCGCTGAATCAGAATTAAGACTAATGATGTCATGGATATAGTATTTCTTCTGTGCACAGCATAATTTCCCCTATATAATTTACACATCTTGTATTTGCACATTCATGTCAAATCTGTCCTGCTTTGCTGACAGTGATGTGATCTGTGGAAAAGTCTTACGTAAGAGCCAGAAATAGATTGAGTCATTTGTCCTCTGATCGCATGGCCAGTGTCAAGGTGATAACAGTTATCTTACAATGACATAGCAGTAATATTTCAGCTGGTATTGGAGTAGAAGTGCCTTTCATGGAGCTTTATAGAAGCTGGGGTGCAAAAGGGAAGGAGTTCTTAAGTGCTTAAGGACAGATGTTTAGAAAAAGCATCATTCTTATTAACCTTGTAAAGAATGTTCTTTCTCTCTCTCTCTCTCTCTCTCTCTCTCTCTCTCTCTCTCTCTCTCTCTCTCTTTCTCTTTCTCTCTCTCCTCTCTCTCCTCCTTTTTTCTCCTGTAAATGGAACCCAGGAATTTGCACACATTAGTCAAGCATTCTACTACTGAGCTATGTCTGCAAACTGCTTTCTGTTTTTTACTTTGATATAGGATCTTACTAAGTTGCCCAAGTTGGCCTCAAGCTGACTCTGTGACCTAGATTAGCCTTGAACTTGGCAATTTTACTGCCCCAGCTTCCCTATAGCTGGAATCACAGATCCACGTCACCAGGTCTGACTCTTTCCTTTTCTTTTATAGACTTCTTTTAAATTAGTGTTCGTCTGAACTTATCTGGGTCTATATTACCTTACAAATCTTGCCTTTGCAAAGATTGGGAATTTTTTAAATATTGTCTTATTTGGTCAATTGTTTCTTGTTTCCCCACATTTGAATCCAGAAAGATCAAATAGCAGCTACTTAATTATATATATACATATTTTTGATCCAACAGTTTCTGCATTTTCATCAAGCAAACACAAATTACAACTAAGTTTGATATCCCTATTGTTGAGTGTTTTGACATAAGAGACTAGGATTTCCAAAAAGGATTTTCTAGAAACTTTATAGAACAGCTTTTAAGTATTAGATTAAAATATCAAATGCCACTTCATACCACATATCACCATCAATACACAGCTCAGGGTATCTCTGAGACCTTCAGTGACGTTCAGGCAGTCTCTGACAGATGGTCTACTCTGTGCTCAGTAATCATCTTTGCTTTCCTCTGACTATGTCTAAAACATTTAGAAGATCATCTCTTTCAAAGTGAGCAATCAGAAAATTCATTACATTTTTTGCCTACGGATGTCCCTTAAATATTTTTACATTCCATTTTCCAATTGATATAATGTAAAAAATTGAATATTTGGCATATTAAATAATCAACCACTCTGATAATTTCATGACAATCATCTAGCTGTTAATCTTCTTTTCCTAGGAAATGCTAAAGAACAAAGAAATGATAGCAATATTTGAGAACTCTAAAATTTGGGAAAGGCAGTTGGAAAGGATTATATGGATCCTAAAATATAAGGACTCAAGATGATGTAATCTAGGTCTATAATAAAGATGGCAAGAAATTCTTTTTCAACTTTGAGAAGGACAGAGGAAGACCCATTAAGGCTGACATACAATTCGGGATTCACAAGGAAGTGTCACTCTCTGTCGGATGGAGTGAGAGCTAAGCTCACAGGGCAGCAGTGAGATACATTCATACCGATGAGGAGAAACAAGGCCAGACACTTCAGCCCAGACCAGAGCACTCTTACTACACAGCTAGATTACTTATGGGATAGGGCACACAGGCATACTCTAATAGGGAGGAACAAGATTCCCTTTCAAAGATTCCCTTCCTAAAGAACACATTCAACCCATTGCATTTTATGAAACCTCTTTCTTCAATTATTCTTTTCCCACCAAATAAAAAGCCTCCTTTTTGTTGATGCATAAGGCTAGCTGGGTGAGCATTCTCTCCTGATCAACTGCTCTGACGGCTCCACGAGGAACAACAGTGAACTTGGTGCTGTCCAGTACAGAAAAAGTTAGTCCACACTATTCAGTCTACACTGTTGCCCTCACTCCTCACAACTTCAAACCTAGTTAGCAGTCATCACTTTGCTACATTATTAAATTCCCAAAGAGAGTGCCCATGACTCACATCCATATTTTTCAAGACAATGTCTCTAAGGGCACTCTGCATCTTTTCTTGTTTTTTTTTTATTAAAAATTTAATTATAGATTTTAAAAATATTTTACCAGTTCCCTCCCTCCCCCCTCCTCCCCCTGAACCCCCTCCTCCCCCTCCCCTTCTCCCAGTGCCTCTCCCCCAATTCCCAGAGAGTCCTTTATTGTGTACGCCTAACTCTCCACTGGGTCCTCCTCTCCGATGACATATAAGGACCCAGTGGCATTTCCATAAGCCCTTTCTCTTGTTCCCCTTAAGCATAAGATCACTACTATGGCTGTCAATCCCTTGCCTCCAGGGGTCTCGGTGCCCTTAACAGATGCTAGACTTTATGAGGGCAACAGTGCGCTGGCATTGCGCAGGGCATGCAAAGTCCCATTATGATTGCTTTGGCCCCAACTATTGTTGAGAATCTTGCAAATCGTTGCTCCTCCCATCCTTTTGCTCTTACAATCTTACCGCCCCCTCTTCCGCAAATGTCCCTGAGCTCCAGGATGGGGAGAGATTAGGCTGGCCTAGTTCTATGTGATTGATATAGAGTCTCTGAAGTTCTGGATTGTGGTTTGTTGATTTTCTTTTGCAGTTTTGCTGCTCCTGCAATTCCCTCCACTCCATTCTGCTGGGCACTGTATGTCACCCCCTGGCCAGAGACAAAAAGCTGTTAAACTGGAGTCTTGTTGTAATAGCACATTCAAGGGTAGATGTAATAAGAGTAGGAAACCTCACTGAGGGAGGGGTCCATCACCCATTTGCAAAATGATTACTTTTTATCTGCTAGACTATATGCCCTCCCCTTCTGGTGAGATCAGGAAAGAACGTCTGTGAACTTAACCAGGTTTCTCATTACTTACTTGCAGACCTTGATGGAGGCCTATTTTCTCTGCTGTAACATGGTCCCCTCTCTCCTTGTTTCTGGTGTGGCCCTCCTACCCCATCTCTCTTGTTCATAATCCTTGCAATTACTGTGTTACATAGGTTTACTTTTGAGTGTCTCAATGTGGGCTGGGTGAGTTTGGTACTAGGAGCCACCTATTAGGGAGTACATACGGCGCTTAATTTTCTGGGTTTGGGATACTTCACTTAATATAATTCTTTCTAATGACATCCATTTCCCAGCAAATTCCAGTAATTCATCATTTTTGATGGCTGAGTAGTACTCCATTGTATAGATGTACCACAGTTTCTGTTTTTATGTCAGTTTTTTCTCTGTTGACTGACGATGCCTATGTTTGCTCCTCATGGTGCATCTTCTTTTCACACACTTCAGCTGGTGTGTAAAGACAGACAGGCAATCATGAATAAGCAATTGAAATGATGCCTTTGCAGCAGTCTACTATGTGTAGAAATGTGTGACACTGCACTGAACCAAGAGGCGGGGGTGTCTGTAGTGTGTTTCTAAAGATGAATGTTGAAAAATACAGGGTGAGTTATTTTCTAAGCAGCCTTATCATGCAACTTAAAGGAGACAGATAAGATTGTTCTCTTGTGAGGATGAAACTAAGGAAGAATTCCTTGGTTGTTCAAGGTTAGACTGGGTTGGTTTAGTCTGAACTAAAACACAAGCTCCTGACTTGTCCAGCGCTCACAAAAAGAATACAGAGTAATTGTTTATCAGTCCTCTGCTGTTCCTAGATGAGGACTTTCAGTCAGCATTCTCTTCAGGCCTGCGACCAACTTTCTTCTTAGTCAAAAAGAATGGATTTGCTGTAGAAGAAGGATACTCCCTAATAATTAAGGGTTAGCCACAAAAAAAAAGAATGTCTGAGCGCCAAACCTCTAGGACAACTGAATATGCACTATTTAAGAATGCAGAAATGCTTGTTATTCATTTTCTGTACATCTTAAGAGTAAAACAGCGAAAAGAGAAGGCAATAAGCAGGCTTAACCGGAAGAAAAGCATAAGGAACCCATCAGGTAATATATGAATCCCAGATGGGGATCCTCCAGACGAATGGGTGTCTCAGGAGAAATCTTTCACTGCCCTCTAAAATCTCAATGTCTTCTGGGACTAAAGTGTACTAGGTCCTCATATTCTCAGTGGATATGAGGATTGGTCTGGACAGTCAAGCTAGTGATTTTTCAGATGCAAGATAGGCAACCCACTCATTATTGTAATGGTTCTGTGACCCTGCTTCCAGTCCTCCCAGGACTGGCTTTGGGTGGCCCTTACCAGACAATCCAGATTGCAGGATTTATCACCTTCCTTCAGCTTCCCACTCTGTGCGCTTCCCTTCAGGGGGCCCCAGTCAGCCTGGCTTTTCCTCTGTTCCTCAACTTTTCCAGTTCTCGCTGTACCAGTAACCTTCCCCTGTCTGCTCCCTCTCTGCCAGTGGGGGGGGAAGCTTCTGAGGGACTTTGTCAGCATGGAACCACCCTCATCCTTAGACTCAGTCTCCAGGTGGACAAGCTGAAGAGTCCCTTCCACATTTTGCTTTCTCACACCATGGAGACTAAGAAAATTTGTTCTGATTTACTGTACTTTCTTCCTTTGGTATTACTTGTCACTGTCTGAAATGTGCATTCTGAGAGAGTGGAAACTAGGTTTGGCATGTGTACTACCCTGCAAGAAGTTTCTAGAACAGTGCCTGGTGTAGTAGGTATTAAATAAATAATTGCTAAGCTGGACATTAGGATGAGTTAAAAATATATTAAGTATTCAAAAGCCAATAACATTCTTTACTAGAAAGACAAAAAGCTAGTGAGTTCGGGAGAGTGTTTCTTCACTCTGTTTTACATTTAAAATTTCACTCTGCAAAGGGCAGGTTTCTGGAGATCCAGGTCACCTGGTTTTCAAAAATAGTCACCCACTATGATTCCAGATTATTCACTGGGAAAGTGATTATACTACTGTTTGTCCTGCATAGGCTTTTGACACCTGTTAGACACCTGACATATCATTGGTAGTATACTCTTTTGCTCTTGGTCCTATTCCGGTTGAGAAGACAAATTATACAGTGACCAATTTATTGACTGGTCAATCAAAATAATCAATTATTAATGCTAGTTAAAGTGATTTGACTATAGAAGCTATACCAGTTCTGGGTTATTGAAGGTCAAGTCACATCTCTGGAAAGGAAGTAATTTTATAGGTTAAAAACGTGAGAAAAGATGGGCCAAATTTCTAGTTGACCAGTGAGGTCAGCATTTACCAGATAAGTGTATTGGTGCTGGGAAGAGTAAGTAAGAGTTAGAACAAAATACAAAGTAAATGGAAGGCTATTTATCATGTTTAAGTTGCTTTCCAAATTTCATTTGCATTTGCTTACAAATACAATCTTAAATTCTATTTTAACGATGAAGTTGAGGTTTACAATGGTGAAATAACTGAGTCAATGTCAGTTCAGAATATGTGACGCTCAGAACCTCAACATCTCTTTCTGGTAACATGCCCCATGTGTTACGCCTCCTTTTTTTTATTATTCAATTGTGCGTGTGTATGTGTGTGTGTGTGTGTGTGTGTGTGTGTGTGTGTAGAAGCACGGACAAATTCTGGAACCACATGGACGGTTCTACCTCCTCCTTGTTTACTCTGCCCCGGGATTCACAGGCTCCGCCCTACCAGGACCAGAAACGCAGGACGCCCCGCTTCCAGCCCGGCGTCTATATGTGGGGTCTAGGATCCGAACTCAGGACCTTCTGCCTGCAAGGCAGAGGCTTAACCCCTGAGCCACGTCTCCAGCCCCTATGCCTCCTACTTGTAAACAACCAAATACATAATTCAATAGAAGGTGCTTTCACTTAGATCAGCTTGGGAAATGGTAGTTTAAACTGGTAAGTTTCTGGACTGGAGAGATGGCTGAGGGGTTAAGGCTGTGCCTCGCAAGCAGAAGGTACTGAGTTTGAGTTTGGACCCAGATCCCACATAAGAAACACCAGGCTTAGAGGCAGCAGCCTACACTTCCGGCCTGGGAAACCCCAGAGCAAAGCAACGTAGAAGCAATCCAGGATGACTCCCTAAGTCACTCTTGGCCCTCCACAGGGACGCATATGCCTTCTGACACACACACAATGAATGAATACATTTTTTTAAATAAACTAGTAAATTTCCATAAGGCTTTTTTTTAAATTTGCAACATCTCACAGTGCTTAATCAGTTAATCAGTTTTTAGAGGAAGACATTGGAACGCAGCTCTGTGAGAAGGGGATTAAAGCTCTTCAGAGCAAATTTTGGTGAATGCTGTTGTAGGAATCCTAACAGAGCTAGCCACACCCTTCTCCACTACCAGTCCTTTACCTGTGTAAAACAATCCCACACATCAAGAGTTTTATTTGTGTATGACTTCAGATTCTCAGCTGTGAAAGGAAGAGGATACCAAGCTAAACTTCATGATCATCGTAATGTACTGCTTAAACATACTGAACTCTTTTTTTAAACCTCAACTTCTTATTATAAACCTATTTACTATATTTTTCATAATGGTTATGTAGAAGCTGATTTGGGTCAGTATCCTCAGTGAAATGGTGCATGGGTAATGTATGTCTGTGTATGTATATCTACATATTCATATGTGCATGTATGTATGGAAGCCAGAGATCAATGCTGGGTATCTTCCTTAAGCACTCTTTACCTTTTTTTCTTTTTGCATGAGTTTATGTGCATGCGGGTATGTATATGCACATGTGTGTGTGTGGTTGTGTGCAGAAGAGGACACTTGAGTGTGTGTGCCTGTGGAGTCCCAAGGATGACTTGGGAAATCACCCTGGATTGCTCTACCTCCTTATTGCTTTGCTTTGCCTTCCAGGGAATAAGTGTAGGCCATTGCCATTTCTGCCTGGGGTTTTTATGTGGGATCTGGAGATCTGAACTCAAGTCATTGTGTTTGTTGGGAAAAGGCTTTAAACTCTGAGCATCTCTCCAGTCCCTCTGTTTTTTTTTTTTTTTTTTCAGACAGGAACTTTCATTGAACCTGAGCTGTTGGATTTGGCTAGACAAGCACTCCTACCAATCCTTCTGTGTCTTCCAGTGCTGGGACTGCAGAAGCCTTGGGCACATTCAGCTTTTACATGGGTACATGGGTTGTTTGAACTAGGGTCCTCATGTTTGTACAGCAATTCTGTGACCCACCGAACCATCTTGCTATCTGCCCTTACTACAAATTAGTAACTGAACCCTCCTGACTATTCAGATAACAGGTCGTGGAGGTGCTGCTCTTATCGAGAAGAGGGAAAGAAACCCTGGTCTATTTTGGCCTTTCCAAATCTTACAGGGAATCTTTACAGGGAAAGAGAGTTTGAAAGCTACCGGTGTGGATGTGGAGGAGGGGTGCCCTGAGTTTTTCATCAATGATAAACATATTTTCTGAGTGCTTTGATTCCAGGGAGGCAGACACTGAAGAAAAGGAATAAGGGGTCCTTCCTTCCAGTTTTTTCACAGAAAGATTGACAGTGGACTTATGTTTCCAATGACCCTTGTTGATTTTTCTTAATCAGTTATCAACAGCTACCATTTTTCTTTTCTCTTCTCTCCCAATCCCTTACCTCACTCTACAAATCCCTGGGCCTCCTCTGGAATAACTGAAACTGGCAGATTCCTAAAGCCAATGTACTATAGGAACCCAGGAAAGCCAGTTCCTGTGTTGGAATTTAAAAAACAAAACAGACAAACAAAAAAAAACTGGTTTTGTTCATGTCCCACATCTACGCACCAGATAAAAGCTTTTTTCTCTTAATTTTGTGATTTATGATTCAGTCACTTAGTCCTTCCATATCCAAAATGTGTTTCCTGTAATTTGTTGTTACGCTTAGACTTAAGTGGAAGTATTTTTATTTTCACAAATGTTCTCTAGACTTCTCAAAAAGCTCCCCTGTCCAATCTAATGTACTCAGATACCATTATGCCCCCCTTCTCAGACTCAGACAGTCCCATCCATCCATGGGTAAATCCTGTTTGAGGGTCTCCAAACAGCCTAGGAGTCTAGGTCTGAAATCCATCCTGCACGCTACCCTAGAGGGCGCGCTGCCCGCATTTTTTCCACCCACAAGGCGGACTGCGCTGTCTCCCAGGCTCCATAAAAGGGGAGGAGGCGGATCAGTTTCCTTCTCTCATTGAGAAAGCAGAGGATTGGAAGGCCGGGCGTATAAAGCCGCGCAGAGAGCGTGAAACAAAGCAGACGGATCGGAATTGGACTTGGGAGGCGCGGCGCGGAGTCAGGCAGAAAACTTGTTGGAGGGGAGTAACAAGCCGCCTCCTCTCATCCGCGCTGCGCTTCAGGGTTTATCCGGCCTTGCGATTTATTTTTATATCTGCTTTTTTATATAAAACTATATATACATATATTTTCTTCTTAAGAGAAAATTTCTGTTTCGAGAGAAAATAAGTCAAGATCAATGAAGGAGAGAAGAGCCAGCCAAAAATTATCCAGTAAATCTATCATGGATCCTAATCAGAACGTGAAATGCAAGATAGTAGTGGTGGGAGACAGTCAGTGTGGGAAAACCGCTTTGCTGCACGTCTTTGCCAAGGACTGCTTCCCGGAGGTGAGTGTGGCGGCTCGGGGATCCCCATCTGGAGGTGCTTCTGCTCGCTTCTCCTCCTTCGCCCGGTTTTCATTTCTTCTTTCTCACGCCCTAACACCCTTCCCCAACACTGCTGGAAAGGAAAGTGCTCTAGAAACCTACATGTTGGGCTCTGGCTCAGGAAGCTTGCTGGTCTGGGTTAGTTGGATGGGTGGGGGGTGAGCCGGGTTAGGGAGAGCTGGGTGGGCTGGTCTCTGAGAGCCTGGGGACTAGGGGGTGGTTCGAAGTGGGCTTAGCGTATACATTAATATATTTTATGGGGATTGAGTAGTGATTTTCAGATCGCATTCCTTGAGGATCCTGTATTTTTAAATAACCTTTTTGCCTCTTTTCTTTCCTCTTCTGTCCATTTTGTTTGTCCAGAATTACGTACCTACTGTGTTTGAGAATTACACTGCCAGTTTCGAAATCGACACACAAAGAATAGAGTTGAGCCTGTGGGACACTTCGGGTAAGAGTCAACGCACCGCGTGGCGCTCGGGGTGGGTCTCCAGGCGTCTGGCGGGTGCGCGGGGTGTCTTGGGACCCCGTGTAGGTCCAACTGACTTTGCCCATCCAAGAGATTCCCACGGCCCGAGCCCGGCGAAAATTTTATCCTGTCTGTATGGGGTTGGGGATGACCGCGAGAGCAGAGAGGGGGTCGTCGGGAGAGAAGGACCCCGGGTGCCCCGAGGGTGACCCCGCGGAATTAGCCGCCAGTGGCCACGCCACGAGGCCCGGAGTGCTCCGGGCCGTGTCGGAGTCGCCCCCGGGAGGCTAAGGTGGCCCCAAGGAGAGAAGGGTGCGTGCGCCCCGTGGAACCGGCTTGCACAGGGCGCCCCTCTGGGACTGACATGCCATCTGGCAGTGGGGAGCTCGCTGGGCGGTGGGAGGTGGGAGAAGGTCCCCCAGGCCACGCGGTTGTGCGCGGTTTCCGCTCTTGGGTGCTGCCGGCGCCCGTGACGCCTACTGCCAGGAATGCGCTGGCGGCGCAGGCTGCGTGGGACCGGCCGGGGCCCCGCGGGGCAGAGAGCCGCGGGCCTCCGCGTGCTCGATCCCCGCGCCCCCGCGCCCACCCGCGCCTCTCTCCACGCCGGTGCCCAGCACCCTGGCGTCACCCTCGCCTGCCTGCAGGGCTACGGGCCGCGCTTTCGCCTTTGACCTTCTTGTCTTCTTGAATTATTGGCGCCGTGGAGGTTTCAGTCCAAAGGTCGGGGGTTCAAGGCGGGGTTACTACCTTCCCATGCGCCCATCCACTTACCAGGCGCACGGTGGTGGGGGAAGTCCCATCCCCGCGGTAGGCAGGCTTCCAGCACCCGCAGAGTTTGGGGGTTGTGGTTCGGGCAGGGACAGTGGGGGTCCATCACCCTCAAAGCCAAGCCCGGTCCTGAACGCCCGCGGAGAGCGAGCGCTTGTTTGCAGTCGGCTCTGGGGAGCCTGGAGCAGCCAGGCAGGAAAGGGACCTGGGCGAAACTAGCGGGAGGAGGACACAAGCGCCAACACGCCGGGCTTGCTGGCGGGCGCCGCGGCCCCCAGGTGGAGTCGCGCTCGCCGGGGAGTGGCGGAGTTGGAGGAGCTTTGGGGAGCTTCCCGCACCCTGGGCTTCCACCTCTGGGTCCTAGGAGGGACCTGGGGGATTTGACAGCGAGGGGGAAGGGACCAGACTGACAAGGTCGCCAGAGGCTGTCCCTGCACAAAGGCTTAGAGGGAAGTCTCGCACGAGCGCCTCTCATGGTTGGTGCCAGATGCTCCTCTGCGACAGTGAGAAGGATGGATTTAGTTTTCCCCTGGAGAGTCAGGCTCTTCTTTGAGCTGAGCCAACCCGAGCTGGCTGCGTTTGTGTTTTGTGTTAGGACTGCACACACAGACTCGATACTATGAGAGAAGGTGTTGATGGAATTCTAGTGGTTGATTTCAGAATCTCCTATCATCAGGATTATTACGTGGTCTGATCTTTAATAGGCTCCACTCCCTGACATACCTTGGTAATTGCTATGCCTAGTCAGGACAGCTGGTGTGGTACCAGTAATAAGCAAAGTATCCCTTCCCCCACCCAGCTCTGTTTGGACTTAATGCTTGCTAAGAATTATTTAGACTTGGAGTGCAGCAGTGAGTCTGATTCAGTTGTTGATACAAAGCTACATTTAGATCTTAGCTCCTGGTTACCAGGGATTTCTGTGTGCAAATCCTCTACCTCCCTGGGTCTCATTTTCATTGGCTATAATAAGGACACTGAGAAATAATGTGGGGAATCTCTCCCAGTTATACTTTTTGGCTTTAGCATACTGGATAGGCAGGAATTGTTGTCTCCCAGGATGACGGTTAGCTTCAGCTCCCAATCTTAGTGGATCTGATACCCAGGGGCCCGGGTTCTGAGACTCTACAAACCAGGCCATGATCTGGGCTGAGGCAGGCTTCTTGGTGGATTTAGGAATGAGACTCCATGTGGATAAAGAGGAGAATGGGTAGACTCATAGGAATGCTGAGCTATTTATCCCTGTCTCAAGCTCCAAGAGCCACAGGACCACCAACAGAGAAGAGATTTTAGATTAGGTGTCCAAAGGGAAATTGCTCCCTCCCCTTTTTAGGAGAGAAAAGGCACATATTTTTCAATGGCTAGCAAGGAAAGCAAATAAATATGAACAGTCTGTAGTTGGAAGCAGTCCTTCCAATATGCAAATATCACTTCAGATATTCTCCAGCATTTGTCAAGACTGTATAGGTTATAGTGTCACCACACATAGCAGAGTTCCTTGCATATAGTAGTCACTCAATAAAACCTGAAGAATAAGAAAACCAATAATGATATGCATAGTTTCCAAGGAGATGAGGTTTCCTGACATTTATTAGCACTGAATTACCTGCGCTTCAAGAATGGCGACTTCATAAATATTGCCTTTCATCAAATTAAAGACAATCACCTGAAATGAAGTCAAAGTAGTGAAATTAATTGTATTTGCAGTTAGTAAAAGAAACACCTATGCATGTTTCTGTAAGAGATGAAGGTTTGGAACTATGATTACAGAAGCATTGCAGAATTATCTGGTTCTGAAGTCTTAGAATGAAGATTTATACAAGTGGAAAGAAAGACATAAAAGAATAATTTGGAATCCCACATGATGTTTGCAAGGTATTAGTTAATTAAACACCACCACTCAGCCTTCCTTAAACTTTAGAATAATCTATTTTTACCCAAAGTGCTTTGCCATTCATGATGATTAATAGGCTTCCAGAAGGAATCATCACATCTGCATCCAGTGAGTTTTAGTATCTAGTGTTTTTCTAAGTTTTTAATAACAAATGTCTGTTAAAGGTATTTTTTGGCATTTTCTTTGCCCACACAGACATTTGTTTAATTAGGTGTGAAAATAATTGCACGTCTCTTTTGAGTCTCCTATTATTTTCCCACTGCTATCAGATTTTCTCTGGAAAGAAGACTCAAGACAAGTCAGTAAAGATCTAAAAGTCATTTGTTTTCTCCCTCTAAGACAATGTGAAAGAGACTTATATTGAGTGAGTTGTGAACACAGAGGTATAAACTTCACCGAATCAACAGAGGGGCAATCATTTAGAAAGCCAGTTATTCTTTCTTACCTGCCCTGTATAGGGTCTACCCACAGCTCCACCCCCCAACACCCCCATCCTGCAGCACTGTATCCATGCAGAAGCAGAGCTGCCAGAAGTTGCAAGTTTAGGATATTAGAAAAGGACATCATTTATTTCCCACTTTGGGGGCCCAGAAAACTTAATATCTCCTTCTCTTCTATCTTCTTTCTTTCTTATATCTACCCTAAGAAGGCCACTGTTAGGCCTTCAGATACCCTAACTATAAGGAGCTTTACGCTAAGAAGTATGCATATGGGAATAGTGGAGCGAAACAAATCTTCTTCTAGTATAGTTCATTGCCAGCTTTGATGCACCTTTATGTAGTCAACTTCTTGAACTGCAATACCC
Source organism: Typhlomys cinereus (assembly GCA_023101885.1). Classification (NCBI taxonomy): domain Eukaryota; kingdom Metazoa; phylum Chordata; class Mammalia; order Rodentia; family Platacanthomyidae; genus Typhlomys; species Typhlomys cinereus. Next base: position 3,577,201 of record JALPQD010000157.1, on the reverse strand, counting down.
TACTCCACCTTGTGGCCCTTGTGTTTACCTTGTAAAGTTTCTAGACCTTCTTGGAGTAGGGAACATCCTCCTCCTTTCCCCCAAGAACTCACCAATTAAAGCAGCCATACAAATGGCACTGTGCCAGTTAATTGCTTTTGCCTCTTTCAGTTCCTCCGAGGTTAACAAAAATCTTTTAAATAACTGTCATGGAAATCATCTAAAATGGAAGATTTTTAAAGATAGTCTTCGGTTCACAATTTTTTTTCATTTTACTGAGGAATATTTTCTTTTCATTATACTATAAGTACTTTTATTAATTATTGCATGCTCCACAGGGTTTTCGTATTCTGATGAGTTTCTGCAAGAGAACAGACCATAGGTGCAGTATTTTAAACCAGCAAGTGAGACCAAGGGAATTCTAATATTTTGTGCTTAAAATCTGCCACATTTGCCAAGCACAGAAGCAATTTGTAGCACGCAGCCAATTGCCTACTAATAATAGAAACTTAGTCATTTAAGGATCACCATATCTTTTCCCAGGAGGTTTTGATTGCAGTGTAATTTCAGCACACGTGGTGTAGGAAGTGATAGTCATTCATGCCAGCTTTTAACCAAGGCAAGTTAATGCACATTTTATTTAAGACATATTATTAGTTTTAAAATATTCAATTCAGCTGCTAAGATTCCCCCATAATAACTATGTTACTACTTCACAGGCATTCTTTTGAATCTTATTATGATACAAGCTTCATTTAGGATCAGACTGCTAAAGTTAGTATTTCCTGCATTTGTTTCTAGTATTATTAACAAAGAAGGTAGTATTTACATTTGATATTTAAAGGAGAAAAAAGGAAAGAAAAATCTTAGTTACCTTGCCATTTCACTCAGAGGACAATCTCCTATATAAATGTAAGTCTAAGTAGCATGTTATATTATAGCTTTTACTCAAGTTGGAAGACTGGCCTTAGTCACAAGGCCTCTAATGAAATAATCCTTAGCAACAAGGACATGTTTCAGCAGTTTTGGACATCAGTGTATAATTAATCAAGAGGAACAGCTTATATTGAGATCTTTGGTTCTTTTTGCGATTTAAAATATAATATGACTGTAAAACTTGTGAACCTGTACTAGCGCAAAGGCTGCTGGGAAGTGGGCGGAAGGTTGTGAGGTGGACAGGAGCAGTCTCCACCCTCAAGGTGGAGACTCATAGTATAGTTGGGGTGACAAGACAGACAAGAGTGTTGAAAACATAGAGGAAAATCAATATATATTTTCAGACTTTCCCAAGGTAAAGTAAGAAATTGGATGAAGAGCCTTGATCCCAGGGTTTATCTGGGAGAAATACCTCTGGATTTGAACTCGAATCCTTCCCAGGATGTCTTTTAAAATACCCCACAAGGCTTTTGGAAGGGCTTTTGAAATACTTTTCCTTGTCTGGTTGTTGCCAGGTCAGCCAGACAGTGGGAAAGCTGGATTCGCCTGGCATCCAGAAGTTCTCAAGTGTTGTCGAGGGCCATGTGGCCAAGCCAAGTACCTAACTTGGGTGTCTGTTCTCTGAAGTTGCCATTCCTTCTCTAGAAGTAGACTTGATTCTTCCTGAACCTTCAAATACCTCACTCTTGGAAAAAAAATGCTTATATATCATGATTCTCAGTAAAAGCAAAGTTCTGAGAGTCAAGATTTCCAACTTAATCTTAGGCATAGAGTGGGAAATGTACAAAGTAGGAAAAATAGCTATGCTTATGAATGCAAATAGTAAGTACACAAAACCAGGTAATTCACCCAAATTCCGGGATATTAGGGTTTCCAAAGCAAGTTAATTATATGTAATTTTTAATTAATTATTTGTTTATTTGAGAGAGAGAAAGAGATGGCACATTAATGGAGGTCAGAGGACAGCTCTGGAAGTCAGTTCTCGCCTTCCACTATGTGGGCTTCTGGATGGCCAGGTTGGTGAGCTGGTGCCTTACCCATTGAGCTACTCTCTGACCCCCAGCTGGTGAATTAGCTTTCCAACTCTAAAAGCTGTGGACTAGTGTTAAACAGATGACCTGGGTTATGGTTTCCAGGAAACAGTGCACAGAAATGCAGGTGGAGATTTTTCCCACCATGCAGTGCTTTTCACTTAAGCTGTAGAACCAGCCTGGAAAGGGTGTAAGAACTGTGATCCTGCAAGTTTCATTGACTTAAAAAAAAATTGAGTGCTAGGATTTTTTCCAATCTGTTTTTCTCTAAATTGCACATTTCAACGAGGTGTCCAGATTGGTCATTGTGATACCTCTTAAATGACCAGGTGTTTCCTCATTAATACAGTTCTTTTGCATGGAAATAGGACATTGTAGACCAATAGTAACCCCATTTCGCTCACGGTGCATGAAGAGTTGTGCCAAATGTATCAGCTGGTACTTGGTCATTGTCTGATGGCCTTGAAACATCTTCTCAGTTACTATATATTGGCAATTTTCTTAGAGTTATTTGTTGGCAAAAATTCAAACTGTACTGACATGGATAGCAAGCTGCTTCGAAAGTTTGAGCAGGTGCTGCATATATTGGTTTTCTCTCTGATGTTGCAATGTGTGGAAAGGGGAATTCACATGGAGGACTCCATACTGAGAAAACAGACTCTTAAGTAACATTCAAAACATAATAGTTTCAATCTGCCCTGAATGAAAAATCTGAAGATTTTAGAATCATATGCATAATTCTTCCACTCCATAACTCTGTGATTCACTATGATTCTGCTGTCGATGAAATATTATAATTTTTAGAAATTGTTAAAATGCCACCAAATTAGGAGTGTAAAACTAAAGTTTTATTGAAAGCCCCCAAATAGCAATTTTGTTATTTCTACTTTCTGATTTTATATCCAGAAGTGTATCTTCACAGCCTTGGGGGAATAGAAAACCTTGATTGTATTTTTATAGAAACACCTAACTGCCCACATCTTTTCAGAAGACCTGTTGGGAATTTCTACTAGTCCGATTCTGTAGAAAAACAAATATCTATAGTATATCTAAATATAGATACAGGTAGGTAGGTAGATAACTAGTTAGATAAATAGCCTTCCTGGCCCTGCTGATGGCGAATTTGAGGATACGATATTTATAGTGCAGGCAGTTGTAACAGAGTTTTATACCAAGACAGTTTTGAAAGATTCTTTCTTCCTAGGCTTGACTCAAACTCATGACTCTTCCCTGAAGCCTTCTCCCTGCCCAGCCAGGACATGAGAAAATGCATTCTCTCTCGTACGGATGGGCATCTATGTTGTTCTCTACATGTGTGCCCTTGGTGGCCACTGGAAATACCAAGAGCTGATATATATTTTTTTCTGGCCAAATGTATTCTGTATGCCCAACTTACTGTTCTTGATAAGAATGCTTAGGGAGAAAGGGAGGCATTTCTTTCAGTTTAGCTCTGAGTGTAAGTTGTCCTTTTCAATTATTCAGCAAGAAGGATATTCCCTTTCTTGCTGCTCGGAAAAGCTTTGCAGTGCATGAACTGGTTTTGCAAAAGGTTCTTGTCCTCGAGGCCTCCCTTTTGGACATGGATCTTCTAACTTATACGTTTAATTATGTACTTATATGGCATGTTGTATCTCTGCAAAAGGGTGACTTCAGCAGGCAGGTATGCGTCTGAAGAATTAGTTTCTGGGTGAGGCACTTTGTGACTATTCTTGGGCTGGAAATTTTGCTCTCACCTAAAATTAATGATCTTGAAGACAAAGATGGGTAGACCTGTAATTTCAAAAGCCTTTCAGAACTTTGCTGATCTTTGCCAAACTTAAGCAACTAAGAACATCCTAAACATGCTCATTCCAATTTACGCTTGAGTATAGCCCTTCGGTTATATGGGGGAGGGGAAGCATACATTTTATATACGGCAAAGTTGCTTCTTTGTACTGATGGAGTTTCATACTGCTTTCCCATGGATAGCTTGTAAGTTACTTAGAAAGAATCTTACCTCAGTGCCATAGCCTTAAAGCTTCACCTCTAGGAGTAAGAGAAAGACTGGACCTGAGAAACCCCTATGCATGAAGCTTATTCCACATGTTGAGAGTTTTATTTGACAAGCAAAGTTTAGCACATAGATTTATTGGACTTCATCTTCAGTACATTCTTGGATACTGGAGTCCAGGCTACATGCATGGCAGGACCTACTGTGGACTGCCCTGGAAGTTTAATGCTTGCATAGACAGTAAACCGTATAGTTAGCACCTTGTAAGCTTTTCATTTTAATCTTAACACAATAAACCTGTAGAAATTAATTTTCCTGACTACTTGACTTTCTTGGTTGCTAATGTCTGTGTGTGTATGGGGGGGTTCTAGCTTTGTGGTCTTTCTGCTTTTTTCTTTAGTGCCTCTGCTTCTCCAATTACAGGAACATTCCTGGGATTCCTCCTCCTTTCTCTGGTTATCCCACACACTCCTGCAGTGATCTGACCTGAAGCGTGATTTTCCTAACTGCCTTTGTGCAAGCTGGGGTCCTCATTCAAAGGGTTCTTCTTAGCTGATAAAGTATTAGTTCTTTCCTCCTAAGACAGTTTTGTTCTTACTGAGAGAGAGGGAGAGAATAGGTTTTATTTTCTCTCCTGAAAAAGTTTTAATCAGAAAAAATAATGAATGAGCAATAGTTATTATGTTTAATGGCAAGTTACTCTTATCGTTGGTGGTCAAATTATGGTTATAGCTAGTAATTGGGGGATCAGTTTTATTAGTGCCTTTGGACACTTGTTGATCTAAAAACTACACTGTTTACTAGCAAAAATAATGGGACCAGATCAAAGCGCTATTCCTAATTGGGTCTTGTTAAAGCTCCTTAAGAACTACCTCTTTACCTCCATGAGCTCTGTGGTTGTGTTTTTTTTTTCTTTTCTTTCTTTTTTTTTTTTCTTATGAAGCTTTACACTACATATGTGTTTTCATTCCAACTGCTATACCAAATAAAAACAAAAGCAGAAACAGACCTCCAGGAGAATTTGGTTTAACTGGGAAAAAAAACTGTTTCATTTTCAAATCAGTCCAGAGACTCACATATATTTGCATAGAGCCAAGAAGCACAAAAGCTGGCTTGCTTAATTTCAGTTAGCAGACTGCAACCACTGACAGGGCTGAGCACAAAGCCAGATCCCTTTGTGGTCTTAAAATGGGTGGGGGGAGGGGGAAACGGTTCAAAAAGGGTGGGGTACCTTCTCTGGCCCTGTGGTGACTGGCAGGAATGTTGCAGTCCTCTGTGGATTTTTCCTGGCCGGTTCCATTTTAATTAAATAGTTTGCTTCTTTAATGTTCTTTAGCCACTATAGGCCTAACTTCTGTGTTTGGGAAAGGCACTTTCCACTGTCATAGGGAGTAGTCTAAGATGCCAGTGTGGACAGTGACATCCTGCCCTGAAGGCGTGAATCACCTGCCAGGGACTGTCCTAGGTGTAGGGTTCAGGTCCAGAGGCTGGAAAGCAGCCAGACAATTGTTTTTCCTAAAGTGAATAATGTCCAGGAGAGGAGTTTCCTGGCATCTGTTTTGGCTCAGGCAAGACTGCTGGCAATTGAGAAGTGGAGGGTCAGCTCATCTTGCTAGTTTTGAAGAGTAGAGGACAGAGAGCCTGGGATGCATACTTGGATAGACGACCTGATGCTTATGTTCCGGGGTTGACTCTCTAGAAGTCTATATGTATCCTGGTTTTTGTGTTCGGGGTCAAAGATTGAAACTAGAACACACATAGAGAATTAGATTAAAATAGAGTTTATTAGAAGAGAGAAAGAACGGAACTCACGGACTCCAGACATGGAGCACATGAGGGGCTACCAAGGTCTTCTGCAAAGGGTTGGGAGAAGCTCACCACCTTATCTCTGGTGGAGGATTGAAGTCGGTTCCTACCTATCTGCATGGGGTGTTCCTGTGGAGCAATCCCAGCAGTGGGAAACTGCTTTCCAAGATCTTCAGAGACCAGACCATCCCAGCGTAGTTGCTCTAAAACTGCCTAATTTACAGAAGTTAGAAGCTCTATCAGTTAGACTTTGGACAGGTAAACAAGGAAAGTTACAAGGGACGAAGTTCGAATTGACATACTAAAGCAGAAATGCCAATATACATAGGGTTAAGTCAGCCCATTTCCTCTACCTCTCAGGCAATAGACAAAGTTCAAAGGAGTAAACAGTGAGTTATTCTCCACAACTCAAATTTCTTTATGTGGCAGAGAAGGCAGCACTGCTTATCATTTTCCGAAGACAGTCTCATTGTTAGATTAATATTTTAAATGGCATACCTTTCAAGAGTAAAACCTGTAAGTTGTGGAGAAAAATCTTTACGTTGCCAAACATTGTGGTCTCAAAGGCTAACTCCAGATGTGAGCAGGAAGCTGCTATAGTGCTCAGAACATTCTGACCTAACTGGCTTTTGGTATTTACATGTTCTTTCCAGTTCCTGATATTTCCTTCTTCTTTACTTAGCAGACACACCAGAAGAAAATATGTTGCTCTTCATCGCTAAAACAGGTAGTGAGACAGCCACACTATTAGCTGGAACTCCATTGGTTTGTTTGCACAGTTGGAAGATCAGTGTAGAATCCACGTTCGTAAAGTGTTCTTACAATGAGCTGTGCCCGCGGTGCTCCTTTTTGGTTTTAAGAGTCTCACTTAGCTGCTAAGGACGACCTTAAAGTCACTCTAGACCATGTAGGTTTTGAACTTACATGTCTCGTACGTTGTCCTTCCATGAACCTGCCTGAACCTGTCTGGCTAAAAAAAAAAAAAAAGATTTCAAAAGCAGCTTTTTCTCCCCCTGACTTTTAACTATTGAGGTTTTGAAAAAACCAGGTGCACAGGTTTTTTTCTTCCACACATAGAAAATGGGATTAAAATTGGATGAAGATTCAAATACTTTATCCTGCTCCCAAAAGTAAAAATAAACAGGCAGGCAAGCAGGCAGGCAGGCAAGCAGGCAGGCAGGCAGGCAGGCAGACAGACAGACAGACAGACAGACAGACAGACAGACAGACAGATAGATAGATAGATAGATAGATAGATAGATAGATAGATAGAATGTGTGTTTGCCTGGTCGAATGATTCTCATGTTTGTTAAATGGCAGCATGCTGAACACAAGTTCTTAAAAGTCTTAATTGGCAAGGCATGTTTAATTTTATAACCACACTGCTTCATAATTGTGTACTTTCCCATCCTTGGGAATTCTTCAAATTAAAAAAAACTTGTTAAATGACTAGAGAGTTCTGTGGTTTCATTAGCTGGTTGGTGACTTGAACTTTAGGATACTCAGGCCATGGATCCCTAGCTCATATCAAGCTCAGAGATGGATCTGTGTTTAAAGATGACACATATGTTACATTCTTGGTTCTAACAGGAAGAAACCCCAGGTAAGGCTTAGGGATAGGTATAGAAAGCAAGTTCAAAGGTCCGTGGTTTATCCACAGTTGTATCTTTTAGAGGTAGGGTAACATTGATATGGTTTCTACTGTGATTCTCTTTGCATGATTGAACCTCTTCCTCTCTCCCTTTCCTCTCACCCCATTTGACTTGAATTTTGGTCTCTCCTAGGAAATAGTTCTGTTATTAGTGCTTACTACCACTTCTTTAACGATAGAGACATCACAGCCACAATACTCTAGTTAATATTTAGTGATCTCTTACTAAATTCCTTCCTGGTGTTTATATAACCCTACTGAACTATGTTGTCACCATGTTCACTTTGGAGTAAAAAGCCAGCAGCACAAGACCTACAGCTACTGGCTTCCTCCACGTTAGTGTGGTAGTGGGTTTGCACTTAAGGTTACCAGACCCCAGGCATCCCTCCTTCACCAAGGTTTCTTCATGTCTAGTCTTTGAATCCCCTGCAGATTCCTCTTTAAGATCCAGGCCCTCCCCAGAAACTCACATTGATCTTCTTCCAGAAGTGAATATATTGCTGATATGACGTGTGTGTGTGTGTGGTGTGTGTGTGCATGTTTATTTACAAATGAAAGTATGTGCTGTTGTGTGACAGTGAAGAGCATTAGCTCAGGGGACATTTTTATCTGGAACCTGTGTGTTCTTGATTTTTAGGTTCTCCTTACTACGACAACGTCCGGCCCCTCTCCTACCCGGATTCTGATGCTGTGCTGATTTGCTTTGATATTAGCAGACCAGAGACTCTGGACAGTGTCCTAAAAAAGGTGAGTGCTGAGGACTGATGCCACCAGTCAGAGCTTGATGATGTAGAAATAGAAACGTGTGGTTTACTGAGTGGGGTTGTTGAGGGGGATTCCTCAGTGATAATTGATTCCCTGCCTCGTATCTTCTAATTTTAAACACTAGAAACTGTGCTTCCACATTAAAACAAAGGTTCCCACACATATGTGTGGCTGATTTCCATGGCTAATCTGCTGATAGCTAAAACTCTGATAGAAAAATACCCTTTCCGTTGCATTTGTTTTTGGGAGGAAATGATGTCACTACAAATAACTACATTCAAGCATTACCTACCCAGTAAACATGCCTTCCCGCTTCCACTTTATGGATATATTGGACCTTAGTTGTTTACAGTTGACCTCAATTCAGATACTGACCTGAAGGCAAATATAGATATTTTGATAAGGAAACTATCTCAGATGTTTACAGAAATAAGCTAGTAAAAGAGGAATAGGGAAAGTCCTATCAGGACATGATACAATGTTAATTTTGTCAGGTGCATGTCGATATTAATAAAATGAAACATGTCTCTGGAGGCAATAAGTCAAGTTCTGTAGGTAGAGAAGGGACTTTGAGGAAGCTGAGAAGAGCAGGAACCGAGTGAAGTCAAGAGGAAGAGGCACTATTACAGCTGTCACCCCAATCCTAAGGCAGTCAATGATGGGAAGGGATGAATAATGTTTGCTCCGATCTAGGATTCAGTCTGTTAGTTACAGGATCTTATTGCAGATAGGTCTCAGGTCCTAGGGAGGCCTAGGGACATAAAAGCAATGCTAGGCCTCCATAACCTAGGTCCTCTGATAGTTAAAGTACTTAGGGGATCCATACTGAGATTCTATCTGGAGTACCCCTTTTCTCTGTATTGAAGCACTGTTTTACAGTTATACAGTTTTCTCGTATAACTGAGCACTTAGAATGACCCTGGGTAATTGTACATATGAGCTTGTTAGAGAACATATGGGAGAAATACTTATGTGGGTGGCCTGGACTTGTTTTGGTTGTGTTCTTTGGGATTTTACTTAGTGGTATTTAAATTTAATGTGTTTGAAAGCACTTGTATTTCTTTATAGTATTTGATCATTTCACTTGCTGATTATAACATTAGAGTATGAGATCGAATCCTCCCTCAGCATTTACTAAATATTGCAAACAGTTCATTGAAGTATGACTCTTTAATAGATCAAAGAATCTATTTTAGTTTTACACTCCATCCTGAGTAGTGTAGAGGGAACTCAGGCTAACGTCTGTTGAATTCAGGCAGGAGTACATCTCTCCTGTCTTCCAGGCTTATAAACAATTGCTAGACATGCAGAGGAAGGTCAGAGTCATTACAGCTGAGAACATCCTAACAACATGCCCCAATCTGTCTAGAGATAAAAGAGACTGCTTATTTATTTACAGGAGTTTTTACTTGATGTCCTATCAGGTTATGCATAATTTAGAATGAAAACCTTTCACCTGTTTTATTTTGCTGTTGCCTTCTTAAGACCACATGAATAATGACTTTGAACTTAGAGATATTGATGAGTGTGTTTTATATTTGTGTAAGTCTTAAGGTATTTAACTCCTGCTATGTTTCCTCTTGACTGACTCAAAGTCCGAATATCAAAGAGATTAGAGTGACTTAAGGCAGGGAAGAAATCTTGCTTTTTTTTCAATTTTTTTCCCATTTCTAATACAAATGCTACTAGTGGCGTATGGTAGATTCTCTCAAATAAATCTGGTAGAAAAGAAGGAGAACTGCCTCAGTGTGCAAGGCAGCTAGTGGGGTATGTGTTGGTGCCCTCTGTGTGTTGGTGTACTTTGTATTAGATATCATTGCCTGGCAATGTCTCTTTGGGTGATCTCGGAAATTACTCTTGCAAGGTGTCTGGTGTTATACATGCACATAAAACTGAATCCCCCTCACGCTCTATGAATAGCTGTGGTCATCCTTACAATACCTCACAGAGCATTGAAGACCTATCTGTGGAAGTGAATGAGAAAGACTGGCTCTTCTAACCTTAGCCTCTGAGAGCCAGTGCTCTGCTTGGAGCCTTGTCTTCCATTCTGATAATGGAGAACTGGAGTTAGAGGAAGTAAAACCACAAAACTTTGTCTTCTTGCTTTGCAAGAGGGGACAGCTGGGATTTCTGAGATTTTCATAGTTCTGGTTAGTAGATGAAATAACTAATTAAGTTGTAGACTAGATAGCAATACTTGATATTGATACAATATAAAAACTAACTCAAGGATATAGGAGCTTCCAGACAATATGCCTTCCTGGAAGCCCAAGAGGCAGTTCTTGCATCGATAGTCCCTTGGGCAGAAGCTCCTTGAAGGCAGTATATTTGCTTTAAACAGAACTACCAGCATATGGGAACATGGCTTAGTCCTTCTTGGAGTTCGTGCATGTATCCTCAGGTGCCACCAACCCCTTATTCCACCCATCCACCTGGAAAGTGCTAGCATGATTATTCTTAAGATGCTCTCATCTTCCAGATCCTCCCATAGTTAAGATATTGTTGAAGCTATCTTATGTCAGTATCAGGTAAGTTCATACCAAGAAGAACAGAGGAGTAACATAGTATAGACACAGATAACTCCTAGGTATTCTCTAATGGATTCACTTGAAAAAGCATTACGGTTTGGGATGTACTTAGGAAATAAGTGTAAGTTTGCTTCTTCACTTGAAATTACACTCTCTCTTTTATGGCTTTCTGGAGTCTTGTATCCAATTTTTGCCAATGGAGAAGTTTATTTACTCTATAGATACTAGTACTTTGTTAATTTCTCTCTTTTTTTTCTTTATTTTTCTCTCCTAGTGGAAAGGTGAAATCCAGGAGTTTTGCCCCAATACCAAAATGCTATTGGTTGGCTGCAAGTCTGATCTGCGGACAGATGTTAGTACATTAGTAGAGCTCTCAAACCACAGGCAGACACCAGTGTCATATGACCAGGTATGTGTTCTGGCGAGTATGGAAAAATAACTTTCACTTGTAATAAATAAAAGCTAGTTGTTTTTCATGGGCCAAGTGAACTGCCCCCATCATTCAGTAACACAATGCCATTTAGGTACCTATGTGGTTGATCATGAGACCACTCACATGTCTGTGCAACCCCATAAGTTCAGTGTGTGTAAGAGTGATTGTGGTCAAAATCAGTATAGTTCTCTTCAAGAGACTTCTATTACTCAGCTGGCCAATACAATCCTAAATCAAGTTATTACCAGTAAAATTGGCCAAATCTTGTGTCTTAGAAGTTCACCATTTCTGCAGATGCCTCCTATGCACACAAACAAAGAAAAAGAGATAGTCAGTTTCACATCCATTCACTTAAAACCCAACCAGATTCTGATGAGACTGAAATAGTTACAGTATTTAATATACAGTGTTTAAAATGTTATGTCCAAGGACTATGGGCATAAGCACTTACCCAGCATGAGCAAGATCCTAGGTTGGATCTCCAGCACTGCAAAACAGCTAAAGAAAAATACTGTAATCTTTTTTATCTATCCTCTCTGATTAACATAATCTTGACAAAAATCATATAAACAGATTTTCTTTAAAACTGATGATAAATCTCATTAATTGCTTCTGTGTTTCATGTAACCTTTTGTGTAACTTTGATGATCGTTTATAGTTAAGCAGAGACAAAGTAAGTGCCTCACAGAGGGGCTGAAACAGACTCTCAGGGCCAAAGTAGCCCTGACAGATCAATAGAGAAAATGCAGAGTTTGTGTTCATGGTCTTTGGCTGCCTCACTCCAGTAAGATTCTATGCTTAGCATTCTTTCTGAAAGAAACCTGGATAGTGAGTGGGTCACTTCCTTTTGGTTACACTCAATAATGAGGATGAGCTGCTACCTTGGTGCCTTTACTATTTTTTTGAGTTTCTATTTGGTGTTTAGTTTCCTCCTATATGAATGCAGCACCCCTAAAAGTGATGGATTACTCAGTTTCTATTGAGTAATGATAACCGATCACACACTAAGATTGGATCATGAATGCAAAAGTCACAAAGTAGTTTGATTAAAGGAACCAACTTTTACAGAAATGTTTCCCTCTGCAGAATTATTTTTGTGGCACTTAAAACTACTTTTGAACTTCTTCCAAAGTCTCCTGCTGATTAAATTCTTTCTTCTGCTTTGTAGGGAGCAAATATGGCCAAACAGATCGGAGCGGCAACTTACATAGAATGCTCAGCTCTACAGTCGGAAAACAGCGTCAGAGACATTTTTCATGTCGCCACCTTGGCGTGTGTAAATAAGACAAATAAAAACGTTAAGCGGAACAAATCCCAGAGGGCCACAAAGCGGATTTCACACATGCCTAGCAGACCAGAACTCTCAGCGGTTGCTACAGACTTGCGAAAAGACAAAGCCAAGAGTTGCACTGTGATGTGAATCTTCGACGTCTTTTAATAAGGACGAGGGAATCTGGTGTAAAAAATTGAAAAATTAGAAACAAGAGCAAAACCAGAAGGTGAAATGTGAGTGAAATATACAGCCAAAGTCATGTCAACCGCAGGCTTCCAAGGTCCTCGAAAGGGTACCCTGTTTTGGAATCCCGACCTTAGGTTCGTCATGTAGACCGAGTGGTGAGAAATGACTACGTTGAAGAGTTTTGAAGTGTGACTTGAAAAATATGCCAAAAATAAAAAAATAAAAGAGGAAGAAAAGGCAAAGAGAGTGAAGAGTGCTACAAATGAGCTAGCCGTAGAAAAGGAGGAATGTGATTACCTCTAAGAAGAAAGTCACGCTCTGAATGGTGCTTGAGGTTTTTTTGTTTTTCGTTGTTCTGATCTATTCCTGGCTCTCTACTTTGATTTAATTTTCAATGTTTTAATCTCCTTTTTTTCAAAAGTACACATACATACATACATATATATATATATATATATATATATATATATATATATATGAATCGATCCTCACTGGGGAACTAGCACTGTGATCTAAGCGTGTAGTTTTCTAGAGATGTGATCTAATTTCCTCCTAGCTCATCCTTAAAATGGAAATTGTATCAGGACCCATGGGATTCTAGAGGAAAACTTCGGGAGGCTTTGAAATCTTGCCTTCCCGCAGGTCCTTGCTGAGCGAGATGGTTCTAAAGCAAGGCTTCTGTAGCCTTGAAGGCTATGTAGACCAGCACTACAAAGATCGCATAGATCAAATAGAAACAAGTGTTGCTTTCGTTTAGTCTGTCTGATGGTTCTGTTCATCTTTGTGATCGTTAATTAACAAGTGGTCAGTTGCTCAATGTAATCTTTTTGTGCACTGTGTAGAAAAAGAGGGTGTGTGGTTTTTCTTGTTTTTCTTTTCGCCATGGCTGATAAAAACGCAAAGTCAAATAAAAAGTGTCTTGGTTTGGTGTCATAGAATGATTAAGGAGGAACAATATAGGTACGATTTTCACCAGGAGAAGTAATGGCGAAAGGGAGAGTAACAGAAAGCAGTTTGTGAGTCACGTTGCCTGACAGCAAGGTACCAAACACACAAAGAGCAGGAATGGCCTTTTGGCATGATCTCCCAAGCTGGTAGCATTCAGTGAGCTGCTGGCTTATTCCACTTTCTTCAAATGAACATCGACTTAAAAAAGATCCATTTCCTAAGCTTTAGAAATGGATGTGATGTGAATACTGACATAAGTCTACAGCTTTCTAGAGTGATTTTTAAATCTCACTTAACTAGATTCAGCCAAGGCCAGTTCCAAAACTTGATCACTGTTGTTACTTAAGAGGAAATGCAAGCAAAAAAAAAGCATTTAAAATAGTTTACAGTTTCTCCTTTTGAGCAGTTCCTTTTAGAGATGCTTTCAGAGAAGAAATCAGATCTGACCCACTGTTGTTGGTGCTTGTTGAAAACGAGCTTGCCTTCCCATGATAATGCTTCATTTTTGAAGTATACAAGCTGTGTTTCCATTACATTGTGGCAGGAGAGAAGATTAAGGTAATTACAACATTCAGCTCTGTGTTTTAGGAGCACTTTGTTTTGTCTCTGCAAGAAAATACCATTCCAGTAATTTCCCATGAGATACACACATTTACCAACAGCATATGCTTTGATTGATGCAGCATTACGCTTTGGGCAGTATTACAAAATATCTGGCAAATGCTTTCTGTATTTAAATATTGTAAAAAGAAAATAAGTTATAACTTGTAAAGCAGAACTTGCGTTGCATTTTTTTAAATGTCGAAGACACTTTGTATGTTTGTTTTGTCAGTGTTCCCACAGTATTTATTAAAACATACATTTTTTTTCTTCAAATAAAAAAGTAACCATGTCTGTCTACCTATGATGCGTTCTACTTCTTGACTTAAGCCTTAAGACTTTTTCTCTAAAAGAGATGATATTCTTTAACAGCAGTCTGACTTAGGGATCTTCAGTATTGATCCTTAGCAGTGATTTCTTAGGAGAAAAATGAACCTGTTCAGAAGAGGTTTGCCTGATGATTTCAAAATTCATAAGAAGGCAGGACAGCCTTGAATGTTTGAAAATACACAAAACAACTTATGTTACTGTCTAGAAATAATTTGTTAAAAAGAATGGAAATTCCATGGTGGACTCTCACAGAAGCACGCTACAGACCCAGTTTGAGTTCCAATGTGACTTTAAGTTTTGCCACTGTGTCCCCTGGGCCAGAGTCTGTACTTGACTCAACCTTCTCTCTGTGAGGCATGTTCTTGGTCACTGAGATGAGTTGAAGCAGGATCCAATAGCCAATTACTACAACAACTAGTGGAGACCAAACAGTATTTTTGGTGAATGCAACTCGAGAAATACACAGAACGACAATGTAAAATTCCTCTCTGACCTGAAAGGCATAAAGCAAGCATGGAGTAGCGTAGGGAAGGGAGGCCTGAGGTCCTATTCGCTCCTTTGACTCAGTCTTCAGCAAAAATTCTTGTACATTTTGCATAAACATTTCCATACTCAGTGAGACTTTTAAAATGTGATTCTGTGCAGGTGTAATAACTGCGGGATGGGGAGGTGACTGACTGATGTAGAAGCATGAAGATTGGATTTCTATCCCTGCATATACAGGCCAGATGCAATATGGCCTACGTGTCTGTAATCACTGCAAACCAAGGAAGGGCAATGAGAGACAGACCTGAGAAGCTCCTGGGCCAGTCTGTCTGTCTTAGCGTAGGTAGAGACACGTTCTCAAGATAGAAAGGTGAGGAACAGCAACCGTCATTGAATTGGAGTTGTCCTTAGCTGGTGTCCAAGTTGGGAAGGTCACAGGAAGAAGGAAGCTAGTTTCCAGCAGGGGAATGCTTTTGAGGTTTGGGAGCTCCTGTTCTCTGCATCCATAATGAGGGTAGTGTTTGGAATCCGCCCTTCAACTTCTGCCTCCAAGCTATGCCTTCTGCTATGAGATCCCACCATAATGGACAATATCCCCCCTCTGTAAACATAAACCAAATAAATGTCCCTTTCTGCCCTTAAGTTGTGTAAGACTGTTGTCTCATAGCAGCAGAAAAAAAAAAGATTAACAATAACAATAACTACAGGCTGTCTTTTATCTAAAATTCTCACACGTGCACACACACACACACACACACACACACACACACACACACACACACTGCATCCATATGGCTTCTTAACTGGCTTTGAGAAATCTTTGAGTTCTGTCAGTAGTCTAGAAATAATTCTCAAAGAACAAAGCAGAGGAAGACCCAGAGCTCCAGCAGATGTGAGCACATTCAAGGGCACCAACAAGGGGTAGCAGATAGGAAATGCAAAACACGCAGAGATTTACTGAATGTGTTTGTAACACATTCCCATCATCAAATAGTAAAGGACACAATATAAGTATCTCTAGTTCCTGGTACAACTGCTAATCTTAAATTCAAGACAAGCTTGCAAAGAACTTGTTTCTTAAAAATCATTGCATGACAGGCGGGTAGAGGAATTGAGGTCTCCTCACATTTTGCAGTAGACTCTGGATGGTGTAGTGAGGATCCTCTGGTCAGTTCTTTCTCAGCGGCTTGAATGTGCTGATACAAAAAGAAAAATGTTTGTCTTCAGCCTTAGGCACATAAACCTTCCTTTGCTCTGATTTCTTGTCCTGGCAAAGTCATCTTGCTGTATGATCTGTGAACATTCTTTTCTGTTGATTAATGATCATGATTAATGTCTTTTTAAACACTAAAAGGTGTTTTCCATACTCCAAGTAAGACTTCAACTGTATCTCTTTTGCCTCTATTAATCTTTCCAAGGAATAGGTTCTTGGACTATTCTAGTCTTCCAGAGAATGTGTCTGAAGTGTAAATTGAGAAACAACCCAGGGGAGAATAATTAGAAGGAAATATTTAAAAGTCCTCATTCCCTAAGGTTCTTGAAATTTTGTTTACCTGCTTTGACATTATTATTACCATTCTGTTCTAGATCATACAGTTTTTATTTTGGTCAGCACCCCTTTAGGTTCAGCCCTTAAACATGACTCAACACTTTCTCTGGACTGGGAGTTTGTAATATAATGCAGTCAAAGGAAGACATCACAGAAAATCATGGCCCTTCAGGTTTCTAGCTGATATTTATATGGGTATGAACTGAATTATGGGTGCTGGGTTGATAGCAGATACTTCCATGTAGCCAGGCCCACCAATTGTCACACATTACACCACAGTCACTGTGCAAAAGGCATTTTTTGTGCATTCCAATGGTTTGAGTCCATTTAGTGATTTAGAAAAGCAGTAAGAATAACTCTGTTGCCAGTCATTATTGTGTTATTTGCACAGTGAATATAGATTTTGGGGGGGGGGGTGTGACTACTTAGAAGTAGGGAAAATATTCCTTCACTCTTAAGCAAAAACAGACCACAGAGAGTCATCTCTTATAAAATATGCTGGCTTTTCTCCTGTGAGATTGATTGCTGAGTATGTTGCAAAAGAAATTAAAGTTTGAAGTAAATACTTAAATTCTATTATAACATTGAAATGAATAAGAGAATAACAAAATCCAAAGTGATTTTAAAAAACACTTTAGTTGAAAGTAAAGAAGCCAGTATTTTGTTTTGAAAACATATTTAGATATTTCATATATACATAAATGCATGTTATATACTTCATGTGTACATATGTGTGTATGTATATATATATATATATATATATATATATATATATATGTCATGTAAATATATAGGAGGTGAAGAGAATGATAGTCCAAAAAGTTTTTTTTTTTAAGTATTCACTAACAGTGACTTTTAAGGCTCTTCAACTATGCCCCATTATGAGAACATGGGAAGAAAATCTAATGAATCCCCAAATAAAAGACTTTGGGGCTTTCAAAGCCCATTTCTCTTTGGGATTTTACTTTTGATTTTGTTTCCTTTGAAGGGAATTCTAGTGCTTTCCTTCTGTGATTGCTGAGGTACTGACAATGCATCTCTATTTTAAAACATCTAAATGAAAAAGTAAAAGACATTCCACAAGAAGAAATAGAAATGGGGTCAATAGATGGCCAACCCCACCATCACAGCAATAACACTGAAATAGCACTATTTGAAGTAGTGCATATAATTCAGTACTGCTTCAGACATGCATGGTGGACATGCATGCATCTACCACAAATGCATGCAGTAAGTCAAGCATCATCTATGTCACTGTTTCCTAGATGATGATTCAGGCATCATCTCCAGGGTTATTTGGAAGATCCAAAACTTAAACTCAGGCGTTAGCCCCTCTGAAATTCCACTGTCTTATTATGGAGCCATCTTGTCATGAACGGATACCTCATGAGAAAGGCATATTTCCCACACACATGAAAGAAGCTGAATGTCACAGCCCAAAAGGTGCTACTCTACCTCAGGGTATGGCTATGTCAACCCTGGTATCCACAGTGCTTCCTGTTCTCTACTCCTTCCCATGATTCAGCCTTCCTCTTCACACCTGTCATGCTCCTGGCCCCTCTTCCTTCACTTGTATGTTTTCCCTGCTGAGTGATTGGTAAGATGGACACTCATGGTTTTCATAATCCAAGACTTCTTGAACTGTGTAAGAACCAAGTGTTTCCCACACAATAGTTCCATAATCCTTCCACTCATACTGGATGCTATACACATGCAAACAAACAAGCAAAAAAAAAAAAAAGAAGAAAAAAACATATATTTGACACTCAGTCTGCAGGGAGTCTTTTAACTCATGTCTAACTATTTTGTGGGTAAGATGAATAAATGGTAGTATGAATGGCGATGAGGGGCAATGAGTTATACTAACCACATTCCCTCTTCTGCATTGCAGGTTTTCTATTTTGAGGAGTCTAAGGGGGAAGTTCCTTTATTCATGGTTAGTCTCCTAGGAGTACATGTTACTGCCTAAAATGTTGAAGAATATTTAAATGGCCGACACAAGGCTGACACAGTCTCTCCAAATAGGGAAGGAAATAAACTGCTTAGTGGAAACTATTCAACAGATAGTCATCAGAGCAATTTAACTGGCTTTCAGTGATAGATGGAGGTACTACATGCCACCTGATGCCAAGATTATGGGTTAGGGTTTACTCTTCTGAAGGTGTTAGTACATAAGTTGAAAAAGAAATTTACTCCATTGCTTTTGCCAGTCTAGTATTCAAACTACCCATAGCTCTCTTCTTTTATTCATTTATGTCCAAGTGATCCAAGAGATCATTTTTCATCATTTGCTCATCAGATTCCGTGAAAAATGAGGCAAAAACAGTAAGTTAAAGAGTTTCTAGGGCGATCTAGCCCCTCATGGCCCTCTAGTGCCATGAGTCTGTTTCTTGTTCCTTGCTCCTCATGAATTCCATGCCTAGGCACTGTGAGTTCTCGTGGGCTCCCTAGCCCCTCATAGCACTCTAGTGAGCCATGAGCTCTGTTTTATTTCTGCTTCTCATGGAGGCGCCATAGCTTCTCATGGCACGCCACGTCTGGAGTCCATGAGTTCCAACCTTTTTTTTCTCTAATAAACTCTACCTTAATCCTCTTAAAAAAAGTTTCTTAAAAAATTTTAATATTACCTACAGGCAACTAAAGTTGTGACCTTTCTTAGTTTGTGTTGTTTTTCCCAATTTGTGAGCAGTTAGGTCGTTGCCTATTCTCAAAGGTATCTTAAGATGCTTAGTTCTTAGGAAAGGCTACTGATCAATATATACCTTGATCTACTACAGCAAGCTGTAGGTTAATGGGTGGATTAATGCATTAATGAACGAGCTAAACTATTAAAAGGGAGAATGCTTTTAGAATTGATAAATCTCAACCTGAATTATCTCTGTCACTCTGAATTAAACCAAGTTCTTAGGATCCCTCTTCTTAGTTCTACTAAAACCTATTGGGCTGTAAACACTCTAAGGAGGCTTGTGTCCTTGTGGCTACCTCCTAGCTGCTTCTCTCCTGTCAACTCCTATTCCATACTTCAGTCCCTTATCCACCTGCAGATCAGGACATAACAGTTGTTATGGTCCAGGTGAGTCAACCAAATTTTACATTGTAAAATGTATCTACATGGTGTTGGATGAGGGGTTTTTGCAATTCACTTAACAGAACTTCTTGATGAGATAGATTGGTGAGCCAGAGTGGGTTCATTTGCATTCTGTTGACATGTGAGAACACATAATTTGTCCCTGTTTGTCCTTCTGAATTCTGAGTATGAAATATAGTAAAAGGGCCTCACTAAATGCTGAAATCTTGATCTTAGACTTCTCAACCTCAAGAACCGTGAGAATAAAATAAAATATTTCTTCATAAATTACCCCATCTTGGATGCTCTGTTATTAAGCCACAGATGGACTCTGGCAACATATAAAAATATTTTGAACTCTCCTGGGTCACTCACTCTTACAGCTGTTGGATTACTGTCATACTGTTATAACATGGTATTACAGTTCACCTGCATGATTGCTGACAAATGAGCATCAAGCAGCTTAAGGGAACAAGGGTTTATTCTCTCTCACTGATTCCTGGTTACGGTTCTCGGTCCAGCTTGACAGGACAGCTCGTGCCAACACCAAGGCTGAGGGAACTGGCCACACTATCTCTACATACAGCTGAGAGAGGGACAATCCTTACTTGCCAGACCAGCATGTCTGGCAAGTGTACAAAAAGATGCCAACTCTCTCAACCAGCTCTCCATGATTTATTACAAGACCTAATCCCACCCACCATAGGCTGGACCTTCCCCATCAGCTAGACAAACTCCTGCAGATATGCTCTAGGCCTAACTCAACCACTAGTTCCCTACAAATGTGCCCAGAGTTCAAACCTTCAACTGTCCAGTTAACACCTGTGTCTTAATTATAACACATGGAATTCAAGTATTGTCATTGTTTTAAAATCCTTCCATTTTTCTACATGAATGGTGTCGAAACAGAAGATGTGACAGGTTGTTAACAGAAGAGAGTCTTTCATTTTCATAGTCCTTCATAGTCAGCTGGTGGCTTGTTAAAACTTCTAGCAGGAGACATATAGTTCTGACTACTTTCCTGACTTTTCATGGTTCACTGCACCTAGCCATGTCAACATTCTTTCTGCTTTGCCCTTCTCTGGGCATGCACAGTCCTGGTAACAAGTTTGAGATTCTGGTTTTTCATGTGGGTCTCGTGTACATTAAGAGACAGACTCAGACAATACCATTGCAGCTCCAGAGTTTCCAGCAGAAAGACAGAGGAAAAAGATTAAGTATGCTTTGCTGACCACTTTGGAGATGGAACAAAAGGAGACCATGAGTAAGAGAGACAGAGTTGTTTCCAGGGATCTGGGAAAGTCATGGAAGCCCCTGAGGTTCCAGAAGGTCTGTAACTCTATATAGTAAGAGAATGAATGGATTTGCATTGTTTTTCAGTCACTAGGCATATGATAGAAACCTTAGGAAACTATTATAGCTACACTGAGTTCATCCTCTTCTTCCTTTATTCCCTTAAGTCTAACTTCTTTAGAGTAAGGAAACTTAGCTTTTAGGCATGAAACTAGTACTGTCATTGTTTTAAACCCCTCCCATTTTCCTATATGAATGGTGTGGAAACAGAAGACACCAGGGTTAGGCCACTCCTTTAAGAACAGTCTATCTGACACTCCTGAGTGCTACAGTTGTTTCCTTCTGTCATTACTCTCTGTCTGAAGTTCCCTAGCTATCTCTCACGATCTCTTTCTTATGGAGACATTCTTAGCAAGCCTTCTCTCTATTGCCAACCATACAATCTCTTTCAAGCTCCTTGGAGCATATGACCCTCACTCACAGGTCCTGAGAGGCATAGAGTTTCTCAAGGAAAATAATCAATGCTCAGCATAAAGAAAATCTAAAAACAATGTTTCATTCAATATTCTGGTGCAACAAGGATTTTTGTGTGGAATTTGGAGTTATACAAAGCTGAACTCCAGATAGAAGTATTGTGAAGCTTCACCTGGGCATATGTCCATGTATAAAGTCTCATAAAATAGTATGAACAAATGGAGACTAAGCTTTCTTAGAATAAATTTTGTAGGAAAAGGGATATCGAAAGTTAGCTGTTCATGAGTATTTTAACCACTAAAAAAATACTTTCCCAGGTGGCAAGATGTAAGGGCCTAAAGATGGGGATGACGATATGCAAGATACTCCACACAAGTTAGGGTCGCAGTATCCATATTCAGACTTCACATGACCTGCGCAATGACTGACATGTCAATGACACCCTAAAGTCTAGCATGGACCATAGACACTAGGATCCTTAGAGGTAAGGGATTGACAGTCATAATAGTATTCCCATACCAAAGGGGAACCCAAGAAAGGGCTCTGGGCTATGCCACTGAGTCGTTACACATCACTAGAGTGGAGGCTTCAGAGGGAAGTTTGGCATTCAAATAAAAGGCTGCTCCAGGGAATGGGGGGAGGGGGAGATACATGGAGAAGGGGAGGGAGGAGGGAGCAAGAGAGACTGAGGAGGGGTGGAGGGAGGGAAGAGACAGGGTACCTATTAAGCTTGTATGATTGGGGAAAAATAAATAAATATAATAAAAATAATAAAAAATAAACTTGAAAAAATATTTTCCCTAAATATTCCTATTAAAAACATGAGTTCTTTTCCTTGCATAAGTTGATGAACTCACATGCCTATTATATTACACAGAATTTCAGCATGTTCATAGTTCAGCCTTGATATTCATCCATGAAATTTGTAGTTTTCAGGTTAGGCATTGCTTTGTTCAAGTTATCTATTTCTCAGAGAAGAAAATGGGAGTCACATTCAAGGATTTGCCCAAAGACACTAAGCTCATACAGAGACCGAATTTTGGGCTTTGGATTCATGAATCACTGTTCACCCAGACCTTGATCAATTCATACAACTTCAGGCTGTTGGATGAAAGAAGACACAGGCATCATATGCCTGCATGTGATGGGAATAGATTGCAAAGCTTCCTACCATCCAGATGTGGCTCCGCTGACAAAGCTATGGAATTTTTCTGATAATGGAACGTAAAACAATGGAATAACTATTTGGACTATACCTTCCGTTTTGTAGACCCAGCCAATTATCTGGGCAACAAGTACTGTCTGAGTACTTTCTGTGACTCAGATACTGTGTTCTCTGCTGGGAACACAGAGTAAGAAATCAGAAAAGAATGATAAAGGGAATACAGCCAAGTGACAGTGATAAGCAATGCTCCTAAGAAATGGAAGCATTGTAAACATGTCACAGTGATAAGCGATGCATGTGAACAGCGTCCTCTCTTCACCCTGCTGCTCTTATTGCTGTTCTCTGTGCATTGGCTAAAAATTGAAGAGTCAAAGAAGGTAATAGAGCAAAAAGATGAGATCAGATTCCACTTGGTTGCTGTATTTGTCTTTCTGGAATTCTGTGGAGATGTAGCTTCAGGAATGACATCTCAAGAACCTAAACAAACATCTGAAACCAAAGATAGCTCTGAATAGACAGTGACCTATGCATACATGACAGGACATAATTTCTAAATATTATAATATTTATTATATATTTATATTATATTATGTTATTACAATGAATAACATAGGATCATTATAGCAAAATACTAACTAAAATTGCTGGTGCTACCACTTTTGCACATTGAAACCATGATCCAATAAAATAAGTGTTACTTGAATGCAAACACTGGGATATTTCAACAGAAAACCTGCAAATCAAGATGACTACTAAGTAACTAAGGGCATTGTAGATAAACAGTACGAATAATATTCAAATGCTTGCTGTGTTAGAGAAGAATACCATGAGTAGTTCATCAAGCCACCCAAAATACCATTTAAATCTTATAGTTTAGTATTGCCAGTTTGTGGTTGACTACAGGCAATTGAAATAATAAAAAATACAACTGAGGACAAGTAAGAGTCTGCTGTCATCCAATTCTAATGAAAGAAATGTGCTTGTCATTCAAATGTGAACTTGTATTTTCCCTCAGATAAAAGAGGAGAGAGATGGAGTCTTCTTCAGTTTCACAGTCAACAATAAAAGGAATGTCACTCTTCCCAACGACCAACCCTACAGTCTATGTATATTTTGATGGAGAAAGGAGGATACTGGCACATATAATTGAGTCACTTGATCTCGCGAAATAGAAATGGCAGCCAAACGGTCCTATGGAGCAGAATTCAAATACTCAAAACCAAGCGTTAACTCCATAATAAGGGAACATGTGAGCATCATTCTTTCTTTCTCATGCAAAACCATTTTTCTCTATGGGAAAATTCCCCAGTGCTCATCCCAGGATTTGTTGAATAAGCTTCAAACAGGACTTGGCTGCCTACTCTGAAACTTAGAATGGCAATGGCGGGAGATTGCCTTGATACCAACATAATTATGAACAAGTGGAAATCTAGAGAAAGAGGGATAGATTGTCCCTAATCATAAAGAGACATTCCGATTTACTCAAAAATTCTTTCTGTTACATAGATCTGAATATTGTTGGCCAAGGAGGGTCCTGAAATAAAGCTGTCACCTAATAAGCAGAAAAAATTTGGCAGGGGTCCATCATGTATCATGACGGCTCTTGTTATTTCCCTGCAGTCTTAGAGAGATGAAAGGACAATGGCTTTCTGGCTAGAATATTGAATCTCTTTCCTTAGCATCTCTTGGCATCACTCAGAAGGGAAATGGGTTTCCAGTTCCTTAATGAGACGGAAAAGGTTGGGAAAAGGCAGAAGGATGGCAGTGTGTGGGAGAGAAGAGGTAAAACAGGAAATGGTGTGGTTTCGTACACTGGACTCCAGATAGCTGTGTGCTTTTGGATGTACTCTTTTAAGTGCTTTGCACAATGAGGATGCTGTGCTGTCAACCCGAAAGGGACATAGTCTCAACCTTAAAGACATACATCTGGATGCGCCTGAAAAGATGCTTCCAGAGAGAATTAACTGTAGCAGAATGCCTCCCAAGGGTAAAACATTCTGCCGGACCCTGACTTTCTTCCTGGGTGTCTATTGATGCTTCTGTTCTCCCTCATTTCCTTCAGTCTCCAGCTTCTTTCATTTTCAATGAGTTAATAAACTTACCTCGTGGGAGTCGCAGGCCTTCAGCAGCCAGGTGTGACTGCTGGGGCTTCTTTCGGCTTTGTGGGTTGAGCAGCTTACTCTTCTCATTGTCTGTGACTACAACATGTATAAGCCATGTATATGCCATGTATACGACATGTATATGGCATGTTGTAGTCACTCAGCTACTACCATGCAATCCAACTTAATGAATTCTCATTGATAATATGTACATTCTAAGTTAGATACTGTGAAAATTTTTCAATATGGCTTTGTCCAATCAAAGCATCCATGAATTACCAGTAAGAATTTTTCTCTTCAAAGTGGGAATGAAGGATGATGAGAGGGGAAGGGAATGGGGAAAAGACATAAACTCATTTTGTCTGCATATAAAAAATTCCTCAATAAAAATTAAAATATAATAGTAAGAATAAAGTAATGTATTTTATAATCAACTTTCATTTCCATTTAATGAAACACAGTAGATATGACTGAAGAAAAACTGGATAGGATTTAATGTACTACATTTCATGGCAAAACAGCAACATTTGTTCTAGAACTGTGGCTTCCAGTTACTCTCACCCTTGTGTTCAAACATTTTCATATGAGGTATAAGGTACAGATTTCTCCATTCTTTGCTCATAGCCTTGTCTCTTTCCACATTCTTCTTCCTCTAACCAAAGAGTTTCCTCCACCTCCTTCTGGTCATTGCTCTAGGCATGGAAGCTGGGGATTATTATAAGCCTACAATTTTCATGACTCATGGAGCAATAGTCCCTCCAAAAGAAGCCTCCAGTTGGGTCTGTGCCCTAAACTTATGGTCAGTTACTCAATAGAAAGGAAATTCTTTATACGTTATTACATTTACAAAGTTGATGTTGTTTCCTGTCAAATAAAATGATGGAGGCATATAGAAAATGCATTGCTTCTTAGCCTTTTGGCTAAGAACAAGTGGAGGCATATAGAAAATGCAATTAAAATACAATTGACTCTAGAGAAAACATATATATATATATTTTCTCCTGCTATCAACACTGCTTTTCCATGGCGTACTGGTTACTAATCTCTGCTTCTGTGAGGCACACCAAAGTCAAGAACTTTAATGAGAGAAAGGGAGATTTATTCATCTTATGGTTCCAGAGGGGAGATACAGTCCTTCACGGTGGAAACAGCATGGCAAGCAGGAGAAGCTGGAAGAGGTTTAAGTCACACGAGACATCAAGGAAGTTGAGAGCTGCGAAACTGCAAGCTCCAGCGCAGATTCCCTCACTCAAGCAGGGCGTAGCTAACCAACCTCAGGACTCACCCCCTGTGATTGCCTCCTCCAGCAAGGCTCCACCTTCTAAAGGTGCCATGACCTTCCCAAACACACGAGACTATGGGGAACAAATCACATTTCTTTCTCTCTTTTTTATTTCTACTCATACAAACTTAACAGGTACACCGGTCCCCTCCCTCCCTCCCACCTCCCACCACCCTATGCCCCTTCCCCTTTCCTTCCCTCCCCATCCTCCAGTGCCTCCCCCTCCCATCCCTGGAGCATCCTTTAATGTGCATGTCAAACTCTCCTCTGGGTCTTCCTCTCTGATGAGGTGCAAGGACCCAGTGGCATTTCCCAGAACCCTTTCATGTGTTCCCCTTAAGCATAGGAACACTACTGTGACTGTCAATCCTTTGCTTCCAAGGATCTTGGTGCTTTTAGCAAATGCTAGACTTTGTGGGGTTAATAGTGTGTTGGACATTGCGCAGGGCATGCAAAGTCCAATTATGATTGCTTCAGCCCTAACTTGTGTGGAGTATCTTGCATATCATTGCTCCTCCCATCCTTGTGCACTTACAATCTTACCGCCCCCTCTTCCGCAAATTTCCCCGAGCTTCTGGATGGGAAGAGATTAGGCTGGCCTAGTTCTAACCATGACACATGATTGCTCTGGTCATCACACAAGCTTATTCTGACTTTTATATTTTAACTACAATCTCATTAATCCAGATGTTTTCCCACCGATGCCACAGTTTGGATCAGGTGGCCCACTTATCTGGCTGTATATCACATCATGGAGTGTGTGACAATGTGTCAGGTAAACGGGATGTATGCCTCAGTCACCAATATAACTAAGTTCTGGGCTGGTTCCAGGAATATATAGGACTTTTAAGAAGTTCATATTTAAAAACACCAACAAAGTTCATAATTCCTTTTCAATTTTTTTCTACCAATACTAGCCCCTTTCAGCTAAAAGGGGGAGTGGAGGGCAGGAAGTAATTGTGCTATGGCTGTATTGCTTAGCTGAATTTCAGAGACAGAAATTCAGTTAAGATCATGTGATAGTTACAACTTGGTTTAGGGTAGGCAATACATGTTAAACTACAGAAATAGAAGAAAATTGATTACAGAAAGCAAGAATATGGCCCTGAAAGAACACATAGAAAGGCGAGCAGTTTAAGAATTATAGTCAATTGTGATGTATTAGAAAATCACATTTCACAAACTCTTCTCAGGGACTCAGCAAAGTCTGACACCAGAAGCAAATCTGTTATATGAAGAAAGACTAGAAAATTCCAGATAGATCTCATTCCAGAACAGACATGAGGAAAATGAGAATGTTGTAAATGTATTTTCTTCTTTACTGCTTTTAAGAAATTCCCATGAATTTAGGGTAAGAAAATGTTGTAATGAAGGACTCTCTTTCAAGCACAGCTAATGACTCACTGCAGAGATGTCCTCTTCTAGCAGAACTCCACAGTAGCTGGCCTATTAACACTACACAGGAAGGAGGAGGTTCTCAAGAGACACTCCAATACTGTGAGAGGTTTTTGGGCTGGCACTTGACAAGGAAAGGGGGAGCTTCTTTACTCAATGGTCTGCCCACCTGTGGGCCATTCATGCCCCAGCAAGTGCCCAAGCACTCAACAATGCAGTTGTCTTGGATGGGGCAAGTGGATCAAACATATAGGGGGATGTGGGAGGGAGACTTGGTGGAAAGGAGAAGTGGGATGGGATGTGAGGGTTGTGGAAGTAGCTAGTATGGCCTATAGATACATAAATTCATTGTATTTCTATATGAAAGTTTCAAAGGATAATAAACAAAAAGTAAAAAAATAAATAAATAAAAACAAAACAAAAAATGAGCTCATGGCAGTTAGTTTGTTAATTGCTTGTTATCATTCAATTATAAGGACGTGTAGTCAACATTTTCCTTAATAAATAAATAATAGAGGCTTACAAAACTTCAATTAAAAATACAATTGACTCATAGAAAAATTTGCCAATGAGAAGAACTGAGAATCAGAAAAAAACACTGAGGAAATTGCTGGAGACTAGAAATGGACTCTGCCTGTTTTGAGGTAAGGCAAGGAAGTGTCCCAAAGAGACATCTTTCAACGTCTTGAGAGAAGATATCCGTATGCCTGGGAACATCCCCACCATTTGTTCTTATGGGAAATCAGCCCTGAGTCTTTCTTTCTTCATTTGTTTGGTTTCTTGCCTCTTCACAAATGTGCATAACTGCTGTAGCTGCCAACAAGACAGTCTAGGAGACAACTGGAGACACTCAGGAATTGGAAGACTTCTCAAAACAGATTTATACTCCTTTGCCTTCCTATCCCCACCTATAATCTCATGGAGTCCTGCAGACAAACATGCCTTGAACAAGTCTATCCCAAACCACAAGGACCACATTCTTAAGTAGCAGATAATTACACAGTAGTGAGTTTTCTTCTGGCTACCTTATCTGTAATTTTTCATCCTGTCTGCTTTTTTCTCACTGTCTCATGGCCCTGTTCATTTTAATCCAATGCAGCTATGTATAAACCTCCATAATTATACTTCTCCTGATAGCATTCCCATAGTATCTGGGATACTACTACGGCTAAATGAAATTCATGGGTTTCTTTTAAAAATGTTTTAAAAAACTAATTTTAAATTCCTAAAGATCATGTTCTCTAATTCTGAATTCCTTCATAGAGTCTTCCAAAATTTGTCATAATTATTATAATAAAGACTACTGAATTATGAAATCAATGAGTCCAGGTGTCATAGCTCAGAAGGTAACTAGCATCTAGTGTGTGATGATTAACCTTTATGTATTTCCTCAATAAACAGGAAAAATTATATACTGAAACACAGATCTTCTTTATGTAAAATAGGTTTCAGCAATGAAGTATGCTTGTTTCAAGAAAATTTAAGACACATGCATTTACTCTCTTTATGAATAAGACACCTTGTATTATAATGAAGTGTTATACTGTATATTCAGTATTCTACAGAAATAGTAAGAGAATTGTGAAGATTTCATACTGTCACAGTTCTCTTTCTTCCTGCTGCTGTGAGGTAGCACTCAGACACAACCAACTTAAGGGGAAAAAGGGAAATCTATGTGGCTTACAGTTCCAGAGGGAATATAGTTCATTATGGCGGGGAAGGCATGGCAGGCGGCAGAAGTTAGAGACAGCTTAGGTTATGTCCATCATTGTGGAGACAGAGAAAACAAGCAGGGAGATACAAGATCAGACTACTAATGGAAGCAGGGTGGGGCTGCCCAACCTCAAGACCTGCCCACTGTGACCTGCCTTCCTCCAGCAAGGCTCTAACACCTAAAGGTGATATGATCTTCTTAAATATCAACACCAGCTGAGGATTCGAGCACATGAATCTGTGGCTGACAACTCAGATTCAAGCTACGAAACATTCCATTAACATTCCATTAATATAAAAACCACCAAAATAAAATCCTAACTTTTACTCCTTTCAAACTAGACAATTTGTCCAGAGGAAGTGTTTATACAAAGCTGAAGTTCTCCTTCAGACTGGCAGGACTGGGTCATGCCTTTGGAAAGAATGCCTTTGTGATAAGACTGCACTGTCATTGAAAACTGTCGTATTGTGCTGAAGCCCACCATAACATAGCATTTGCCTTAACAGCTGACCTCAAACCAGGTTTGTTTTTCCTAAGCTCAATGTGGTTTTAGACCTAATCAAGTGTCTCTAGTAAGAGACTCTGGTTTTTTTTTTTTGAAAACTTGGGATTCCCAGTTTAAGATTTAAAACAACCTGGGGACTTTGGACAGAATGAATTTGGAATCTTATGACACAGCTACCAATTTAATGACAGCAATGCATATGAACTTTTAAGACATATGAATTTTAGCCACACATAGTTTATTCTATCTGTTGGAGACATAGCTTAGATGGATTCTATTCTGTTTTCAGGAAAATAAGATAAAAACAAAATCCCCTACTACTTCTCCTCCATCCACCCTTACCCTGGATTTCAACTTTGCCTCTTTTTTCAATTTCACTTTCCTTATTCACCTATCAAAAACACCCATAATATTTCATTCTTTATTACCTTTACTTACCCAGTCAATTTTGGCACTTGGCAATGAATCAGGGGTCAGATGACAGAGCCATTTACTCTTGAGACAAAGGTCTTATGGTCTGTATCTTTACAGTGACCCAACAACTCCCTTCCTCACCATCTTCATCATCACCAAGACACACTGACTCCTACGGACCTGAATCTATTCATCCTCTTCAAGCTCTCCTTTGCCTTTTTATTTTCTTTTGAATGTCTTCAATTATACTCTCCATATGATGAGGTTCAAATGAAACAAGGATGTAAAGGAATCAGACTTTTGGAATTTCAGTTCTAAAAACAAGTTGTGGAATTTCAATTCTGAAAATAAATCTAAACTCTTTTATGAGGCTGTCTGAGATAGTATTTGTTCATTTATACATTATCATATGCCAAGATGGATTAGTAATAATTTGATAAGTACAAAACAAGCAAATAAAATGAAAATAAAGAAAATAAATCAGATCAGTGAAACCAAAGTCCATCACCCAGAAGTGTACTTGGTTTAAAATAGGGCATCATTCTGACTTTGATTTTCCTAGGAAAACGAAGAGAGTCTTCAAATGGCTGTGGACCACAGAACTATATTTAAAGAATAGAATACACATGAATCCAACCCTTGCTCCACAGAGCAAATTTGGCATATGCACTTCTATCATATCTGTTACTCTCTCTGCTACTGTGACTCAAAGTCAACGTAAGGGAGAAAAGAGAGGTTTATTCAGTTTATGGTCCCAGAGGAGATGTACAGTCAATTATGGTGGAAAAGACATTGCTGGCAGCAGAAGCTGGAAGTAACTTAGGTTACTTCAGAGGAGGTGCCATGAACTTCCCAAACAACTAAAGTTTCAAACACATGAACATGTGGGGAACAACTCACATTTCAAGCCAAGACAATCATTGAGGAAAAAGAAAATAAACAGCATTAGTACCCACTTTTAGAGACTTGGTCTTAAAATATAAAAATTCTCTCAAATAACCCCCCACATTCTCTTAGAAAAAAAAGTTTGAACTGCACTGATGCTCAGCAATTAAAGTGCTTGTAACACAAGCAAGAGGGCTAGTGTTCTGATTACCACATCCCACTTACAACAATGGTTAGTGTGGCAGCCATGAGTAGCAGAGACTGGAGATTCTCAAAATGAGCTGGCTAGTAAGACTAGCTTTATGTGTAAGCTCTGGGCTTAATTAGAGACCCATCCTTGAAAGAATAAGACGGAGTGGGGTCGGGGATATGGTTCAGTGGTTAAAACCTTTGCCTTGCAAACTAAAGGACCTGAATTTGGATTCCTTGATTCCCAAGTAAAAATGCTGAGCAAATATGGTATCATCCTGAAAGGCAGAGCCTGGAAAACCTCAGAATAAAGCAGTAAGGAGGTGGAGCAATTCAACTGATTCCTAATTGTAATATACTCAAGTGTCCTCTTTTATACACACACACACACACACACACACACACACACACATAAAAAGGGTAAAGTGAAAAAGTGATCAAGGATGATTCATTGAGCTTTCACACATATGCACATGCATCAGTCCACACACATGTAAACATATGCATATACACATGCATCCCCTATACATGTATACATGAAAAATGAAAAGTGGAAAAGTAGTAATAAAATGTTTTGAAAAACGTTCAAACTTATACCAATATTCCATTCATCATCTAGCAAAATTTTGAAGAGTTCAATCTGCACTCTTTAGGACATCTTAGTCTGACAGAAGGCAGGTATACATCAACAATTCAAGCAGACCAGCATATGTGATAGAAGGAAATACAGAATCCCCTGGTATAGCCAATGCACTCTGGATTGTAAGACTTAGAGACCTAGTGGTAATCCTCACTCATAGAGTATGTCTCTATTGCCAGATATAGCTGAGAATCAGTGTTTCTCTTCTAAGAGGTTAAAATGATAATACCTACATCATAGTTTGCTATAAGCATCTTAATTTTTTTTAACTTTAGTGTGCTTAGCACTCCAGGAAAACTTTTACTTATCATTTAGAAATGTCTCTTTGCTTAATAGATATGCCCATTACACAGGTGTCCTCCTTGGCATAGCACAGATGCCATCTTATATTTACATGACAGTAAACAAAGGTTCCTTACACCTATACCAATGTCTGGAGTCTATACTCAATAAATTTTATGCTAATAAGCAATAATTGAATGAAAGACAGGATAAAGGATTAAAAAGGCATAGGAATACACATGTTCAATCCAGGTTTTACCTTTCCTGAAGGGAATTCTTTGTCTATAGTAGAACAACATATTCTTATCATTAAATTTTTAGTTGAGCATTTAGAAGTTCAGTCACTAAAAACTGAAAAACAGAGGATGGTTTTTATCTCATGTCATTTTCTGTGGAGTTAATATAGATAGTAAACCATCTTTATTTCTCTAGTGAAAAAAATTGTTTAAGTTCTTATCATTAAGCTCAGATAAAGGCATCCAAATTGGAAAAGAAGAATTAATGTTATCTCTCCACAAATTCTAGTATAGTTCTAATGTACATAGACAACTTTGAAGATACACACACACTAATAAGCAAATCTAGTAAAGTTTTAAGGCATAAAATCGGCACATTAGTTGAATTTGTACTCACTGAAAATGAAAATGAACAGCCTGAAAATTAAATGAACCATCCTATTGCAATAATACTAAAAAAATAAAATATTTAGGAACAAATTCAACTATGGATTTGAGAGACTAATATACTGTAAACAAAAACAAATTGAAATAACATTAAAAATACACAAGATAACAAAAATACATTCATGCTCAAAGATTGGAAGAAATTATTGTTTAAATAATGACATTATCCAAAGCAGTCTTCAGATTCAATGAATTAACTCCTCATTGAATGCCCAAAAATTCTTCTGGAGACATCAAAAGAAAATCTATCCAAGAATATTCTTGAGGAAAAAATAACTGTTGAAAAGCTTAGATTCCTGATTTCAATAATTTCAATGATTCCTGATTTCCTGATTTCAATCATTTCAGTGATTGACAATGAAACTTATAATTGTTTTAAAAATTAAAAAAAGAAAAGAAAAAAAAGAGAACTATATGGTACATTAGTGTAGATGGAAGAGCCCAAGAAAAAAACCTTTACATAAATGCCAACTGATTTTTGACAAAAGTGTCAAGATTATTCAAAGGAAAGGGAAGCCTTTCCAACATCTGATGCTAAGAATGTTAGATAGTTGCATCAAAAAAAATCATTTAGACCTTCCCTTTATACCATATGTAAAAATTAACTCAAAAAGAGTTAAAAAATGTAAACATAAGACTTAAAATACAAACCTCTCACAAGAATATCCAGAAACATCTTCATGACATGTGATTTGGCAAAGATTTCAAAGATATGACATTAAAGGCACAAATGAAAAGAAAAAAGTCTTTAACAAAACTGTTAATTTTCATGCATCAATGAATGCTCTCAAGAGAGTTTTTAAAAACTGTATACTGTGAGAAGGACTGTATTTGTTGCTTTTGTGTTGTTGTGACAGACTAGTAGAAGCAACATAAGGCAACAGGGACTTATTTTTGGCTTGTGGTTTAAGAGGGCTTTATACCATTCCAGTGTTGAATTAAAGGCAGACTAGCTCAGCTCACCATGGTGGGAGTATAACGCACAAGTGGATTAGGAAGCCAAGAAAAAAACAGGAAAACAGATAGTAGGTGTATTCTTCAAAGACCTGCCCCCATCAAATTACTTCTACCAGCTAGGCCCTTTCTCTCAAGATTTCTAAAGCCCCTCCCCCCCTAAAAAATTACACTCACCAACAGGGCTAAATTTCTCAAAACATGAGTCTATGCTAGACTTTCTGATTGAGAATCATAGGGGGAATTTTTAAAGCATATGTTTAATAAGAGAATAGTATATTCGATATCAAGAAAAGTACCTTGTAGAACTCAAAAATAAATGAAAAACTGAGCCGAAGGATTTGTATAGTCAAATCTCCAAAGAAGATATGCAAATGACCAGTCATCACACATAAAAAGACAGTGAACATGATTAACCATTGTGGAAGTAAAAAAAAAAAAATACAACTAGGTGGTAGCTTCATTACATTCATTAGAATGATTTTGTTTTTAATTTAGTGTGTGTGTGTGTGTGTGTGTGTGTGTGTGTGTGTGTGTGTGTGTGAAAGGGCACTGTGTGTCCCAGTGGAGGATCAAGGGTGTCTTCGGGAATCATTTTGGATTGCTTTGTGGGCCAGAAATGCAGGCCATAGTCATTTCTGCCTGGCTTTTTTACATGGGACTTGGTATCTGAACTCAGGACTTTCTGCTTGCCAGGCAGAATCTTAAACTCTGAGCCTAAGAATGATTTTTTAAAGGATGAAGGAAAGGAAGGAAGGGAGAGAGAAGAGAAAGACGGAGGAGGGGCGGGAGGGAGGGAGGGAGGAAGAGAAAGGAGGGTGAGGGTTAGGGAGGGAGGGCCGAAAGAAAGAGAGAGAAGGAAGGACGGAAGGAAGGGAAGGAAGGAAGGAAGGAAGGAAAGGAAGGAAGGAAGGAAAGGAAGGAAGGAAGGAAGGCAGGAAGGAAGGAAGGAAGGAAGAAGGAAAAGAAAGAAGAGAAAAGAAAGAAAAAAAAAGAAAAGAAAGAGAAAGAAAGAAAGAAGAAAAGAAAGAAAGAAAGAAAGAAAGAAAGAAAGAAAGAAAGAAAGAAAGAAAGAAAGAAAGAAAGAAAGAGAAAGAGACAGCATTTTTTGACAAAAGTTGTGGAAAAATCAAAGCTTTTATATCGGTGGGAATTTGTGTTGGTAAAGCCTCTATGGGAAACAGCTCAATAGTTCTTACACTGGTGTCATAGTTAGACACAGGTGTTAACTTGACAGTTGAGGATTTTGAGCTCTCTGGGCACATTTATAAAGAATCAGTAGTTGAGTTAAGAGTGCACTTGCAGGAGATTGTTTAGTAGATGGGGAAGACCCAGCCCATGGTGAATGGGACTAGTCCCCAGATAGGTGAATAAAATGTTTGAGAAACATGTTTGAGAAAGGAGGCATCCATGTGTATACTTGACCAGACATGCTGGTCTGGCAAGTAAGGATTGTCCTCTCAGTCATTACGTGGAGATGGTGTGACTAATTCCATTGACCCTGGTGTGGGTGTGGGCTCTCCTGCCAAGATGGACAAACAACTATAACCAGGAATCGTAAGAGAATGAACCCTTTGTCCCTTTAAGCTGCTTGATGGTGATTTTATCATCAGCCATTCAGGCTAACTGCTACACAAAGTAAACACAGTAGCCCTATGACTGAGCAATTCCACTTTTAGTTACATACCTAAAGGAATGGAAAATAGTAACACTGCTCAATGGCAGTGTTATTCACAACAGCCAGATTCAAATGTCCATCAAAGATGAATGAAGAAGTGGAATGTGGTAATTCCATAAAATGGAATATACTCAACGTTGAAAATGGAGTTCCAAGCTGAGTGTGGTAGCACCTCTCTAAATTTCTTGGTAGTGTAGGAGGTGGAAGTAGCTTGCAGAATCCTAAATTAGAAGCCATGGAGGGCTTCACAGAGAGACCCTATCTCAAAACACAAAACAAAACAAACAAACAAACAAAAAAACCAGGGACTAGGGTTATAGCTCAATAGTAGAACACTTGTGTGACAGGTATCATATCCTGGGTCTGATCCTTAGGAGACTGTAAAGAAAAAAACAATGATACCAAAATATGGTTGCTGTTGAAACAATTATGTTAGTTGACATAAGGCAGTTGTAAAAGTACAAATATCATGGGTTTCTACTATCAATGGGTGGCCATGGGGAATTATTGCATAATGTATCCAGAATTTCTGTTCAGGATGATATAAAAGTTTTAAAAGTAGGAATGATCATGCATATACAGTATTGCAAATTATTGACTGAGTCTTTAAAAATCATTGAAATCCCTGTTCTTATTACAATTTAAAAAAGGGTCAACTTGTTTTCAAAGAAAGAAGGGTTATATTTTAGAAGATAAGTTTGTGTAATAGAAGTTGTAATGACCATATAAGGGGTTAGTGTGTTCAAAAATATACAATGAATAAGGGCAAAGAAAATGAAATCACAACCACCAAACACTTTTGATTTGGAACTGCTGAGAGAATTTTAGAAATAATTTTTTGCAAACCTTGGCACAAACAGTTGGAATTCTTTTTATGGAATTTATAAAACAATGGATTTTTAAAACTATGACACAGAAACAAGGAATTTCTATTTTTCTAGGAGCCATCCAATGCATTTAGTAAACTATATATGAAAACACTATATATTCACATGTAGGATTCTTCTTCCTCTATAGGCAACTCTAGGCATGTGTATAAAATTTGTCATATCTTAGTTAAAAGAATCACTTTAAAAATAATTGTAATTTCAAGTCTCTCATATTG
This sequence comes from Typhlomys cinereus, assembly GCA_023101885.1. Taxonomy (NCBI): domain Eukaryota; kingdom Metazoa; phylum Chordata; class Mammalia; order Rodentia; family Platacanthomyidae; genus Typhlomys; species Typhlomys cinereus. Next base: position 3,540,883 of record JALPQD010000157.1, on the reverse strand, counting down.
CTTTCTGTTTGTTTATATAATGAATATCATTGAAAAGTTGCTGTATTCTTAGATGTTCAGTGCCCAAAGTTTTATCTATTTATGTATATTTCAAGTCTTTCTCTTTAAAGATCAGTTGACTAGCTCTGAGATTACATCTCTATTCTTTACATTTTTTTTAACCATCCATCACACTCTGTCAGAGTGTTAGAGTTTTGGCTAGTTCCCAGGACCTTTGACAGGCTTTCATCTTTAGCAACGCAATTGTTTCCTGTATGGGGAACAAAAATCCTGATTTGGAGGGGAAACTGGTAGCGCAGTTGATGCGTGCCTTTTTGGTAGAGACATGATTATCCTTGCAGCTTCTCAGACACCAAAACTCTTGACTCCTCTATCACTCTCTTCAAAGCACACAATTGCAAGAAAGAATTCTACCTACACAATTAGTTTTCTTTCTGTCTCTGAAGTAGCTTTGATTCACATGTGTGGTCCTTCCTGTTCCTCAGTTTTAGAACAATATTTGTATTTTCAAGTGAAGGAAAACACACACGAAGACACCCACACCCAGTATATATTAATTTAACTGGTTCTTTGCAGAGACTCAAAGAGCAGCTCACTGAAACCGAAATACTTTTTGAAGATGCCACTGAACTTTGATCCACCTAGCCCCTGTTAAGTAGGTATTTGCTCATTTCCTGATTTATTAAAATATTTTTCAACTTGTCTCTTCATGTTAAATTGTAAAAATTAGACAACTGCCAAGCAAACATTGGCTTCACTCATACTGAGGAGGTCTGTCAGATATAACACTTACAAATGGTTGCTTTCTGAGTTGTTCTTATTGTTGATTTGTTTTGGTGCCATGTTAATTCTGCCCTGTAAAGTTGAGGCCATTATCACACCTTTTAGCAACATGCAACTATAGAAATGATTTATTTCCATGTTCATTTTTGAAACTATATAAGTAATGTTCAGTCAATTTTCTTGCTCATTTAAATTGCTGATGCTACTTCAAATATGATCACAAAGATAGTGGTTACCATTATCTAAGCTTTAAATATTGATTGTATCTGTAATATTTTATTTGGTATTAATTTTTAATAACTCCATAAGTCATGCATAAATCTGTACATAGGAAATAAACACTAAGTTTACAAGCTTAATTTGAACAGTTAAATATAAGCATTAACAGATACTTTGGTATGAAAATTATTTATTAAACTAGCTCATATATCAGTATTGTTCTAAATTATTTTTCCTTATCATGCAATTAAAATTTTGTTGTTGAACTTAAATGAGCAAAGTTGATGTTTGAAACTCCAAAATAAAAAATGCATTAAAAATATATATTCCAGGACTGAAGAGATGGCTCGTGAGTACAGTGCTTGCCATGCAAGTGTAAGAATCTGAGTTCAAATCCCCAGAGACAATATAAAAGCTAGACACATCTGTAATCCCACAGAGCCTCTCGGGAGATGGCAACAGAAAAGAGGAGAATCTCCAGAAGTTCATGGGTCATCTACGTGGTTTATGGCCTGACGTATATAGTCAAGGACAGCAAGAAGACTCTGTCTCACGAGGTAGACGGTGAGGAACAACATTTAGGTTGTGTTCTGACTTTCCCAAGTGCCCTGGAAAAGATGGAGGATTCTGAAAAGTGTCTTAATCCCCCAGGGACGAGTGGTCTGATCTGTCCTAGGTACTGTAGTCTCCATAAGAATCCTGACAACAAACTTTGGAGAGGTTCTGGGGCAGTGAGGGTCTAGAGACTAGCGGGGCAGACCAGGCATAGAATCTTGAGTGACTCCCTGCTCCCCAAAGCAAACACCCTAAATCTTTCCTAAATGCATCTCTTTTATTTGGTTGCTGCTAAGTTGTACCTTTTATAATAAGGTACTTTTTGTGAGTGAACTTTTTATAACAAATTAGTGAACCTAAGGAGTGGAGTGGACACTTGGTTAGAATAATAGTCACCACTTAAGATCTGCAATTTGTCTGTAAAGTGGAAACATTTTTGTGGAGCGGAGCCCATAATTTGTGGAGCCTATACTTACTATGGGAAGTTAATATCAGAACTGAACTAAACTGTAGGATATCAGTTGATATCCACTGAAAACTAGAGAAATTTTTGGTGTGGCGAACTCACACATATGGACATAAAGTCATTTTTTACATTTTAATTTTTAAAATTTTTTAATTTTTTATTTTTACTTTTTAAAACTCTCTACTTGTTACTCTTTTTTGCCATAATGACATCCCTCCAAAGTTATAAATTGTGATGCTAGGTTTCATGTACTGGAGTTTTCTGTTTCAAATAAAGGCCAAAACCCACATTAGTGAAAACAGTCTTGCAGAATGTCCCACAATTACCACTCAGGCACTGGTTTATTGGTAGGTCCAGCTTATTCCAAGAAAGTCTGAAGATCTTTCCCAGCATCTTTCTCTAGAGACACAAAGAAGAAACTGAATACTCGAATATCGAAGCACCATAATTCACCGAAGGCTTGCCATTAAAGTTTCAATAATTAAGTTTAATTACACAGAAACCAGACTGAAGAAAAACCTCTCTAACCTGTAGCTCTCAATAATAATGGTGAATGGTTCCAACGTATTTACTCTACGCCAGATGGGGCAGCATGATGGCTGTTTACATTAGTCATATGACTATACAATCACCAAACAAAACTGACCAAATAAGTTATTATTTTTCCTGATTTTGCACTGAGTAAAAGAGACACAGAGAAGTTGACTCACATACAGCCAGGAATGGTGACATTAGCATTCAAACAAATACTAACAAAGCCAAGGCTGACTTCCAATTTTTCAACTTTCCAATGAAGCAAGCACCTTGGAACCATTTGTTTTCACTATTGGTATAGCATTCATTAATTTTTATCTGGTATAGCATTCATTAAGTTTCATCAGTACTCCACACATAAAGCAGACTTTGTGTTAGATGATTTCACCCAAGTATAAACTAATATAAGTCCTATGAGCACATTTAAATTATGATACCTGAGAGGTTAGATGCATTTAAGTCAGGAATAAGAGACTGACAAGAGGAGGACGGACTGGTAATACAGGAGAATTGCCCTCACTTCTCATCCAAGAAGTAGCAGAAATAAAACAAGAGCTCTTGGAAAAAATCCACCAACATGAAAGGAAAAAATACTTGGGAGGCATAGACAGAAGGAATGGAACAACTTCAATGCCATCCTGAGTTACATAATGAGTTTCAGTACAACTACAACTCCACAGTGAGACCCTGCCTTAAAACAACAAAAACAGCAAAAAAGTAAAGGAAAAGTAATGACAAGGTGACTTAGATTGTCTTTGAAAATAATTACCTAAGAAAAATAATTCAGGAAACATCTTGCAACCTAACACAAAATTTAATTTTGTCAATGCCAATCAACCACAGTTGCGTTAGGAAAAAGAAATGTACTTAGAACTCCATTCAATGTTCAATATTAAGTACCAAGGCTTCCCTATCAAATATATTCAGAAGAGGAGAAAATTTATTGTCTGCTTGTTATTAAATACTATTCAGTTTTTATTTTCATGGTAGTTTTCATAGTAACAAATAATCAAATGGTTTGAAGTAGGATCACGGAATGACTGTGATGTTTTGAAGACTTCACACACATTGTTTGAATCATTTAAGTTAGATTTCAAATGAGGTAATGGGCATGAAAGAAAATGTATGGTGAAGTTTACCTACATGATGTGCAAGCAAACCCAGAACTGCTTCATTCTCACACAGTTTCACCCTTCTGTCATCTCTCTTCATCCTCAGCTTTGAGGGCTTACATTCTGCATGTTGAAAATGCTGATCTGGGCAGGCATGAGAAAATAAGAAATAACTGAATCTTGTTACATCATGTTGCTTCCCCCATTCCCAGTCCCCTCTCGGAAGCCAAGTAGAGCTCAAATTTCCTTGCCATCAGCAAGAACCTCAAGCAGGATTTGGGCTCAAACAATCTTAGTTTGGGGGAAGCAGATGTCTGGGTCTCTGGGCCTGCGACCAGGTGGACTTACTCCCAGTTTCACTTTCCAAATGACTGTCATAAATCAGAACAGCGTGATAGAGTAGCAGAAATAAAACTGGCTCATGCTGCACTGAAGTTGCATGAATAATCACAATTCTTTTCTCTAAGAGTAGCAAAATGAGACAATGCTTATTTACCATCCGGACTTACATTTCCTATTACACACTAGAAAAATGAAAAAAAGGGAGTTTCACTTCTCACATTAAGAGTCAATTTTCTCCCATCTTAAATTATCTTTACATATTACAAATCTCAAGTCTAACTTAGGCTATCAATGTTCTATAGTTTTGGATTGCCTTTAGCAACACTGCACTCTGTTCAACAATCCATCAACACAAAGTTCTATAAAGCAAGTGAATAGTGTATGTGGATTACAGTCAAAATTGGGGAAAAGTAGTTCTCATAGAGTTATGAGACAGGGATGGTTATTGAGAATTTATTTTTAACTTCCAAAAGATAGACCAAGAGGAACTGACCAACTTTTCTCACTATGTGACTTTAGACTTAATGGTAGCCAGACAAGAAAACAATGAATCTAAAGCAATTGCCTATGTTAAGAAGAATAAATAAACAAGTGTAACTCAGATTTGATCAGTGACTAAAGAATTAGATGATATCGTGTTTGAAAAACAAACCTGACTTTCTTGCTGAAGGGAAGGCTCGTTTTAGATGGAGCTGTATATGTTTTTCTGTTGAAGATTCATACCGTTTCTCCTCCTATAACACAAACACAAATAATGAATTGTTTTTGTAGTATTGATTTTGATTAGCAGATACTGTCATTGAAGTCCATTTTCATGTTCTAGGAGGGCATATGAACCATGGTGACAAGAAAAAAGTTTGGGTTTAAAAACTCAATGTATTATAATCCATTAAATTGAGGACAGCTAAGCCTAGAAGTTCTTTTCATCATCTGAGAAGCACCAGCCTCACTCGTGGGATCTTTATTTCAAAAGTCTTTTAATTTTTTCCCTATTATGTGGCAGAGGACAAAGGCCGATAGAGGGAAAGCTCAGGACTTGAGCTCCAATTTCAATTCAGGAATATAATTAACGTTCCCAGGGTCAGGCTCTTGCCTGGTAGATGCCCCATGGGCTTCCAAAGGCTGAGAGGAGGGAATTAAGCAGAAAGAAATCATCTCTTTGAGCCAGCTGGTCTTCCCTGGTGTCCTCTCCCTGGCTCTGCCAAATCCTCTGCATCCCAGGCCCTGCCGTTATCTGCTACCAAGTGGAGCTAGAGGAAATTGATGGAGTCGCTGCCAATCGCAGTGCCCCTGAGGTTTCCTCTTTGCCAACATTAGCTCTAAAGAAGCAGGTCTCACTCACAGTTCAATCCATTGATTCCCCCGCCCCCTCCTCTAGGCCAGCCCTGGCTTGTGCTCCTTCCAGGTCTGAGGCCCGTGTCTTTCACCGCTTGTCTTTTTTAAAGAACATTCATTTACAAAATCAAAGAACTCTCTCGGGTATCTTGTTATCTTGCCTGTCCTGACCTGAAATACAGCCGGGGAAAATGCAGTCTGCTTTGTTATCTGACCTTCATCAGTCAGAGCTTCCTGTTGGAAAAGACAGGGAAATTCAGGAGATACTGCTCATTCACTGCCTATTTCTCCAGGCACCTGTGTTTAAATGCCTTTCTGGTTATGTGTAAAAGACATTTGTGTTGTATTTTATACTAAGTGGATACACATTGCAGTTACTGGTTTCTATCCTTGGTAAGCTATTTCTTCATTTCAGCATACAGTTCTGTCATTTGTGCAAGTTGTTCACTCATTCATTCATTTGTTTACTTAAAGGAACTCCAAACACAATGATGAGATCTCAGCATAAGGTATTACAGATTCTGTGCCTGTCCTCATAATGTCCATAGAATAATAAATAGCTAGGAAATAATATAAGGGATACAATAATACTTAATAGATAACAACATACATTAAAAAGGGACATGTAAAAATCATCCAGCATAAACTGTACTGTATGATACCAATTAAAAAGGAAGGGTACTTTAAGACATCACTATGGGATAGGATGCGAATCTGCAGACAGAGTGACATTTGAGTGGAACACTTGCTTTCCAGTGTCTTCCAAGTGGACATAGCAAAGGATTTGGTCACAAACTGGCAGTCTAGATGTGAACTAGGATTATTGGAAGGACTTTTAGAAATAACTGGTATGATTATTGTTTTAGCTCCTTGGCATAAGCCATTAAGCCATGACCATTTATTTTATTTGAAGGAAAAATAGAAACAGTAGAGAAAAATCCAGAAGAAAAAGAAATTGTTCCCAATCACCCACAACCCCCTTTTCTTATCAATCTTTTGCTAACATGTACACAGGCTCTGCTACTAAGCTGTAACTCCGGGTCTCTTTTTACTTTTTACTTTGAAGAAGAGTCTCAGTAAGTTGCCTAAGCTAGCCTTGAATTCACACAATACCCCAGACTAGTCTTGAATTTCAAGTTTGTGCCTCAGCCTTCTAAGGAGCTGAAATCACATGTTATACCACCAGGCCAAGTTTCTCTTTAGCTTTTTAAAATTTGGTTCTGAAATCATATTTGTTCACTGTTTGAGATGAGATCACAATTTCCTTTTTCCCTAAAGACATTGGATTTTACAGACCCTTTTCATGGAATCATTCATCTTTTCCTCCCCATCATTAATCAGGATCTCTCACAGATATGGATGCCTTCTTGTAATCTATTTTCTACTCCAGCGGTCCATTCATCTATTATTATGGTCACCCAACCCTGTTTTATTAAAATTACAGAGTGCTTTGACCTCTTACAGGCAAGGAAACTCATGCATGGCATTTAGAAATGCAGTCACAAGGTGGTGAGATGGCTCAGCCAGTAAGGCGTCTATTTGCTAAACTGGCAACCTGAATTTTATCCCTGGAATCCCACATAGTGCATTTGTTTGCTCTCTTTCTCTATTTCTCTCTTTATCTCCAGAAGTCCATGTTCTTTCTCCTCTCTGAGTCACTCTCTCCAGCTTTCATAAATGAATGAATAAAAAGAGTTTGTTTTTAAATTAACTAATTAGGGGCTGGAGAGGTGGCTCAGGGGTTAAGCCTCTGCCTTGAAGGTGGAAGGTCTTGAGTTCGGATCCTAGACCCCCACGTATAGACGCCGGATAGAAGCGGGGGCTGCCTGTGTTTCTGGTCCTGGTAGGGTGGAGCCTGTGAATCCCGGGGCAGAATAAACAAGGAGGAGGTGGAGGCGTCCATGGTGGTTCCCGAATTCGTCCGTGGTTCTACACACACACACATTCATACACACACATACACACACACACGCATGCACACACATACACGCACAACTGAATAAATAATAAATAAAAAATTTTAATTAACTAATTAATTAATTTATTTTAAAAAAAGGTGCAATCACTGGAGCCAGAATAAATGTGATGCCAAATGTTGGGCAATGCTAATTTGCTCACATGGGTCTTTCTTATGATTAGTATTCTTATATTGCCATGAGGCCTTCATTAGCTCTTTTTCAGTTTATGGTTAAAACTTGAGTGGGTTCTTTCAGTCACAGATGTGTATTAAATCAAATAATCCTAAAGCAAAAACCTATCAGAATTTTTCTTTTCCTAGAGACTGAATCCAGCACCTTGTGTATGCTAGGCAAGTGCTCTATATTTAAGTTATAAGTCCTGGTTTTCATTTATTTTGAACAAGTTCTCACTAAGTTGTCTCTAGTTCAGGCAGGATACTTGAATGTGAAATCTTCTTGCACATCGTACTCCATGTAACCTGCATTACAAACATGCATTAGCAGCTTGGCAATATTACAATTCTTTGAAATCCTATTCCCCTAAAAATTATCTTTATATACAAAAAACAAAGGTGTAGTGGTGATAGTAACAGAGGTAGATTTCTCTAGGCGGTGAGACTAGAGAGGAAGACCAGATGAAATTAAACAATGCCACAAGCCTATGTAAAGGCTGAGACCTGAAGCTGACTGAATCCAGCATGTAGAACCCCACCAAGGGGTCCATCACAAAGTCTGCCAGCAGGACTTTCAAACCTGGCCCCACCAGAGACCATCAATCAAAGATCAGAGAGAAAATCAATAGAAGGTTTACATTTTCAATCCCCCAAAAGTTCATAAAGGGGCACCCAGGGTTTACAGCTTCGGGGCAAGACTTGGAGCTGCCTTGCCTTCCCTTTGGCTCCTGGAAAAGTCAGATACCAGTTCTGGCTTCCTCTGATTCTCCCAAGCAATCAGGAGTCTCTGCTTTTCAACTAATTTTACTGAAACCATTCAATGGCTTCCCAGCTTCAGTCTTCAAGTCTTGGATGCAAGTACCTGAACCAATATCCTATAACAATAGTAGCACAGACACAAATCAGGATGTATTTGGATAACATGATGACTGTCCATCTCTGTTGGGAAATGGCTGTGCTGCTGAGGTCTTAGGCTCTCAAATGAAATTATTAACCTATGTTTTATGTCATCAGCACTACCTCAGGTCATTCTTGAAGAAAGAGAGGAGCAGCAGCAATAAAACCCATGAATCCTGCAAGAACAGGACCATCTGATTATATGGAAGCTACCACCTCAGAGGAGGACCAGAAGTATAGCCTACTCCTCTCCCTTGAACACTTGGGGACATTGCAGTTTGGCTGTGGGGCTGCACCAAGTCTATCAATGAAAATAGGGTGATGAACAAACCCTGCTGAATAACCCTGCTAAAAGGCAACATTTGCAAACATTAGCATCGCGCTTCTAGGAACATGTCAGCAGGCAAAAGAATGACCAAAATAGAGTCAACAGACAGATACTTCTGACAAGGGGTCCTGTAGAAAAAACCCACAGGTATAATCTGAACTGGCAAAGAAGGTATGGAGGGTGCCAAATAATTGAAGGCAATCTGACCTGAGAAGACCTGAAAGAAGGATTTTTAAGTATCAAAATCTCAAAGGGTGCTATAAGTGCAATAATAAAGTATGTATCAAATGAATATATAATTTGTCATAGAAATAGCAGGAATCCATTGACACGTATGCCTCAATTTCTCCTACATTGAATCCCTCTAAATAGCAGCTACAACTGTGTTTATTTATACCACTAGATGGAAGGCAAGTTTTACAAGACTCTCTGTAGACATTTAAAGGGAAACTAGGAGCCAAGTAAAAGCATAGGGCAGCCTTTTCCTCTTTGGGTCTACCCTTCTCCCAATACACAGTCAGAGATGGTGATAAATTTAGTGAGTACTAAGGAAAATATGTAGGCAAGGACCTGGCTGCCTTCCCTTTCCCATGTTCTGCATGATCTTCCCAAGTTGAATTTTTCTCCCCACCTTTCTACAAATTTATGTCAGTGCACTAGGATCTAATAGTGAAGCTGATTTAGGATGAACCAGATCACAAACTGGAGAAACTAAATCACCCCACTATAAAATGCTAATAGAATCTGATAAGGAAAACAGACAACTTGACAGACAGGGGACATCCTCAGGAAACTGACCAGAGCAAGCTACAGGCATAAAGAACTGGTGCAAGGGAAGCCCCTTCCCTCCTGTGTTCCAGCTATGAAAGCCTCCCACCTCTAACCCCAAGAGGGAGTAGCAGCAGTGATTGCCATCCCTGGGGAAACTGCATGCTCCCACAATGGAGTTCCCTGAATAAACTTCAGTCCTTGTGGATGAAGCCTGGGCTCGGGTTTGTGCTCCTTCTCTTTTTTCTATCCTCTTTTCTCACATATGTTTCCCTGACCCAGAACTGTATGTGTGACCACCTTCCCTCTCCAGGGGTGGCTCCCCAACATCCTAAACCTTTCTTTCTCTCTCCCCTCCCAACCCTTCCCTAACCTCTCTTCCTTTTCTCTCCCCCTTCTGACCATTCCCCAAACCTCTCTCCCTTCTCCTTTCTTTGCTACTGTTCTATCTGGAACTCTTTAAACCTGCCCAAATCAAGTAATCAACTACATGTAATTCTGGGGATTTCCCACTCCATCTGGACTGAAGTTGGGGGAGTGCCTAGAAGTGTCCCCCCAACATGGTTGTTTCATAACTGATTGTCTTAAGCAGTGGGGGATGATTCCCCCAAATGGGTTTTTCCTTCAAGTTCCTCCTGATCATACGGGTCTCCTCTCCTACGTGTCCATGTTCTTGTGATTGGAAGTCAAAGACTGAAACCAGAACACACATAGAGGATTAAGGCAGAGTTTATTTAGAGAAGAGAAAGAAGGGAACTCATGGATGCGAATCCATGAGGAGCAAGAGAGCTCTGGAGAACTCATGGACTCCAAGCATGGAATGCACGAGGGGCAAGGGGCTAGAAAAGAGCGCAGGGACTCCAGATTTTGAGCGCAGGGACTCCAGATTTTGAGTGCCATGAGAGGCAAGATTACTAAAGATGACTGCCAAGGTCAGATATATTTATACAGTTAGGTAGGTCTTGGAAAAATGTCTTTTCCTCATTGGTTAGCTCCAGTCTCTGCAAACCTGATTGGAGCTTTTGGTCAACTACATCTCATTGGTCTGTTGATATTGGGGCCCAACCCGGGTTGGGGGAAGTTGGCAAAAGGTGTGATCCTTCAGGTAATCCCAGTCCTGGGGATAACCTTCTAAGACCTTCAGAGACCTTCCCAGCGTGCCTGCTCTAAAACTGCCTAACTGAGACACAGGGACACTTATGACACTTGTGGTCTTGGGAAGGTGAGTTTCCATTCCTGTTTGCCCTTCTCCTTGAGCTTCCTGTACTCCAGTCCAGGTGCCTATCTCGTCCCATCTCAGTCAGTTCACTGGCAGCAGAACCTGATCCCTTCATTCTACATTCCGCTCTCTTTCTCTCTCTTTCTCTCTCTCTCTCTCTCTCTCTCTCTCTCTCTCTGCAGAAGCAACCCCTCAAACTGACAAAAATGTTGAATCTTTAAAGTGTAAAAAAAAAATTTGTTGCTAATGAATATGTCTTTGTCTGCAGGACAACCCAAAGGATTCATTGATTGGACACAAACCGTATGTCTACTTTAGATTTTAACTCTCTTTTAAAAAGTATTTTCCTAAATAAAATGTTTCTAAATGCTAAGACTTTGTCTCAAACAGGATGGCAGGACTCTTATCTTTTATAATTTCAAGGAAACTCTCAGGGCCTAAGGGGGTTCCTCTTCCTCTTCTGTCCCTCAGGACAATAAAGGCAACTATGATTAAAAAAAAAAAGCTTCACTCTAAACAGGATTCCTAGCTCAAGGTCACCTGCCTCAGACCTAGGTCAACCTTTCCAACCCACTGACTGCAAGTAAACTTCTGTCCTACCTTTAATTCATTTTGTTCATTTTGTTTGCTAGCTTACATTCATTTTGTTTGCTTTAAAAATATTTTTATCTATGTTTTTGTTCACGATAGATTTCTACAAAGTAAAAGTAACCAGATATGTTACCTTGCTTGGACTTGAGAGTGTAGATAAAGATACTACGTGTTCTACTCTAAGTTTTCAATCTCCACAAAATTCCTCCCCTCTGTGTTTCTAAAGCTTGCTGTTGGGGTCTCCTACTGCCAGGGCTCTGACACTCTTCCCACCAGTATTCTAACATCATTTTTGTATTTCCTTTCAGGATTATGCATGTGTTACCAATGTTACCAATTCTTTACTCGATCTGATTCCTTAAGTAAATGTCCTCCATGTTCTTCTGCCTTTGATTACAGTTGTGCTAGCCTATTCAGATGTAATAACTTCTAAATGTTTTTAGTATGGTATAATAAGCTTATTCTCTCTAATTTTACCTATTATTTTATATAATATGCCTTTAAAAACTATGTGTTTTTGGTATTTTTTATTTATTTATTTATTTATTTTAGTTTTGCAATACATTAAGTACTTTATCCCTGTTTCCCTTCCATCTCCCTCCCTTCCCTTCATCAATCCATTCCACTCCTTCCCACCCTCCAACCTGGCTACTTCTATGGACCCCAGAGTCCTCTGGCTTGTCTACTTTTATGGGGGCTCAGGCCACTGTGGGGTACCAACTTGTCCCTCTTCAGGACACCCCACTGATAAGGGCACTTCCTTTCACTCATCCAGCTCTAGTCTCTAAGGTTTCCACCGTGTGTTCTTATCTCTCTTGAGTCTATAAGGGCATGTTGGTATGTCAGTCATTATGTAGGTCTGGTAAAGACAAGCAAGTTTCACTATAGTGAGTTCCTGGATGCAACAGTCCTGCCTTGAATAGAATGTCTTGTCCAGTGGTGAACCTTCCCATCTTTAGGTTTTTTACAATCTTGCCACCCTTTCTTCTGCAAGGTTCCTACACCTTTGGATGAGGAGAGATTAGGTTTTCCTGATTCAAGGTGAGCATTGCTGGGTTGCGGGTATTCTGCATTATGGCTGGCCATTGTTGTCGGCTTCACTGCTCTTCTACTGCCTTAGGCTCCATCCTGTCAGAGTGTTGAGATCCTCTACCTCTGTTGTAGAAAAAGACTTTTAGGCTGAGTGCTAAGTGCTCTTCATATCTGTGAGTATAATAGTAGCTATTTATACAACAGTTTGGTGTACTCTCTTCTAACGTATAGGTTCACAGGCTTTTTTTTCCCTATTGATCTATTTCCTTCCCTTTTTTAGGTTCTTGTTCTTTTTAACAGTAACAGAAATGTGTTCCATTCTGACAAGTAGGTCTTGAGTTCAATCAGAAAGCTGTTGGTTGTCTCCTTGATACTCATACCACTATTACACTGGTGGTCACCTGTTGTTGCCATGGTGATTTTTATTACAACTTGCAGATCTCACATGTTTATGAGGCTTGGGATTATTTCTCTCCCCCAGTTACTTTTATAGTTTTCCTTGGTACTGTGTATACTATCCAGCAAGAAGGAAGTTCTCAGACCAGTTCCAGCTGATGAATTGTCCATGTTCTGTGATCCATTTCTTGGTTTTTTAGAGCGCAATCAAGAGCAATGACTAAAGCCTTTATAGTTGGGGACCTTCAAGACCTCTTTGACCAATATTTTATTAGGAAGTACCACATTTCTGTTACTTCTAGTATATTTATAATTGCCCTGGGTACTAATTGGATCAGCTCTGGGCTTTTTTTGTTTTGCCCTGTTTTCCTAACTCTGTGTTCCTCTGCAAAGGGACCAATCATTCTTGTTCCTTTATTTAAAAGACTTTTTTTTTTACATATTATTAGAATATGAGTTTCCTAAAGGATTACCTCCCACAATCTTAAGGTTTTTCTACAAATCCTTCTGTCCCTCCTATATCCTACCTCTCACATCCCCCTAGGTATTTTTCCTAATTACTTCTTCCTTCACCCTACTTGACATGGTCATTTGATATTTTATAGTGTTCTAGCAAACAAAGTCAAAGGAATTTTTACTAACTTGTGTTATAATTTATCTGAACATTTGGCTCTAAAGGTAATTAAAGTATTATAATTGAATATAAGGTTTTATGAATATAAAACAATAAATGAATAAATTATGCATAAGTTAAATTCTTTTCAAAATGGGGATTTAAAAGACATAATCCTAGCAATGAACATTCAAATTAAGGTTCTTAAATTGACCAATTCAAGCTAAATTTTAAAAAAGGGACCATTTTGAACTCTGAGCAGACACAAAGAGCTCATTCTGCTTTGCTTTAGTCAAGTTTCATTCTATGTCCTAAGTCAAAAGGTTTTACTGTTTTAATATAAAAGGTCATATATTTTAAAGGTACACATTTTAAAGATTGCTTAATGCTACAGTAAATAGATAAATTAATATTTTGACAAATTAAGCTTGGATGAATCTACAAAAACTTGAATTTTAAACTGTATGTTTATAAATAACTATGTGTAGGCATATACTATCTCCATATGAATGAGTATTTATGTCTTCATATCATTTGTATGGCACCAAATTCATTTATAATTGCCACATTAAGCCCAACTTTGTATTTCTTTTAAAGATAAAGTTTGGGCTGGAGAGATGGCTCAGGGTTTTAATACTATGTCTCAGAAGCAGAAGTCCCTGAGTTTGGATCCCAGGTCCCCCATAAAAACACCAGGCAGAAATGGAGGCAGCCTGAACTTCCCACCCTGGTGGATAGAGCCTGAGAAATCCCATAGCCAAGCAAAAAGGAGGTAGAAGCAATGCAGGATGATTCCCAAAGTCATCCATGATCCTCCACACGCACACACACGTGTGTGTATATATATACATATATTTATTTATTTTTATTTATTTTGTGTGTGTGTGTATTTTTAAAAAAGATAAAGTTTACTGCTGCTCTTAGATAGAAATGAACTTCAAGGTTAACATATGCTAGAGAAAGATTGTGATAGTTAAAAGACTATGTGTTGTAGAAAAATTGAGCTTCAGGAAAGTATCTGCTAAGAGCTGAACTTTACATTTTAGGAAGAATTCAAGTGTTTTCTACTGTGTAGACAAACCTGCTAGAAATTGACCTTTATATTTTAGAAGAAATTCAAAATTTTTTACTGTCCTTATAAAATGTTTTTCTCATTATTCTAATATAATATATATAATAATGATATGCATATTGTTTCAAACATTAAGAACTAATGTATCTTGATCAGACAAAGATTTGATTATGCTCAAAGAACTTATAAAATTCTAATTCCTAATGGATTTAATCACTTGCTTCATGGAACAAGACAATATTGTCTTATAAAAAAGGTCTTATAACTAATATTAAACTGGCCTAAAATTAAATATGCCTTACCATTGCCTTTGCCTCATTAAGCCAAACAATACAGGTCCCATGTAAATGTTATGTCAGAAACAGAGAACAAGAAACTGTAAGTGATTCAGATCATTATAGCTAATAGATTTAATTTGATTCAGGAGTTTCTTTCTTAATGGCTCTGCTACCTAGCTATTCCTCTGTCCTGAAAACTGCTCTCCTATCAACTATTCAGCCTCATCTGCCTCAAATACTAGGAATGAGCCTTCCTAGGAAATTATGAATGTAAGTTCCTGAAAAGAAGCTGATATACCTGCAGGGCTGATTGACTTGATAAAAGCTTCAATGAAATGCAGAGACCCGGAATGTTGCAAGTCCATAGCCAGATAATGTTAAGTCCGTTTTAGCCCTCTTAATTTGTCCCTTATTGCCATCCTCTGCGTGTTTGGTTACATGAGTTAGAATGTATAAGCAGATTCCTGGCTTCTATCAGCTAGATTGCTAAATATATCATCAGTTAAAGTAAAACAGATAATTAATAAGTTTAAAGTAGTCTTTTCCCTCCTACCTCCTGTGTGCATTATTGAACATTATAACATTTTTAGTGGTTTGTCTCTTTTAAGTTAAGCCCCATACAATGGCCCTTCTGATTCATCTGGCTCTTACTGTTCCCTTTCTGCATTGATAGATTCCCTTTCTCCATCCTCCGCATTCAGAGGAAAAGCTCTACTGCTGGTCATTGCTCTTCCCCCACCCCAATGGCCACCTGGCACTGACAAAACTCATGCTTAGTCACGTACTTCATGGGGACAGGGGATAACTCACTTCCCTCTGTCCACAAGCCACAGGGACTATAAAAACTCCATCTCTCCTCTTTCAGATGCTGCTATCTCTCACTACCGAGAATTAGCCCATGTCTGCATGTAATCGACAAATTTTTTCATCCCTTGTCTGCAGAATGTCTTGTTTGGGCTTTTTATCTTATGTGTACCCCTTTTCAGCTGGAAGCAGTTAAGATCGGTCATCGTCCTTCTCCTCCCAATCCCTCAGTGGTCAAAATCCTCAAAAGACAGAAATAAAGGTAGATTTCCATAGGTAGTGACAACAGAGAGGGAGGCCAGAGGAAATCAAGGCCATAACCTACGCAGTAGACAGCACATACAACGGAAAAACTGAATTGAAGCCTACGCCACATCCTTCATGTTCAAAACCTACCAGAAGACCACCACAAAGCCTGCCCAGGAAAAGTAGGGTTCATCTCCCGCCTCCAGCTCAATAGAGAGCCTTACCAGTGGCCTAGAGCCTTGACTCCTTCTTTCCTCTTCTAGGTCCACTAACAACTGTCTGTTTCATCCATCTAGTCCCCTATATCCTCCGCTCTACCGAGGGTTGAATGAGGGACATGGCATCTAGAACATTCAATCGACTAATTCTCACTTGGAGTCCTTATGAGCCTTCCAACAAACTTCACAATTCTGTTCACCAGCAAGAAGCAGTTTAGAGGGATTTGTCACCTCATCTTCCCATCTCCCAGTTGTCCCCATCCCCTGATTCAATTTCCCATCTCCCATCTTCCACATTCTCCTAATCATGGACATCCTCCCCCTTTTTTTTAAACCCATCAAGAGTCTGTTTTGATCGATCTGAACCAGACCACAAAACAGAAAAACTATAGTAGCCCACCATAAAATGCTAACAGAATCTGATAAGAAAAACAGACAACTTGACAGACAGTGGACATCCTCAGGAAACTGACCAGAGTGAGCTATAGGCATAAAGAACTGGTGCAAGGGAAACCCCTTCCCTCCTGTGTTCCAGCTATGAAAGCCTCCCACCTCTAACCCCAAGAGGGAGTAGCAGCAGTGATTGCCATCCTGGGGAAACTGCTGCTCCCACAATGGAGTTCCCTGAATAAACTTCAGTCCTTATGGATGAAGCCTGGGCCCGGGTTTGTGCTCCTTCTCTTTTTTCTATCCTCTTTTCTTACACTGCCACTTCTCCGCACCATTCCCTACATGCTTCCTGATGTCAGTCTTGTGTTGTGTCCCTGGGTGTATGATTTCATCGGGTTTTTCTCATTCACTTCTTAAAAATCTAAGACCTTTTCTTTTAGGTCCAATTGACATTCCATACTTTTATTGTTTCACACATGATTGTAGTGAGTTTATGATATTTTTTTGTCTCATTTCCCCTCCCCTTCTCATTACAGCCTTTTTTCTTCCCTACCTTTCTCCCAGCTATTATTTGTTTTGTTTTGTTTTGTTTTTTCATGAATGCTCACTGGGTTTCATTGGGTTGCCTTTGATGGCATATGCCTGAGCACTTGTTGGAGCACGAATCATGTATCAATGGTAATACATACTACACACACACACACACACACACACACATATCCTTTTCTTGATATTTTCTAATATCCTCAGTTTTGATATCCACTCATTTCTCTGAGGCACTTTTAAAACACCCACAAACTAGTACTGCACTCAAGAACTCAATGCAGCAATGTTTACCTCCATTAGAACTCCACAATAGCTTACCTATCATCACCTCCCCATGGAAGAGAAAGGATCACAAAAGATACGGTGCCACCTTGAGAAACTACTAAGTTAGACAGGAAAAATACCAACTGACTACTTCCTACACCTGTAACTATCTGGGAAAAACAATTAGGGTTGGGTCTCCTTGAAACATTGATGTGGTCATGGTTTAATCGGTGATGGTTTAATCACACACCCAAGGTTAGAAAAGCCCTGTCTATGCATAACCATTAAAGTCTGACTTCTCTAAAAATTGCTTGCTTCTTGCCTCTCACCTCAGATGTGGTATTTGCCATTAAAAATCTCATACAACCACTTCTCATTGCCACACATTGGAATCTTGGGTCTCTGGTGTATGGTTGCTAATCTGCTTTAATAAAGTCTCTCCATTTGATAAAGTTTCTGTTGTTAGTGTGGTGAAGTGCTGAGCTTCCCCTAGCCTTATAACAGGTGCTGGTACCATTCAAGAGTCGGGGAGCTTCTCTATCTAAAGACTTGGGACTTGCACACTGGTGGGCCATTCATACCTCACTAGGTGTCCTGGCACTTGCCATTGCTGGCATCCTGCATGGGGCCAAATGGACCACACATGAAGGTGAATGTCAGAGAGGCAGAGAAACTGGCTGGAAAAGAGAACTTGTGGGATGGCATGGGATGGGAATGAGACATGTGGAGGAGGGGATAAAAGCATACAAATTCCTTCAATTTGTGTATGAAAGCTTCAAAGAATAAACTTTGATAATATGAAAATACAATATGGGCTGGTGAGATGGTTCAGGAAGTAAAAGTACTTCTGGACAAACTCAAATTCAGATTTGCAGAGTCCATATGGTAAGAGAGAACTAATTTCTCAAAGTTGTCCTTTGACCTTCTCTGTCATAAATAAATAAAATATTTAAAAAAGAAAGTAATTTGAGTTACTCAATAATACTAATTTTTGAGACAATTGACATTGAGAGATTGCAAGGTATAGAAAATGGATATTTGCCTTTCAGACACACTAAAGAACTACATATCTCTGCATAGTGTGACTATATGGGTTGCTTTGGCCAATGAAGTGTGAATGTCAATGACCTATATTACTTCTGATTGTAAGCAATGTATTCATGGGTGAATTCTTTCCTTTACTTGTGATCAATTATATACATGATAACCACTGCAACGTCAGTCTGGTCCTAGAACAAGTTGCTTTAGAGAAAAGCCCTTCAAATCAGCAGATTGCCTATGCTGAGGGATCCTACGCCCATGAAATCATAACTAACATCTGGGATAAACACATCATATGACAAAGAAATCTTTGAGTTTTAAGCCACTCAGATTTTGGACATTTTTTTAAGGTCCGCCTAACCTAACATACTCTCAGTTTTAAAGAACAAAATTTGCAAAATGCTCTTTTTAATTCCACACAAAAAGTAGATGTTATTATTTGGGTAAACCAAAGGCATTATTTACTTAAACACTAGGAGGTTGAGTTAAACAATTTCACTGAAGGCTTAGGCAGAAGATGAAGGGTGGAGACCCACAGTGTCAGCTTTTAAGAGTCATTTGAGAAGTCTGGATGTGCACAGTGACGCTTTGAAGATCAGCTAAAACACATGTGACACTCTCCAGGGGTTCTTGTCCTCATTTCTAAAGCAACTGGAGCCTTTGCAACTCACAAAGGAGAGGGCGCACCGAAGGATCCAAAACACTGTCTCTTGAAGTGTCTGCAGTGTACCCCAGCAGACACTTTGGGGACCAGTGACGTTAGCTACTTCAGCCTAGACTCCATGGGTTAGGAGGAAAAGATGCTCAGAAACAATTTGAGGATATTATGGTATTGGGAATTTCAACAATATCTCTGGGACCGTAAAGTTGACCTCATTACCAGGTGAGCCATGTTCATTAACACAATATAATTATGACTTCTAAAGCTTATTAATTGATTTTTGACTGTAGTTTTTCACTTCATACAGAATATTATCTTGTCAAGGTGGAGAGATGGCTCATGGGTTAAGACTCTCCTGGCAAGTAGAGGGTCCTGAGTTTAGATCTCAGTTCCCAAATAAAAACACCAGGTGGAAATGGGGACAGCCTCTCCTTCCTGCCCTCATGGACGGAGCTTGAGAAATCACAGAGCAAAGCAAAAAGGAGGTAGAAGCAATTCAGATGATTCCTGAAGTAACCCGTGGACACAAGGGTTTCTCTCTTTCTCTCTCTCTCTGTCTCTCTCTCTTACTCTTTCTCTCTCACACACAATAAATGAATAAAGTAACGAAAGTTTAAAAAAATATTGTATTGGACAAATAGATTCTTTCTTGACTCCTTGAATATCAGAATGGTATTTGGAGCACAAAATGGCCATTTAGAAGTTTGCTATCAATATTAATCATGAAGATATGACAGGTGTTTATTTGGAGACAAAAATCTTTTTCCTTATAATTTAGGCAGATTTTAATGAATTTTTGTAAAATTTAGCTTTGTAATTTTAATAATGCAAACACACACAAAGATAGAATTTTGCCCACTGGTTTTAAAATATACTTGGAAGAACAAGGTCAGAGTCTTCCTGTCTTTCAACTATTCTAGTATCTGCTCTGTCTTGTGGTTTTGTGGTAGCTGAATTCATTTAAAGAACGAGTTTACTGCTAACATGAGGTAGTCCTGGTCTTATGATTCCATTTACCTACTTTGTTTTATAAAAGGTGAGGTAGATCCAGAAACATTAAGTGGACCCACACTGGGTGAGTTTAAGAGGCATACCATCAACTCTACTGCTTGTTCTGTAGTTACCAATTACAACTATTTTTGTTGATTTTTATTCTTTAAAATAGCATCATTCATTTACTTTTCACTTTTAGAGCGTGTGTCATGCTATCTTTTTCTACCTCCATTGGAAACTTCAAAAGAACCTTCCAGAGAGAAATAGATACCTTGGCTTGGTTAGAGAAACCCATGCATAGTCCTAGAAGTCTATAAATTCCGCAGCAATTCTCCTCTACAGGGTACATCAGTCCCCTCCATAAAGGTTCTGCTTGGTGACTGAGGATGTCTGGACTGTGTTGGATGGCAGGAAAAGCAACCTTTTGTCTTTGAGTGGCTGGCTCACAACTTTCTCTACTCTGGCCTTTCACTGAGCTAATTTACCATCAGTGTAACCTGTTAACCATTCCTCTGAGCATACACACACGTGCCAGAGGCCATATTATGTTTAGCTTGACCCTGGTAAAAATCTTAAAGTTTCATGTTAGTTGCTATGATTTCCAAATGAAATAGATGCTGGGGAGAAATCGCCCTGTTCACGTGGCAAGGAGTGCTCCAGTTTCCCATAATCCTAAACCTTCAATATTGCCCCGCATTAGGCTGGCTTCTGTCACTTAATGCAAAGCATTCAATACAATCACATTTTTATGTCTTCTGTTTAAACTCCATTGATTTGAGCAAATCTGAGCCTTGTAATTCCTTGAATGAAAGCAAAATCCTGAAGGAGTAGATATAGCTGCTTTCACATTCCAGCCTTGTGATTAATTGGAATGAAAAGAGAGAAAAAGAACCTATTGAAACAGAAAGTGTGTGTGACTCTTGTGATTCCTTGTGAGCAAAAAGAAGTGCACATATTTAAGTGGGGAAGAAGAAAACCCAAAGTGGGGTTTCTGTTAGGAGAGAGGGTGGCAGATACTAACTAAAGCAAAGGACAGTGTTGAAGAGCCTAGGAGAGGGGAGTGTCCATCTTTTGAGCCACTTCAAGACATGAAGATTGGCTCAGTGGGTAGAGACAGCACCTCCAAATGCAGATGGGCACAGCCTCTGTCAAGCCAGTTCTCACCTCATGCCAGCACTGTGGGGTGGCAGCCTGGAAACACCATATGGGATATAGCCTTTGCACATAATCCCATAAAACTGTTACAGTGCCACATGATGAATATTGCATTTTTCTTCACAAATTCACTGCTAAGTGCAGAGTGGTGCTCTCTCTCTCTCTCTCTCTCTCCTTCCCCCCTTGCTTTCTTGTTCCTTGATTAAATGGTTTGTCTTCAGTTAAATAAATACTTACTGATCAATTTACAATGGTACAAGAGAATTTGGAATTCTGTATCATCATGCAATAAATTATCATCCTGCTGAACTTTTGATCATGAATATTAAATAACAAATTGATGAAATGGACTTTTATAAAATTCACTTGACTTGATCCCCTCCCCTACTCTCTTTTCTTCTGGAATTTTTTAAAGGTGAAATTAGCTAAATTAATTGGGTAGTCTGACTTTCTGGGGATATGGCCTCTCTATGATCCAGCTTAAAAGGATAATCTTAAAAACGTGCTTTCCAATCTAAGTTTAGTTTTTAAAACACTGACTCTCAGTCGCTTAGGTCTGTGTATTGTTCTAACATGCAGCTTTGGTGCTATTGTTCTGTCTCTAGATATTAGAAGAATCGCCTTTTCCTCTCAGAGCTAGGGATAGCAGCTGGCTGACAGGACACAGCAGCTCCACAGACTGTGAAAGGGAGGGGGACACCATATCTAATTAAAGCAGCGGGGAATGCTTTTTTAGCAAGGCAAATTGTAATCCCCTATCTGGAAACTGTCCAGGGCATGAAGGTTAACAACACGGTTTGTGTGAAATAATAATAATGAAAAAAATCTACTCACCACGTTTTAAAGGATCACTAGGGTGTTAGATGTCCAAGCTCACATCTCATTTTAAAGTTTTCTTATATACAGTATCCCTTAGCACTTTTCAAAAGCTTGCCAAAAGTTAGATCCTGGGAAGACAGCACTGGTTTCACAAGGCTCATTTACTTTGGGTATTTTAATGAGAACTCTCACATCAATCTCAGCAATTTAAAAAAAATACTGTACATTTAAAGGAATATTGACTTAATTTTTATTTTTATTTTACTTTTTATTTGTTTGTTTGGACAGTGCTAGGGGTTGAAGCTAGAGACTCAGGCATGCTAGTCACACACTATTCCATTGGGTCACATCCCCTGCCAAAACATTAATTTTTTTTTCTTTTTTATGGATCCTTTCCTGTTGAGTCAGAAACCCTGGGCAGTAGCTTCAGCCTCACCACTTTCTAGTTGTATGCTGTCCACCGTGCCCTCTGTCAGCCTTAGACTCAGTTTCTCTCTTTGGAAAATGAGGGTGATCATAACTCCTTCTACTTTCTCTGGCTTCTTGCAAGCTGCTGTTACTATGGTGATAGTTTATGCAACTAAAGAGGTAGCTGAGGAAGCTTTCCCTGCAATGCTCAGCTATGGCAGGCAGGCTTCTCATAGGCTGTTTTAAGCAACAGACCAAAACTTCGATTGCATTCAATAAATGTTTTCTGGATGTATAATTTGCATTCCCAATTGAACCTGTTTCCCAGAGGACACCCCCATGAATCAGGCAGTTAGGAATTCCGCAGGTTGAGATGCAGCTGTTTCTGACACAGGCCTCAGAGACTGTCATGTGACAAACTGGGGTGAGAAATTAGAAACTTAGAGAGTTAGGAACAATGTTTCCAGTTGTGACAGAGTGGCGCAAACAAGTACAAGATGTTGTCTCAAAAGGACCTGCTCAAGGAGAATAAAGAAATATGGCATATTTGTCTGTGTCACGAATATGCAGCATGCTATATTTCAGCAGTTCTACAGAGGCACAGGCCTGGTCTACTGAAGAGGTTTCTTATTTCAAGGGATGTCAGCATAGCTATGGAACAGTACATGGAATTAAAAAAAATCGAACTAAATTACAAAATAAAAGCACTATTTTTGTCCCCAGCACAATTATTCCTACAATATAAACACTGAACAGTTTATGGGAACACCGGTCACATTTTAAAAAAATGTTTATTTATGGTTTGCCACCCTTAAATTTTTGCAAATTTCAGATATTGATTTTAAATTCCCAGCAGAAGCCTTCTTTATTTTGGATATTTTTAATTGACAAGATTTTCACCTGTCTGTCTGTCATCTGTATCACTGAATAGAATGAATGATCACTCTGCTTTTCATTTTGTTTTGCTTTGGCTGTTTAAGATTGTGAAGTATGGGCTGGACCAGAATCTTAGAAAAGAAAGAGAGCTATAAAGAAGATGGAGGGAGGGAGGGAGAAAGGAAAGGAGGGGAGGGGGGAGATAGGAAAGGAGGAAGGGGAGGGGGAGGGGGACGGCGGAAGGGGGAGGGGTGAAGGGGTGAGGGGGGAAGGCGGTAGGGGGGAAAGGGGTAGGGGGAAAAGGAGAGGAAGGAAGGAAGGGAGGGGGGAGGGAGGGAGGGAGGAAGGAAGGGAAGAAGAGAGGGAGGGAGGGAGGGAGGGAGGGAGGGAGGAAGGAAGGAAGGAAGGAAGGAAGGAAGGAAGGAAGGAAGGAAGGAAAGAAGGAAGGAAGGAAGGAAGGAAGGAAAGGGAAGAAACCTCAGAGGTAGGATGCTGAGCAGCTTAATTCAGGTAGTTTATCAGAAAGACTTGCTTTCCTTCAGTGAATTAACTGGTGACTTGCAGGATCATGAATTTTAGCCCAGAGGTCAGAATCAGGGAAGGGCTTGGGTTGGGGTGCCTGTCACAGTCGGTATGAGCTTGCACATGTCTCCCCCTACTTCCATTGTCTACCCTCAGCTACAGTCCACCACATTGCAGACTGGACTCTATCCCTCATGGGACTGCCTGGGAAGCACCAAGCTTACTCCTGAGCAAAGGTAAGACATGCTTCCATTTGATCTTCTTAGGACCACAGCCGTAGTATAGTCTCCAGCAAACCCTGGACTAGGAGGCTCATCTGGTGTCCGTGTCATTCATGTGCAAACTAGAAACTGAACACATTATTTTTGTGCTGAAATTGGTCTCTCCCGACAGTACCAGCCTTTTTAAGGGGTGGCATACACTTGAAGGTTGGTTATTAGTTCCAAATGCTGCAGAAGCATCTGCTCCCGACTAGCTAGAAATCATGTTTAATAACAAGAAAATCTACTCCAGCCAAATCCCTGTTGGGAGGACTCTCACATGAACAAAAGGCCCTCACTTCCCCTGATTTCCATAACAGATGCAGTATCTGAGCCATGACAGCTCAGCTCAGCCCCGCTCCATTCTCTTCCTGCATATCCATCTGCAAGAAGCGGTGCTTTCATTTTATTAATTGCCCTAGTGGGCTACATGTGACGTTTTGTTGCCTGGAGAGTACTCTGTTTGCACTTCATGCTCCACTGGTCACAATAATAGTTATTTTTCTTAATGTTAAAGGTTGCTATCCTTTCTTTTACTTTGCTGTACATCCTCCATACCCAATAAAGTATTAATGCCTCCCTCAGGGGTTGATAGTTTTACTTAAGTTGGTCCAGGCCTTCCCAACCTCTGTACTGTTACTTTGTTTTCTTATCAAGTGTTGGGGGACAAGCCAGTTACAGGGGAAGTCATTAGGATGTTCCTGACTGCTAGATACAGTCAGCAATACTGGCAGAGAGCCCATCCCCGCAAAAGAAAGGAAAGGAGCAAGAATTTTGACATTTGGAAGTCAGCTGTTGTTTTAAAATTGCATTCATACACGTGTAGAAAAAATCTATTTGCCAATTTGGAAAGACAAATGCTCTTGATTTGTGCTTAGGTCAAGAATCTCCCCTACAGGCAGAGCACCAGGTAAATGTGATGTTTGCTTACTGAGATGACCATGGAGTCACCTGCACTCATCAGAGATGCTTGGGCCACTTTTTTTTGTAGGATATAAAGATCCAAACTTGGGTTGTCGGGTTTCTGAACCAAGTACTTCATCCACTGAGTCACTTCTCCAACTTTAGTTTAATTTATTGTTTTATTGTCATATTTTAAATCAAGTAGGCTGGATACAGGATTTCATTCTTCAATGAATTTACTTTGAAATCAAAACATTAAAATGTCATAGCTTGGGCTGGAGAGGTGGCTCAGGGGTTAAGCCTCTGCCTTGCAGGCGGAAGGTCCTGAGTTTGGATCCTAGACCCCATGTATAGACGCCGGGCAGAAGCTGGGGGGGGGAGCTTGTGAATCCCGGGGCAGAGTAAACAAGGAGGAGGTGGAGACGGTCCATGGTGGTTCCCGAATTCGTCCGTGGTTCTACACACACATACATACACACACACAATTCAATAAATAATAAATATAAAAATTTAAAAAAATTTAAAATGGCATAGCTTGAATAAAAGAAATTTAATTTGGTACTGAGTTTTTTTTTTCAGTAATTGGATGTCTACCTATTTTTTTTTCAAATTCTTTATTTATTTACTTATTCATTTTGTGGTGTGTGTGTGTGTGTGTGTGTGTGTGTGTGTGTGTGTGTGTGTCTGTCTGTCAGTGTGTGTCCCTGGGGAAGCCCAAGGGTTACTTCAGGAATCATCCTGGATTGCTCCTACCTCCTTTTTTGGCTTTGCTCTGGAATTTCCCAGGCTCCACCCACCAGGCAGGAAGTGCAGGCCTTTGTAGTTTCCCCTTGGCATTTTTACTGGAACATGGGATCTGAACTCAGAACCTTCTCCTGTGAGGCACTGTCTAAACTCCTGAGCCATCTCTCCAGTCTTTGTTCAGGCTCTTGACACAAAGCAAAATAAAAAACAAATCGATATAGCTAGACTTGTCAAAGCAGCTAGATTTGACAGGGTAGCATGCATGCATGTGTATATGCATGTGTGCATACACAAATTTGACAAATCTTGGTATGTGTTTACATGTATTTTGCATGTCTGTGTTAACCAGCCTTGTAGAATTTAAACACAAAATTACACAAAATTAGCCATCTCCATTACCAAAATCTTCCTAAGTATCAAAGTGTCCACTTGAAAATAATATTTTCTGTCTGGAATTTTATAGGAAATGGAAAGATTTTACATGTAGAAAAAGAAATGGACACTTAGATTAATCTTTTCTTCTCCTGGCAAAAGAAAGACAGATGCGCGCACACACACACACACACACAAAACTAAATAGAAGAAAGCAAGTAATGCAGAGGAAGTCACAGCAGACTATTCCAAAAGTACCTATTCTGGAAAATTTCCAGGATGGGGCCTGGCCACACCTCCTTATAAAGCCACTGCTACATTTTTTTTTTTTTTTTACAGTGTGACAGCAATCATTCCATTGCTTTCATTGCAGGCCAATGCTTTCCTACTAGACATTTTTTGCATGTGGTTCTCTTTTGAAAAACCTGGCTTGAAACAAGCCCATTCAACTAAACCAGTAAAACATGAATCTGTGATATCACCTTGCCCTATGCCTTCATTTCTCCCCCAGTATGTTGTGGGTGATTGGCCCCAAGATACTTATATCAAGAAAGAATATATTTATTATGTTTGTCAAGTATTATTGAATGGAAAATCAATAAATTCATTTTAAAATAGGCTGTATTATGTTGTCACATTAGATAACATCCATTGTCAGAAGGGAGCGATTCATGGGTAGTGCAAGGGTAGTTCAAGGGAAGACTGTTGGTGCTCTATTCTGTCTCAATGCCACCCCAGCACACCCCTCAGATTGGCTTCTTAATGAGGAGGGCAATTTACCCCTCAGCCCTTGTCACTAAGGCTGGAGCCCCAGCTGGCAGCCGCAAGTACTAATCAAAATAGCCCTTTGAGGGATTTTGCTTCTTCAAGCCTGTGAGAGCTGGGTGGCCCTCTGTTATTACAGCTGCTTCCCAGCCCAAATTTACCTGCCTCCCCCGCCCCATAACTGGGGCTAATCCTCAGGGAGCATCCAGACCTGAAAGAGCCAGCAAGACTCTGACTCAATCCCTGCCTCTCACACAGGAGGAAAAGGAGTGTCAACGCATTCATTAAGTAAATTGCTTCAGGACACTCTGAGTCTGGGATTCTATTTGTGGGCTGGGGAAAAGCTTCTCTGAGCATCTGATTTTCAAGACAATAAAAATGCTGCCATGGGTGCATGCACTTCCACAACACATGCAACACTCTCACGTGGAACCCGCTTAATATTCTTATCACTCAGACCTCAAAGAGTCTTGATAGGAGGCATCATTATCTCAGTGGGCCAGGATGAAGAGAAAGGAAAGATTCCGGGTCAATTAGCAGAAATTTGGGTAAAATAGAAGGGTGAGAAAGAGGAGGGGAAAAGTCTATTTAAACACATGAGGGGGACACTCACTGACTCCCACTGTGTGTGAGGGTCCATAGCTTTAAAGATGAAAAACACAATATCTACAGAAGCTGGTTGTCTCTCAGGGGAGAGAGATGCACAAGGTAATAGGTACAGCATGTTTATCCAGGTTGCTTTCGGAGCACAACAGAAATGCATGCTAAGATAATCATGCAAAGCTTAAGAAAGGAAGATCATTTCTGGCTGGGCACTGAAGGATGAGTTCAAGTTGAGGTTCAATTAGATGGAAGAATGCGCTGTGTTAGGAACCTGGAGGTCCAACATAAAAGAACGGATAAGGGTGTGGCAGGCCTCATGGAGAACTGCAGAGAGGCATTTCCACAATGCCTTGTAAGTCCTTTCTGCTCTGCTCTCCAAGATTATTATTTTCTTATTCTTTGATAGATTCATACATGTTTCTAATGAATTTAAGTCATTTTTCATCTCATAGTACCAGATCCCACTTCCCTCCTCCTTTTCCCATTAAAAAAAAACCCTTCTTTTCAACTTCTCAACATCCTACGTTCATGCCCCATAAACCACACAACACACACACACGCACACACACACACGCACAAAACATAAAACATATGGATTGCCTACATTGGCTTATGATTGGGTACTTGCTGAAGAATGGAAAATGTATGAGTGGGCATATCACTGAAGAAAGTGACTCCCTTTAATAGTCTCTCAGGGAGGGTAGTGCTTCTCGAGATCTCCCCCTTCCATTATGAAATGTTGACAGACCAAATCTTGAGCATGTCTCGTGGAGGTAAACACAGCTGCAGTGAGTTCAAGAGTGCAATCGCCCTGCCAAGTCCAGACGGCACAATTTGCCAACACCCTCCCATCCTCTGGCTCTTACATTCTCGCTGTGCCCTCTCCCACGGTGTTCCCTGAGCTCAGGGGTACTTGTCATCATAAAAAGCAGATGGCAGCAACAGCAACCAACCAGAGTAAAACCGAATCTCTTCCCATCCTAAAGCTTAGGGAAGGTTGCAGAAGAGGGGACAGTAAGATTGTAAGAGCCTGAAGGTGGGGGATTCACTGCCGGCCAAGATACTCCACTCAAGGCAGGGCTGCTGCATGCAGGAACTCACTGCGATGAGGCTTATCCTCACCAGACCTGCACAATGGCTGACATATTAACATTCCCCCACAGACTAGAAAGGAACTCAGGAGAAATAATTACATGCAGGGGGAACCTTAGGGGCTAGAACTACATAGGTGAAAAGGAGTGTTCCTATCAGTGGGTCTACCCAAGGAAGGGCCACTTAATCTGCCACATAGGCCTGAGTTCCTACTAAGCAGACAACGTGAAGGGAACCCTGGGGCCCACATAAGCGATAGGCAAGAAGGTAGGACGGAGAGGAATGGATGGTGAAGAGGAGGGAAGAGTGGGAGAGAAAGGGGGCAAAGGAGGGAAGATGGAAGGAGGGGAGCAGGGACAACCACTCATTATGCTTATTAAACTGGAAAAAAAAATAGAAATAACAGGTGGCTCCTTAGAAATGCTTGGTACTTAACATGCACGTTGAAGTAAGCACTGTGAGACCATGGCAATGATGTGGACTTGTCAGTCACAAGGAACCACCCAACTGGGGAAGGGCCGTAGTCTAAAGAATGAATGATGCTACTGATAAAAAAAGAAAAAAAAAAAAAAAACCAGCAAAACCTTGTCTGCAGCAACAGCACAGTGTGCCCAGGAGAAAAGCAGTCCTATTACTCCAAGGACATTTCCTTAAGCTTGGCTTGTTTTTTGTCACCCTACCCAGTGTAACTTTGTACCTCCTTGCCACCTGTAACATGAGTCACATCTAAAGTTGCATCTCATGATAATATAGTGTGTCCTGCATGAAGTCCTGCATGGCAAACAGCTAGCTTTGGTCCCGTGGCAATCAATGCTTTGTCCTAAAAAGCAGAAGCAGTGAATGAATTAAAAATCAGCACCATGTAGAGGGAGTCGAAGAAAGAGAACAATCAAAGTTCAGAGATTAACAAGCAAGGTTTCTCCTTTCTTTTCCAAAAACAATTCCCTGTTTTTCTGAACTCTTTGCCCCGACTGCAAGAGCAAAAGGCTCATTTGCTCATTGTTTTGCCTGCTTTTAAGGGTGGCTTGGCCTGCTTTACCTTCTCGGCCCAACTTCTCCGAGATCACAAAGATCTTTGGGATGGAGATGAAAATTGGGTTTCATTCAGCGTGGACAAGGCCACTCAGAAGGGGTTGGAGGAAGGAAACGTGGGGGGGGGGGGGCGGAGAACAGGCCCTCCATAAATTAATAATATGAAAGGACGAAATTTCCCTATTCTGTGGTTAAGCAGCATTCTGAATCTGCACAAAAAAATCCCAGTGTTAAAGTCTTTCCCGTTGGAGCAGGGATTTTCTTCTCTATCCCGTTGCCTTCTTATCAGAAACAAAGGCAAGCTAAACCTGAGGAGGTCATTTCTGGGGTGCGTAGAGGTGGGGTGCACTTGAAAAGGAGACGCAGAAGGATTTCAGTCTATTCATGCCACCCTTTCATTTTCTCCTAAATGGAAGCACAGCATGGGTGCCAGGGCCCAGCCCGGAGATACTGGCAGAGTGGCTCACTGTGGCAGCTGAAACCTTTCACGGCCTTTCTCCCCAAGCATTCTGGTAGGAGTTGACAGACAACAAAGGATAAAGAGGGGAGGGATTCCGACACAGGCTGAACAACCACTGGCCTTGTCCCTAACAGAACCTTGACTAATGGACAAAGGAAACAAATCCTGTGGTATTGTGGCCCAGGCCCCTCCTGCCTTGGCTTATATTTCCTGAAAGCAACAGCAGACAGTTCAAGGGTGAGGGGTCGTCCCTGATCTCCCTCTGTGGGCCAAGACTTGAGCATTTAGGAATGGAAGAATCTCCTTACAGAGGACTCTAACATCAGGAAGAAAGTCTGGAGAAAGGATTGAGGCACTGCACGGAAACCTGTTTCTCAAGGCTGCGATGAAAGGTTATAAAAGCCGTCTTTTCGCCTCGCCCACACAGTGCCTGGCATACTGGGCCTTCAAGAAACCATGTTTAAACTGAATGGCACAAAGAATAACAGCCGTTACGATTTGGGGTATTACCCAATGCTGAGAGCAGCAATTTGTACACTGCAGTTTCTCTGGAACTCATGTGATGTTTGCTGGAATTTCCCCCGCTCTTAAAAGAACTAGGCAGCATGGTGCAGTTTCAGAAGGGAATAAGCAATCAGTTTTGCTGGGCACAGAGGCACACATCTATAATTCCAGCACTCGGGAGGCCGAGGCAGGAACATTGTGAGTTCAAGGTCAGCTTGAGGTGAAATTCTGTCTCAGAAAAAAAAAAAATCATTTGAATCTTTCCTACCAATTGGCTGAAAATGGCCAATGATTGCTTAAATATCTCTTGAGTATCACACCGTTAGTGGCACTAGTCACATAATCTCAATACATTTTTACAGTCACCTTAAAGCACATCTTCGAGGCGTATTCTCTGTATGAGGACAGTCATTCAGCAGGGCCTATGAAAGTGCATAGGAAGCTGTTTACTGACAAGTCATCAAATGAATTGCTTCTTTGCCTTGTCCTATGCCAACATGTGTTTACATATTATGACTGAGAAAGGACCAGAATATTCATCCCCCTCTCAATGTAACATCACCCAATAAAAAAACTCACGACTACTGGACACAGCTAGTGAATAGGCCTCGGGGAAGTTGGGCTTATTTTATATAGACATATTTACAAGCAAGTTGTTTGTCCTGAAAGCCAAGGGTGCCATGTAACCTAAATAGTTGAGACCAGATTCTCCAAAGGGAGAGTCCACACACAGTTACAGGCGGCTTGATAACGATTCCAGACCATTCCTTTGTGAAATCCCTCCACGGGGGCAATAAATGATGTATGAAATGAAGATGCCCCATCTCCACAGGGGGCACAGAGAGGACATGTCAGCTGTAATGTGTGGTTTCTGATGGGTTTTAGCTGTGACCCCTGGGCATGATTTCTATTCAGCTGCAGTGGAGCCAAACGGCTTCCCACATCCCTAAACACCAGAACACACACACTTTATTTTCCTGACAGAGAAACCCTCTCTCGCTCAAGTTTGCTTCAGAATTTCTCTCTTCACAGACCCTTCCCCACCTTGGCACCCCAGCAGCCTGCTATAGTGAGGACACCTCATAATTGGAGTTATCAGACAAGATATATCGCAAAATCTGGTGATAAATCACTTTGAATTCTGTGAAATTCCTGTCACCAGTGTGTTCCAAGCTTCTGAGAGGAGACAGAACCGCAGGTGTCCATGTCCTTGAAGGCATCTAAACACTATGTTTTAATGTGACTCTGACTTCGGCAATCCAGGTGGGATTGTAATTCTACGCCAGGAAATTTATGTCCATTCAAGCAGTGCTAAAGTCCAGTTAGAAACCTTACTATTGCAATCAGCCATATATGGGTGATCTTGATGATGGCAGATCAGTAGGAGTAATCATTAGTTCTAGGAAGCACTTCCATTCATCACTGAGCATGTTTATAGAACATTTCTCTCTAAACAATCTTGGTGTATGTCATAACAACAAACAATGATATTGGTATAATAAATGCTACATGAATGAATGAAATGAATTATGTTGTTACAATGAATGAAATCCTTAGAATAAAATGAACAGTTAAAATATGTGGACAATAACTTTCTAATGGAAATCATATTTGGAAGATTCACTTGTTATGGAGTCCGGTAGTCCATCAACTGAGGCACAGACAATGAGCTTAACTAAAAGAGTTGTTTATTAAAAGTAGGTCTAATTGGCTGAAGCTACAGGACTCCAGGACTCCATCAGAGATCAGGACCTCAAAATGGAGCCTCAAGTAAGGACAGGGTGCAGTTTTTATAGTATTTTTTAAACTGGTATGTGCTGCTCAGGTAGTGACTCTAGCTGGTGGTTTCAGATAGGAGAGTGGGTGGACCACTCTTAGGTCACAGAAACCACAGACTTATGTGTCAGTTAGGGGCTGCAGCTGGAGGCTCAGATAAGGAAGTAGGGAGAGGTAGAAACCTTGAATGGTGGTCCTGCTGGCCCAGGGCTGCAACTATGAAAACAAGTGGTCAGGAGATTGTGAGAGCAAGTTTTGACTATCCTTATGTGTAAGCAGTTTACAGAAGCCAAGGAGTGGTTAGTCTAAGGTCAAAAATTTTCCATAGCACACCATAGCACACATTATAGCACCCACGATATGTGGTCTTTTCTTCTCCTAGACCTTTTATATTTCTCTCCTATACACTAAGGATGGATTCTTCATATCAGTGATTATCCATCCACCAGAAAATCTGTAAACATTGCCATGGATCATGGTTGGAATTTAAGTGTGGCTACCCTTTCTTTGTCCGCATATTTTCCTTCACTCCTCAGCCACATGCATGTAATTCCTTTGGGAGCTTCTC